>SJXQ01004864.1:20593-334802 GCA_006408695.1 Aepyceros melampus | reverse complement strand
TTCCCCCTGCGCCCCCTCCCCGCACCCCCTCCACAGCAGATGGGCAGAAAGAAAGGGGTTCAGGCATCACAACAATGCGCCCCCCTCCACGGAGAGCTCTGCCCCTACTGCTTCCTCCTCTCCCTCCCCAATCATGGCTTCTTGGCTGGTGGAAGTCTCTTTGCTGGGTTTGGGGCGCCTGTGGACGGTTCTCTGTGTGCTTTCTACAGAGCCATATGTCCCTGTGTGTGTGTCTGTGTAGTGTAGACCTTTCTTGGGTGTCCTCGGGACCGGAGACTGACGGGGTTTTGTGGTTCTTTGCCCCCTTCCTCTCCCCATCTTTTTTTCTTTTCTTTTTTCTTTCTTTCCTTTTTTCTTTTCTTTTTTTGGTGAAGCTGGGGAAGGGGGCGTTTTCTCCTGGTTGGGAGAAAGGAGGGAGGAGGGGAGGGAGGAGAGGAAAGGATGGAATATCTTTCAGTATTCCGTTCGGGGCTCTATTACGGAAAGGGTTAATTGTAATATTATCTATACACATAACATGCACATGTGTGTGTATATGAACAATTCGGTTGAAAGACAGAAAAAGGTACACTAGGGAGGACGGGTGGGAGGAAAGAATAAAATCCTAGCTGGTATCTGAAGGGCTTGTCACCCAATTGTCCCTCTCCTTTTCCTTTTTTTGTGTTTTCTTTTCTTTTTCTTTCTGATTGGCTTTGTGTGTGTGTATATCTGTGTGTGTCTTTCTTTATTCCTTGGGCACCTGCAGCGTTGATTTCCAAATGCACATTTTCCTGCCAGCTAAAGGGCTCCTTGGGGGTGTTGGTTGGGGAGGGGGGCAAGTAGAGGGAGATTGTCCGGGGGTCAGAGGGAAACTCTCTTCACCTGGACGGATCTGGTTTGGTGCTGGCATGGGTCACTGGCCTGTGTAAATGTAACCCCCTTTTCTCCTCCCCCACCTTCCTCTCCCCACCCCCAACACACCACACACACACAGGCGCTTGGAGATTCTGCAGAGTTGGTCCAGCTTTCTTAAGCACAAAACCAGATAGGAGTTGGTTTCTAGGCTTTCCTGCACCTGATGTGATGGTGTGAGGTTCCTGAAAGAAACTTTTCCCTTTCCCTTTGGTTTTTGCTGTTATTATGGTATTGTTTGCAGTGCTCAAATGCAAGCTTTGTTGATGACAGCTTAAATCTCACATGCAGTAACTGTGCAGGTTTAGATTGCTGTGTGTGTGTTTGAGTGTCAAGTTTAAATATTTTTTAAAAGGAAGCCTTCCTGTTAGGGTTATTCTTTTCTGTTTGAACTGCTTTTTGGTTGGGCTCCTGGTGGTTATGGTGGTGGATCGTGGCCAGTGGTTGGGGAGGAATGGAGAGTGGTGGTGTTGGTGGCCATAGATTTTGATGTTAGTGATTGAATCAGTTATCCTCTGGTTCTACAACTGGTACTTTATTGACTAAAATGGATCTTACATAGTTCTTTTGAGTGTTGAGGCTCACCACTTATTAGGATAATTCTAACTGTGGCTTCAACTTTGCCAATGTGGGGAGGGTACTGTACAGTGTGACCTCTTTATCTCTGTGTCTCTCTCAGTTTAAAAGAGGAATTGAAATGGTAGTATGTATTCTAGTATGTGAATTAGAAAATGCTGCCTAAAATTTGATTGTTATCAGTGGTTGGTTTAGGACAGTGTTTGTAAGAGCTGCTTACAAGTGGTTTTGCTTCCGGCATGGTTATCCTGGGCTCTATGTGGCCCCTCACAGTAAGTAAGCAAGAGGGGCCTGCAGATTTCCACAAACCTTTATGAAGGTCAAGTAAAGATAAATATCACACATGCAGTTATTTTTGGTGGTTTTACTTTTAATAAATACTTGATGGGCTTGTGTATCTATCCATTTGGCTTTTGAGAGAAAATGTGCCCATTCTAGTTTCTTTTGGGTGTAAAAAACTTCTAATTTTTAAAGAAGACCAAGTTTGAAGTGTATCATAATTTTCTTGCTGTGATTATTCTGCTATTTTTCTAGATTCAAAACCCAGGTTACTTTGGTTAGCCGAATATTATTATACTTCATATCTGAATATCATTTGCATATCTGGTTATACAGGTCTAACTTTTTAAAAAGTTTCTTTAAACTTTATAGAAAAATGTAAACATATCCAGAAATACGGTATAACAAACTCCAAGGTGCACAACCACCTAGGTTCAACAGTTGTCTTTCTAAGTGGTAATGACTCAGGGGGGAAAAAAAAAACCCCACCCAAACCAGTAGTATTATCACACCTAGATGAATTAACAACAGTTTCTTAATATCAAATATCTTCACATGCATTTACATTTAGGAGTCCCAGTTTTTGTAGGAAAGCTGCAAATACACTTTTCAGGTTAAAAAAAATATAGTGGGGAATAAAAATCATTGTGTATGTCTGGTTGTCTGGGACAGCATGGATCTCTTTGTGGCTTACCACATCTGTGTCCATGCTTCATAGCCAGGCATATGTGTGTGGTGATTAAAATCTCTGGTGTCCTGTTGTCCTCAGTTTGGAGGATTTACTGAATCATCACTAAGAAATGTAAGAGTTTGTTAGGAAACAGGCAACTGAACTATGAACTTGGACAGGAATGTATAATACAAGAGCGCTTGTAAATGTTAAGAATCATCATGTATGATGAGAATTATTCTAAACACATACTGTGTTTTTGTGTCTAGAAATGAAATCAGTTGTCACCACAGATCATTAGAGTTGCTGCTGGTATGATGTTGTGATAAGAAACCAGAAATATTGGCTTGCACAAACTAGGCTTTTAAAGTTAGGCTTGAATCAGAGCAGTAGGTGGCAAACTGTAGAGTGTATACTTTTGGTGTTAATGGACACATCATTTGACTCCATGGTTTGGTTTTTGTCTTGAGTGGCTGATTTTGACTTCCCGTTAAAAAAAAAAGAGGCTCCTAACTCATAGTGAAATGTCCTAATAAAATTGTTCCAGACTAATGGTTTTACTCATAATACTGGAGAAAAAATAAGAAGCTTGTCTAATGAGAACCATAATTTTTATGTGGATTTATTTTTCACTCTTGTTGGATTCTTATTAAATTGATGAAAGCTTTGGACAGAGTTTGAGAAGTCCCACACTTTATACAGTGAGGCTGGCAGAGGTAGTTTCGTATTCTGCAGGGACACTTGTCTTGAGTAATTGTGCCCTGAAGTTCAAGTATGTGATTGTGAAGAGTCTTGTGATAGAAGATAAGAGGGTAAGTGAGGAGGCTAAAGTTGAACATGGTGTTCTTTTCATTATGCATTTGAGCAGCAGTATTATCATTTGGTATGGTACTATTTACTTGAATATTCTTTGAATGAGAGTGACTATCCCCAGATATCAAGCCTCATTAAAAAGTGGTTTTCAGCAAACAAAGTATAAATGGGAATGCTGGGGTCTAGTACTGCCAGTGTACCCTGATATGCCAGATAAGATTGCCTTTCTGTTATTTGCATTTTTTATTCTGTGTAATCTTGATTAGGAAGCCATGTGAGCACTATGGCTGAAAACCTGCAAATCCATTTTTTTCCCCTTCACTTGGCTGTTGTGCCCTGGTTTCTTAGGGGAGCCTCCTTATATACAACTGACCAAGGGAAGCAGAGATGAAATGGGAGGGATTAGCAGACAGGAGGCCAGTTGGAGCTTTGCAGGCTTGTGAAAATGAAGGAAGACTCATTTCTGGTGGATGGAGGATCAAACCAAGACTTTCATGGGATCTTCATTTCCTTTGTGTTTTAGGGCTTACCCACACATTGGTAGTGTAAGTAAGCTGTACAGAATTTGATGTACTGATAGCATATCCGGCTCTGATAACTTACTGTGGTCAAATCTCACTTATTCAGTTTAAAAAAATATTAATCATGTTTCTTGTATCAGCAAATATTTATGGAGTGTGTGATATGTGCAAGATACTAGAAGGGGGAGAAGTCTATATAAGTATCTTTGAAGGAGTGTGCAGTTCAGTTGGTAAATTAAGTCTGGCACTTACAGTTTTGAAACAGGCACTCAAATGGCTCATTCCAACTAAGTGCAGTAAGCTTTCAGAGAAGGAATAGTGAGATAGGCTGAAGTATTGAGAAGCCTTCCTGGAGAATATGTGGGTCCTCATAGGTTGAAGTGATTTGGATAGACAGTGGGGATTGGGGAGGGGATTCAGAGAAGATGAGATGGTGAACAAGACATAGAAACAAGACGAGTGACTAGGGTTTGAGGGGCAAGAACGGGCTGTAGAAATGAGAACAAAATGGTGTAAGTAGAGTGCTTGTGTAGAGACCCACCTTCCAGGCCAGGCTGTCCTAACTAGTTGAGTGACATTGGGAAGCTACTCTCTAAAGGAATCCTTTTCTTTTTGCACAAGTTGAGCAGTTTAGAGTAGTTTTAAAGCAAAGATACCCAAACTAGAGGGAAAGATAGTTCTCCAGGTATTCACAGGTGTGGTCCAGACCAAGAAATGCGACTCTTCGCTCAGTTAATTTTGGAACTTGATGGGCCAGACAGAATTAAATGGGTAACTTGTTCTGCAAGGATTAGAAATATTTTATAATGTGTATGTAAGTTTTGAATGTTAGAGAAAGAGATGTGATGTGCCTTATTTCCTAATATTTGACCACAGGGAACTTTCATTCTTGTCATTGTAGTTCCTAATCCATAATCCAGTATGGGAATTGCTGGAAAAGATCTCAAAGGTCCCTTCCAGATCTTGGAACTTGATAATCTCTGAGTATGTTGGCTGATGATAGACAACTTGAAAAACCAGGCACAAAAGTTTGAAATCAGGGTGGAAGCTGCTGCTTGAGTGGGAGTGGCAAGGGGAGTGTGAGATGTAAATAATGAGAGATGTAAGTAATGATGATTAGTCCATTTCTCCTTCTTCCTTTTCCTGCCCCCCTGTCAGCCCTTTCATTGATTGGTAGCAACCCCACCATGAGGTGAATATTGGTGAGTGGTTTTCATTAATGGTTCTTTCAGCGTGATAGTAGCCCAATTCTAATGCTACCAAGCTACCTTCCAGCCAGAGGGAGTTTTTATCCTGTCTTGGTTCCTTTTGGTTTCTTCTGTTGCTGCTTTTTAGCAAGCTGGGAAAGAAGGCTGGATGAAAAGGAGGTTGACACTGATGTTAAAATAAAGGTATTAAATTATCTGCCTTTTACTTGCTTATGTATGAAGTGTTCGTTCAAGAAAGGTCAGAACCCTTCCTGTGCTGTAGAACTGTGTTTTTGTTACGTTTTCCGCTTTCTATCTTGGAAAGTTTGGGGTAGTACTATGGAGTAAATGGGTCAGTTCCAGCATTTCACTTTGGGCAGTTTGCATAGCTTTAGGATCTGAGGCGTTCCTAAGTGGTAAGAAAGTTTATAGAAGGAAAAAGGACTGTGAATAACGTGTTTGGTTATGAAGTCAAGTGTTTCACTATACTTAACTGAATTTCAATATTTCGCTGTACAAGGCAGAGCATCATTCAGGAGTATTTATGTGAGATGAGGTAGAATATTGTGATATGGTGATGCTATGCACCTTGTGTTAGCTGTAGAGATGAATTGCTTTATATCTTTTTTGGAAGTAGACAGGGTATAAATGAATCAGTAAATTTAAAAACTGAATCACAGAGTTAGTGATTAGCCTTTGATCCTTTCTGAGAGTGTTTTCCTCTAGCTTTCACCATTGAAAAAGGGTTAAAAAAAGAACATTCAGTATGATTCTAGGAGATTGAAGGAGCATTGAGGTGATAAAAAGATTCTAAGACCCTATACAACATTTCTATTTGGTGTCAAAAATAAATGACAATTGTGTAATTTGAGAGAATGTTAGGATTAGAAATAAAGTCCCCAAGCTTAAAAAAAATACATATAGTTGAGAACGGCTACTAAAGAATAACTGAGGTTCCACTTGCTAAATTTGAAAGCCTTTGGACATAAGGTATGGAATGAGCAAGTCAGTGAGTGTGTGTGTGTGTGTGTGTGTGTGTGTGTGTGTGTGTATGTAGAGGGTGGATAGTGGGTTAGTGTTTTTACATTTTATTTTACCCCTATGGTGTAATACACTAATATACTAAATGTAGTCTAACTTTGTAAAAGTGCCTCATGCTATTTTTTCTCTCAAGAAACAACACTTTTTTCAGGGTAGGATTAAAACCAATATTTTGTTGATATAGGGAATAGGTAATGGGATAGCAGCTATTCATTTGAGAAAGTTGTGGGGGAAAAGTTGGATTTAAAAATTCTCAAATAATTGAAGTTTGGAAGAGCGGGGATGGCAATTAATCAAAACTAATTTAGGGACATTTAGCTGGGTCAGAACAAGTTTTTCTTACATAATGTGTACCTGTTCCATGAATAGATGAATGCAGATTTTTCTTTCCTAGAAGTGGGGCATAGAATTAAAGGCTGTTGAGACCCTGAATTTGTGTTCCTTCTTCCAGATTTAAACTGTGTTCTTCCTTAATTTCTTCTAATAAGCCTTTGGGGTAGGGGGTATGCAGTCAGTACCTTTCTTTCTAAGGTCACAGAAAATAGGTTCCTCTTGATGCTGTTAGTAACTGAGGAGGGGAGGGGTAGCTTTCACTTCGTCTGGGTTCCTTTGCTTGCTTAGGAAGAGACTGATGGCTCGGGGCAGCTGGTGGGGGGGGGTGGGGAGCGGTAAAGAATCTCCTTGTAATGTGGAGACACAGGAGACGCAGGTTTGATTCCTGGGTTGGGAAGATACCCTGGAGGAGGAAAATGGCAACCTACTCCAGTATTCTTGCCTGAAAAATTCCATGGGCAGAGAATTGGTGGACTATAGTCCATGGGGTTGCAAAGAGCTGGATGCGACTGAGCAGCTAAGCACAGGCGAGCACAGGCTTCTGTGTGGCAGTCCTTTTCAGTTCCAGTTCCATATTTTGCAAGGGGAGTTGTCGCCTGAAATCGTCTGTATGGCTGCTGTCTTTACAGGTTTTTATTTCACCTACTAGGGCACGTGTCAGTCTCATCTTAGGGTCCAGTAGGTTCCCCACCACCCACTGCCTGCCTCCTTCCACTCTCCCTTGCAACTGCCCTCCTTCCTTTCTTCTTCTCTTCCTTTACTGAGGCCGAATCATCAAAATTATGAATGCAAGTTAATAAAAGGCAATGGATTTATGAAGTTCTGAGTGAAATGTAGACACTTAAATTCCAGACCTTCATTATTTGAACACTGAGAGTCTGAGGGACTCTGAGGTTAGTACTGTGAGGGTAAATTTCTCAGTTTTTAGTTTTCTGTCTCAGCTCATCATTCTCATTTCTCGTTCATTTCTGAACTCTGGTTAGAGTGTGCCTGAGTAAATACCACAAATGACCAAGTACATGCAAACGTTTTGTCATTTTAATTTGCCGCCATACCTTGTGGTGCCCTATCTCTGGATCCAGGAAAACCCAAGTGCAGTAAAATGGAGTCACAAGAGGAGAAGGAAAAAGCCCACAGTTTGTAAGTAAAGGAAAAATGGCTAATGCAGGTTTGGATTCACTTTTGGCAGAAAGCCTTCAAATTGCAGACAGATACTGTGTGACTGTTGTTAACTGAAGCATTTTGAAATGACCTGGATTACATACAGAAACACAGCCTGTGAAAACAGATTATATGGATGAAATCTGATACTTTCACACTGGGTCTGGGACAGGGTTTATGTCAATGCCAGGGTCAAGTGGTGATGGTTCCTGAGGGATGTCAGGGTATTGTTTTCCTTGTCTCCACATCTACCCTCCTCTGTAGCACAACCCACCAAGTTCATTCTGGATTTATGCAAAGTTTCTCATGGCAGTGATATTTTAGAGCTTATGAAGAGGATTTAAGAGAGTCTGGTATTGCAGTGATTTCTTGATAGTTATACTGAAATAGACTTGTTTGCTAGGTTCTCTGTTCAGCTATGCTTTCTAGCTAAATGTTACTGGTGATTTAGTGAATAGTTTTCCATAGTTAGAAACTAAGAGAAGGAAAAAAAAAAACCCTCAGGAGATAAAGATGTAGATGGAACAATAGTTGAGCATTAGGTTATCACATATTTTCCAGCCACATACTAGAAATTGCAGTGTTCCACCCACTCTCCCTATACATGTTCAGTGGGCAAAAATAACAAAGGTCCTGAATTGTGCTATTGTAAGAAATGATTTTATATAGTTCAAGTGACATTATACCTTCACTGGGGCACAAGGGAAGCAAGCATTTAGTATCTTGCATTGCTTCGTGTTCCAAGTTTGCTCCTGCCACCTTTGTTAGGCTGATCAGTTTATCTGGGAAAATTACAGTTTTGAGACTAATGCCCAAGAGCTACTGTCCTCAGGGGGGTGTTGTCCTAAAGTTAGGACCTCAACTTTTTCAGAGCAGCCTTTTGATCCATTTCACTTCAGCTATCGTTAACTAATGTGCTTTCTAAGCCAGAGCAGCATTAGAGGCACAGATGTTGTCTTTAGAAATGCTATAGTTCTACCTCTCATTTTGCAAATGAAAACACAGCCCAGAGGGGTTAATTGTCCTGCCTAAGATCACACTGGGAGTTACAGGCTCTCACTGGTATCCAGTGAAGCTAGAGGACTGTCTGCTTTTCTTTAGTAAACTGGAAGGCTGAAAAAAAAATACCACAAATGAGGGTGATCACCCATGGTTGTAAAGATTCCCAATTTTTCTAAGAAATGTTCTGATTATTGCTCAGTATCAGGAAACTTTTAAAAGCATTCTGGTTTTCCCCAGTGCACGGTTGGCCTTTCTTTCAGGTCCATTATTAGTCTTTTTTAACACCCTTCCCTCCCCTCCATAATGAGGATGTAAAAGAAAAAACAAATATTAAGGTGATGATATGAGAGTTTCTCATCCTTGAATATCCAATGGAAAGATAAAACAATTATTTGGATGTAAGATGATCTTAATGTTGGCCCACTTAAAATTTTAATGTAATTTTTAGGGTAGAATATTTTCTTCAGTCTGGTGATTCAGAGACTCAGAGCAACTTACCAAGTTGCAGAAGATTTTTGAAACAAGTGAACTTTGGAGTATGGTTGAATTGAAGACTCAATCAAACTTTTCTTCTGAAGAAGAAAGACTCAAAATATTAAATCCACATGACGTGTTGGCTAAGGCATCTTGCCTGTTTATTGCTGAACCAGAAAATTTATAACAACTGTTTGTCATGTGTATATATTTATAGCCATTCATATAATGAAAAGAAGTTTTCATGAGATGTAATAACATATCAAGATGGATGTAATTAAAACGGAAGCAGATTGACACCCTGAATTAAATGCAAACCATAAACCAGGATACCTGAGCATTGGTGCCTTAAGTATTTGCTGCAGGGGACAGTCAGCCAAATATGCAAATAAAAAGACATTGATGAATTTCCCTGGGTGTGTGTGTTGTGGTTGCAGAGAACTCAACTATTTTATTAATCTTTTATCAAGCATTGTTTAGATTGCAGCAGCAATGGAATGTATTAATTTGGCAGACCAAATAGCTTAGGACCAGAAAGTAGGAAATAATAAGGGGAAGACATGATTGATATACTGTCCTATAAATAACACATGCGACTGACAACGGGGCTGAGTAATCTTTAGATCTGTGCTTGATGTCACTAATGGAGTTGTTAAACCAGGATGTTTGAGTTGAACTTCAATCAGAGAGGCTGCCTCCCATTTAAAATGCAGGTCTACCTCAAATTACACCCTGGACGGATGTGTTGACAAAATTGGTGTAGGTTGAACTTTTTTAGGTTGGGTGAGTGCGCCGGGGAACCTTACTGTGAAAAATATGATTAAAAAAGAAAATCAAGTATGATTCTCCTCTCTGCAGAGAAGCTTGCATTTTGGTAGAGTGAGTCTCTTTAGATGGGCATTGCTTTTCCTGAGACACTTTTCTGCATGTGCTCCGTGTACTCCTAGAAGAAAGTGACTGTGAGATTTGCATTTTCTGTACAGGTTTCATACCTCACTTGGTCAGGGCTTCCAGGAGTAATTGGTGGTGATTTGAATAAGCCCGCATCATTCAGATTTCAGAGGTTGGTTTTCAAGAGCATGCTAAGGAGAGCTTGCGGCTATGAATAAGGAGTATGATTTCCATATCTGTTCCATTGGGGAGTCCAGGCATGTCATAACCACTTCAGAGTCATGATTGTATGGAGACACCCTAGCTATAATTTTTCTATATGACAGTTCAGTTTTAAAATTGTAAAGATGCCAAATGCAGGGCTGTATTGTTATTGGGGAATCGGTGACATCTGTTATATCTTGTTAACCAGGGGAGGAAAATGCTTTAATCAAAACATCTAATTATGCCTTCTCAACTGATGAAAGATCTTTTGCTAAATTTTTGAAATTGGCCTTAATGGAAGAAGCTGGCCTCTATAGGAACTGAAGTAAACTTACTCTTTTTATTTGAAAAATACATATTGTTAACCATGGTGACATAAGGGTATTTTAATTTTATCAAATTGTTCTTTTGCTGTGTGTTGAAAATAGACATTTTCAAAAGTCGTCTAAGCCGGCGTGAAGTTCTTGCTTTTGTCCTCCCTTTCAGCCTAATAGCATATGAGGCCCCAGAAGGAGTTTGTACTTCCAGATAGGAACCTGGGAAGCTAAGAGTTGGTTGAGAGCCACCTGGGGAGGGAGCAAATGATAATTACAGGTGAGAGGCTGGGGGATAATTCAGCCTGTGTGCTGGGAGGTGCGATTTCACACCTGAGTGTTAAAACCTGCCGTGTTAGACAGTTGTTTTAAAATTAGTTTTATTAGTCTAATATAGAAATGGCCCAGATTGTTCCAGGTCACCTTCAGTTGAAGGAATATAACTGTTTAAAATATTGAATATATAATGTGATTCCAGAAGTATTTCTTGTGTTTAGAAGTAGTTTCAAGTCATATCTGAAAGATTCCAAAACTGTGTTGAACTCATCATATCCACAACAGTTCTAGCTCCTTTGATCACTTTATAAAAAATTGCTAAATATTTTGACAATCACTCAGTCTTCCAACCTGTCTAGTAAAGCCAACCTTTAACTGTATTTCAACCCAGAATTAATTTTATCTGCAACAATTCTGTTTCCAGAGTCAGACATAATAACAACATACTACATAATAATAGCAGTAGTAATAGTAATAATAAACTTATTAAGAATCTTAGTGTTGACCTCAGAGCAATGGTTTACTTCTTAGGTTTCAGAGTATTTCATTTTTTGAAATGATTTTCCCGTGGCTTGTTGGGGACAGCCTTAGGGTGTTTTTGAAGTGTTGCCTGACAGTGTACTCTGCATTTTATTTGGGTTCTGATGGGAAGTTCAAGTGCTGTTAATTTTTTCTTGATCTGTTATATGCTCTGTCATGGCTCTCTGTGTAAAACTTGGGGTATGACTGGCACTTTGGAAAAGAGAGAGCCAGAGTTACCTTCTTGTATTTCTAATGCATTATTTTATTTCCCTCTATTTCCTAACTTTAGTTTCTGTATTCCCCCTACATGTATCCTTCCTGGGGTATTTGATGCTCTTAGAATTGTTGCTTCCTTTACTCAATAATCCTTGCACAGTAGGTAGTTAGTGCTTATTTAGAGTTGACCTATTTCCACAAAAATTCCATGAAAAGAAATTTTAGAAAAGGGGGCTAGTGTTTACTTAGTATTTACTCTGTGCCAAACATTGTGCTTGGAATTTTGCATTCTTTGCCTCATTGGAGCTATGCTGTGGAAAAAATGAATGATATCCCCGTTTTAGAGTGGGAAGACACTGAAGCTCGGAGAGGTTAAGTCAACTTGCTCAAGGTCAGTACAGAAGAGGCAGGAAATGCAGTTGTTTCTGCCTGGCCTGAAAGCTCAAGCTCCTCATCCCTTCCATTTTTCCTTTAATACAGATTCATTTTGTGAGGGAATCCCAAATGGGACTCTGGTAGACCACATGTATTTGTTCCTTGTCGCTGCTGAAAATGGTCTTGGTTACAAAGGATTTTCTAGGTCTAATAATAAGATTTAGGGAGGGGGTAGTACCTCACCATCTTTTTGGAAGTTCTTTTCTTTTTAAAAGCTGGAACTCGCGTAGGAGCCTGCCACTCATAGTGCATCTGTAGTGTATTTGTTGTTGGCTTGATTCTTTTTCCTTCTTTTTCTTTCCTTCAGTCCGTCTCACTGTTTTCCCCTGTATTAAAATCTGACCTTTTTCCTGGTCACATAGCTCAGGTAGATTTTAAGCCTTTGTCAAAGGCAGGGGCTCAGGCTTTTAATATTGAGCGTAACTGTGTGTTTCAGTCCCTGTGCTGAATCCTCTCACGCAGCCCCCAGGAGCAGAGTGTAAAATCGGAGAAGGGACCCTGTCAACAGGTCACTGTGGGTAGAAGCTTCTTTTCTGCTCTAAATTCCTAGATATTTTGCCTGATTTTAAAACTATTCCAAGAAGTAGCACTTCTCCTGGCAATATATTCCACAATAAAACAGACCTTATTGGTAGGTTTTTTTTTTTTTTTTTTAAACTAATAGGTACTCTATTCTTTCTGGTAAAAGAACACACTAAATAGTTGCTTGCTTTTCTTGATACTTTTATCTCATTTATTTCCTCTGTAATTGTTTTCCTTTCATTATTCTAAGCATATTTGCAAATTGTTCACCCCTTTTCTCCTCTCCACCCTGTTGAAGTTAAGCGTATTCTAATAAGTGTGACTGTTAGACTTGCTTCTTATGGAAAGCCCAACTGTGATTACAGTGCTATGCCTTCTAGAGAAGTCCCCTCTTCATCTCCTCTGGGCCAAATTGGGCCTCCACACAGCTCATCTTCTAGTACTTGGGTATTCAGACCTGCCTGGTGACCATCCCTTAGGGAGTGGTATAACACACACACATGCACGCATACATGCCATGCCCTGCTAGTCCTGGAATCTCAAGAGATTTCTGGGTGAAAATATGAACATCAAAGTAAACAAGTCTGTGAAAAGTGTTTCTTTGGAGAGAGGAGGTAGTTTCTTCTCAGAACCATTATGCTTGGAGACCTGCAGTCTTGCTCCCTTCTCTCTCCAGCTATAGTGGAGCACAGTTACCCTGTTGCACATCCAAAATATAGTAGATTTCAATTTTTAACAGTTCATTATTGTAGGAGACACAAGTCAAACCGTGTGCTTTGAAATTTAACTGTAAAAATCTAGTGTCATAGGCTCCACACCTGTAAGTCCAGAGTTTTAAAAGCAATCTCTTAAACCTAGATTTTATATATTTATACTGTATGAGTTCTGTATTACTCTTTTTACTCTCGGGGCTGTCCCAGATTTTGAATACTAGGTGGGATCTGTGTATTTTAAACTTTCCTTGTGTTGTTCCTTGCCTGTCAGGTGGTTTGTAATAGCCCTGTTCTGATATTTTCTATTTAGGACCAATAGGACAGTGGGTGCCCTCTGTTTACTATTTTTAGATGAACATTACCTTAGCATTCTGTTACAGATTTCTAAGTCAGCTGCCCATATTTCATCTGTACTCTTATTTCATTTAGTGTGGTGTACCTGGGATTAAGGATAGAGAAATATGTATGCTCAGGCTGATTTGGAAATTACATTGTTGAAATACAGCCCATATGGCCATTGTAAAATGGTTAGTACTACATATAATTGCCTCCCCAATGATGTGCTTTGTCATTACTTCCATCTTCCAAGAAGCACTCCTGTAGCATGCTGACAGCAATGGCGTCATTAGAAAACATATGGACATGCAAAAGCATTAAGTTGTCTTTAGTTTAAGGATTAGATTACAGTGTTAGAGGATGGGTCTCTGTGCTTTCAGTCGGTAACTCTCACTTAGTTCAACACTGTGAGGCTGGATGATAGAGCTTTGCAAAAGTCCTGTTTTTTTATGTGTTTGCTGAGTATGTTTCATATCTTCCCTGCAATTTTGAGGAGGTCTTTGAGCTGTGTGTAAGATCTCATGGTGATATTGATACTGTAGTCAGCTGGCTTTTCTGGGGTTTTTCTCCCAACTGTTCATGCTTTGTGCAGAGTTCTTTTAGGACATGCTATTCCCTCACCCTGTGTTTTCCTGAGTGTTTCCTGATTGTAAGCCCAAAGCTGGCTGAGGCAGGAGGTCATTTAGATGTAAAAAGAGACTAAAGTAGTGGAGTCAGGACGTCACCAGGTGGCTGCCATGTTGCCCAGATTTATATCCTGGATTGTGTAACATCTGTTTCCATGTGGGTCCACCACCCTTTCTTCCTTACCTCCTTCGAAGCAGTGAGATTTTTGCAGCCTGGAGGCTTAGCGGTAGGTCCCAGAGGCTCAGAGATGATGTAACAGGGCATGGAAGGAGACCCTAGCCTCCTCCCTGCCTCCCCCCATTGTGGATGTGACTGCCTTTTGGCTGTAGATGTTTTAGGGATGGAACAGTTCTGGGACGTGGTATGTTTTGAATTTTTAGGGTACTTTATGCAGCTGCCAGTGAGTAATAAGTGAAATTACAGAATGGAAAGTCATTTATCACATTTAACATTTCTCGTTGGAGTCTCACAGAAATAACATGGACTTGGAGACTTACTAATAATAAGTGACTTTGCAGATCTTTGGGGGAGCACCTCAGGGAACACTGAGTCAGCTGAGGGCAGGTCCTGACCTCATTCAACCAGAGCTCCACTGTTACCTGTTTTATATATTAAGGATAAGACTCTCTTTGGGAAGAAAAAGGTAACTAAATTTTGTTCTTTCATTAAGGAAATATCTATCAGTTGCTTGTGTGAGCCAGGCAGCATTGTTCTGGGTGCAGTGGGTGCTGTAGGAGAAATAGATAGCTGCTCTCATAGGGTTTATCTTCTAGCAGGGGTGAAAGACATGCTGCAAATCACAAACAGATACATACTGTGCTGAGTAGTGACAGGGTTTTTAAAAACAGGGTGAGGATATGTTAGTGAGAATCTGGTCTGTGTATGTAGATGTGGTTTAAGTGGGGCTTCTTAAAGGAGGTGATATTTGAGCAGAAACCTGAAGGAAGTGAGGGAGCCAGCAGTGAGGATAGCCAGGGGCAGAGCATGCCAGCAGAGGGAAGAGCAAGGTGAAGACTCTGAGGAGAGTACTTGGTGTGTGAGTGACTGCAAAAGGAATAGAGGGAGTAAAGAGAGGGGCAGAGATGAGGAAACTGAGGTTCAGGGAAGTTGAATAACTTCCGCAGGTTGCAGAGCGAGAATTAGAGCCCAGACTGTCTGATTTCAGGGCCTGCACTGCCTCCTCGGGCTTTCTGGGTGGCTCGGTCGTAAAGAAGAGATGAGGGTTGGATCCCTGGGTTGGGAAGATGCCCTGGAGAGGGAAAAGGCAACCCACGTCAGTATTCTTGCCTGGGAAATTGTCATGGACAGAGGAGCCTCGCAGGCTACGTTCATGGGCTTGCAAAGAGTCAAATGTGACTCTGACTAAATAATAACAACTGCCTCCTTGATGAGAAGGAAGTGGGTAGGCTTATTAGGGTACGCATTCATATTTAATAGATAAACCTTCACTAGAGTATGCTCTGCCCCCACCCCATTTTAAAAAGATGGTCCTAGAGCTGAGTCCTGGGAGTGATACTGTTTTATTGCAACCCACTTTGGTGTTTGATTATATAAAGGATTTCATAGCCAGTCTGACTTAGTCCTGGCAACTCTGCTGATTTTAGGTGGATTGTTGGTTAAGCAGACAAAGCAGTTTTATAAGCAGACTCATTTGAATTGGTCTTGAGTTTTTTTTTTTCTTCTCAGTGGAGTAAAAACCCCAGACAATATCAGTGCCAGCACTCCTTAGGATGTGCTTTTTAGGACCAGTATATGATAAGCTTGTTTTAAAATGCATTCGTGTAAAAAATGTGTGTATGTGTGTATATATAGGACTATGAAATAGTTTTTGGCTTTTAGATGAAGTTTTTATAAATACGGACTAGTGTAAAGCACCACATGAGCAACATCCCTGGCTCCACCACCAACTTCAACAGGCCTTAGCACTTTCTTCAAATTGGGCTAAATTTTGTGTATATTGTCCGAGGAGGAAGCGAGTCATCTATAGGTCATCTGTAAGGAGATTCTTCAATCTAGCTGTACGTTAGAATCCTCTGGGGAATTAAAAAAAAAAGTCCCTATACCCATGGGAGAGGGGAGGGAGCCCCCACCCCATCATCAGAACTTTTAAAAGCTCCCCAGGGGATTGTGTTTTGCAAGTCAAGGTAGAGACCTTCTGTTTAAAGACGGGTGTGTCAGTTTTTCTTCACTGGGTTTTCTCAGATGCCCAGTACCAAGCCATGTTTACTGAACTGCACTCCTAGCCTTTATTTCTCATTTTCTCTATTGGGCTTTTTAATGTGGTCTGCTTTCCAAGAGTTTGAAGAGTAATGTCCTGGGATGCTCCTCCCCTAATGCTGTTTTCCTCCATCCATAATTGAGAAAAACTGGGGTTGTGTTTACATATTTACAAAGCCTTTTAGAGACTAGAAAGGAGGCAACAGAAAGGGACTGAGAAATTCAAAAGTGCTTCTGTTGTAAGTGTTTGGGATGGGATGAAAGTTGTTATAAAATTACCATAGAGATCAGTGGGGACACGATTTTATGTGCAAAACCATACATCTTTACAGGAAGGCTCTGAGCTATTGGGTGGCAGCTGGGGGCACTTTCGCCCTGAGACACAGCTTGATCAGGAACATGTGGGGTAAGATGTACAGTAAGATGTGGCCAGTTCTCTGGGTGTGGGTACATCTGAGGCTGTGACATCTTTCAGAAGTGCTGTCAACTTTTGATTATTTCAGGCCTGATTTTCTCCTGTGGGTCTTATTAATTCACTGGGGCACCCACACCCCTTCTGCCCACTCATCCATTTAATGAATGTTTACTGAGTTTCTTGTCTGTTCCAGGCACTGGGTTGGAGGGGCGGGTAAAGAGAATTCCTGGCTTCTAGAAATGACATTCTGGGTGTTACATTCTGGTGTCACATTGTTGTTTGGTGTGTCTAACAGAGACAAAAGGTGTGGAAGGACTGTGATTGTCCCCTAGAAAAGCTCTAGGGGAACCATTAGACAGAATGTTTTGCCTCATTTTGCTTAAATTAAGTTTTTTGGTTCTGAGGATTTTGATTACAAATGCTTTCATGAATGTATTTCTTCCAGGAAGTTTAAGCATTGGGGCAGTAAAGTTTGCAGGGAGTTTTGGAATCGATTGAATTTTATCTTATTAGTTACCAGCTTAACATGATGGGAATGAAATAGATGTACAGCTTAAGGTTCAAGCTTAGTGAAGATGCTAGAGAAATAATGATGCTTGATTTTCTTTCTGTGTCAAGTAGAATCTCCTAATCCACCCGTGTGCTCATAAATTTGAGGGAAAGGAAAGCAGAAAGGGAAAGTTTATTTCTAGGGCTCTATACTGGGCCAGGCTATCAGGTTGCTTTCTCTGGGAAGACTAATCAGAAGTGAAGCTTAAATCTGTCACAATCTTCACAGCAGTCAAGGAATTGGACACTGATGAATACCCCTGGATCCCTGAAAAGAGGGGATGCACCAGAGATTAGGTTTGGAGTCAGTCAGTAAAATAGATCGTGAGAAAGAAAATGTCAAGTTTGAGTGAAAAAAGTACTGAAAAAGAAATCCTTCAGCTTTTGGGTTACACAGAAGGAAGAAAACAGTGGTTGATATGATTTCCTTGTTGGATCATCATCTTCACCAGATACAGTGTTGACTAAAGAGGGAAAACTAGATTCCATTAGTCTTTAGAGAAACTAAAAATAATAAGAAAGCAAGTATATGTGGTTTTCATCAGCTTTGGGGTTGCTAAAGTCAACTTTGACTTCAGTGTATGAAGAGGTGTGTGGGAAATGAGATTTTTCAGTTATTGTTGTTCAGAGGACTTTCCCCATCTAGCTTTGGCTTTCCCAGTGTGATGGGACACCTGTGGGTCCTTGGGGGTGTGTAGGTGAATAAAGGTTCTAGTACTTGTGTACCTGCTCAGGTCCGCAGGCTGGAGAATAAGGGTCAGGGACTTCTGAGGATCCATGGAACTCATACAAAGATACAGGATGTTTTTGTCTCCCTTTTGATTAGAAAGGACATGAAGGTACTTAATTGTCAACTTTATTTCTGCTGTTAGCTCAGTATTGATGTAGTCAATAATTATGAGAAGTAGCATTTACTGAGTGCTTGCTTTGTGTCAGATACTGTTCTAGTTGCTTACATCAGTTCGTATCATCCGCACACTGGTCCTGTGGGGTAGGTGCTGCTGTGAGCTCTGTTTTGTGAGAGGAAACAGCTACAGAGTTTACACCCACGGTCACCCAGCGTGCAAGTAGCCAACCCCATCCATTCTGGCCTCAGAGCCTGACTTGAACCACTGCACCACAGAACTGTGAATCAATGCTTCTTAAGAGTTTTATTCTGATGTTGTTTTAATGGTACATTCGACCCTTCCTTAATCCCTCCTCACTCTGTGATGTTTTCAGAGATGATAATTAATATATTCCTTAGGCTTTCACCTTATTGGAGATGAGAAAACAGATCTAGAAAATTTCATGTTATGTAACTGCTCTGTATGACCTACAGGGTTACTGGTAGGACAGCTATGTGTAACCCAGGTTTCCTAATATATGTCACTGCTTTTCCCACTGCTCTATATTGGTTCCATTCATTAAAAAAAAAAACTGAACTAAAAATTTTGATAAATTTGTGTCATTCTTGCAGAAGAACTAAGTTAATATAGCTAGGGACTGTGTGATTTTGCCCTAGGGAGGAGGGTGGTAGGCATTTTAGAAGCTAATGTTTGCCTGTGGGGTTATCTGACCTACTCTGGAGGACATCTTTCTATTTTTTGGTAGGTTTTCCTAAAAGTGGAAAGTATCTGGAGTGTAAGAATCATCCTAAGACTTCGGTTTTGCATGATTTGAATATTCCTGGAAGGGCATGTATTTTTTGTTTTGTTTTACTCTTTTTTTAAGATTTAAATTGGTTGAGTGTCCCTTTGGAGGTTAAAATTAAAAAGACATGAATGAGAAGAAAGGAAAAAAAAAAAGTGGGGAGAGCTCAATGCAAGCCTTCCTTAACTACATTTCCCAGTCTGCCAAATAAGACTTTAAAAGAGGGTGGAAAGAACCACCTTGATTCTCAGTGTTTGGCTTTTTGTTTTTGTTTGTTTTTGTTTTTGGTGTTGTGCTTCCTTTTGTTGTAACCTCTTTCCTTGGCTAATGATTTGTTTAAAAACACGTGCTCTGGTATTCTAAAACAAATGATCTAGCAGGCTCCCTGATTGTGCTCTCAGATAAAGTCCCTGGGGTAGCTCTCTATCTTTGGGTTGCCATTGCCTATGCATGTCCCAAAGCAAGATTAAGTTTACTGTGGAGCTTCCAACTCCTATGAATGTAGTTATCTAACAGTAGAGAATATAAATTTGAAAGGGGAAATGTGGATTGGGGCTTAACTCTTTAAAGGCCTCTGGTGGGAAGCTGCTATAATAGGCGAAGAGTTCTGTCTGGGATGAGAAACTGCGGGCTCCAGTTTGTCTTTGAGTCTTTTTGCTAAATGAATTTGGTTGTGTCATTAATGTCTGGAAATCTAAACTCTCAACAGCACATTAATGATAATGAGAATGGGGGGCAGGCTCCCAGACTGTGCTGTGGAAAAGCACATGTTCAGATTTTGCCAATGACCCCGAATCCCATGTGGCCACACACTGGTAATTTGATTTCACAGTTTCTATTCTTAAATTTGCAGGATGAGGTTCCCAGTAGGAGTAACTTAGTGATTATAACATATCAGATTCCTTTTTTAGGGGAATTATAATTGTGAGAAAAATATCCATGAAAGCCTTTGCCAAGTTGTGTGTGTGTGTGTTTGGGTAGAGCACCCTTGGAGTTATCAAACTTTCTGCAGAATTTTTCCAGATAATTACACTTGGTCACCCTTGTTGGTTTACAGAATCTGGATTGCATGGTTTTGGATGGTTGCAACTGGCTGGTTATTCTTGCCTTGGGTGTGGTTTTCAAACCCAGTTGTGTGTCTGGAACTAAGAGGAGATTGTTAAACATGCACATTCCTGGGCCCCATCCTTGGTCTCCTAACAGTTAATTCTTGATGTATAGCTCTGGGATTTCACAGGCTTGCCAGGAGTTCTTTTACCACCAGCTCTGGGACAGAAATTTTGGAATCACTAGTCTAGAAAATATTCTTGAGTCACTTCTTGGGGGTGGCAGTAATGGTGGTGGTTTAAAATGATTAATTTCTGTGCTACCAAACCCTTTCTGAAAAATAAAGCACTCATGCATGTTGGGTTTTAAAACTGTACATATTGTGAAATAGAACACATCCTGAAATAAGTGTAGTTCACAGCTCAGGGTGAATTCTCACAAAGTGAATACCCAAGTAACCAGGATCCAGGTAAAGAAAGAAAACATTGCACAAAATATTTCTATTACATTTTCCTCTTCTACCCCTTCTCAAATCCCAAGAAACCAGGAATGTAAGTAAAGGTTGATTAAACAGTTCAGTAAGGTGCAAATGTAAAAAGCATTCTGCTTTTCTGTACTAGGTGCTTCTTAGTCATTGTTGTTTCTGTAAGTCTTTGCTGATGTTACGTTAAGTTTGTGTTATTTATCTGTGTTTTGATTCAGACTTAAATTAGTTCCCGACAATGCCCGTGTATTAATGTTCACAGCATACATCAAGATTAAACTCAAAGATCTGTCCTTTCTGAAATCTGATTCACTGAAAATATTCTCATGATAGTTTTGGAAAATGTATAAGGGCAGATTACCAGCCCTGGCAGTTATGACTTTGGTAAACAAATGAGCCTTGTCATTACTGCCAGGGTAGACTAGTAAACATGTCTCCGTGGCCAGAATGTCTTTATCTTGGGACATGAGGAAAAACAGCTTCTTGGTTAACAAAAATAAAATAAATTCTGCCCTGCTTGCTGCCCAGATTAATCTCTCCTCTGATCAATTCTATTCAGAGCATTTAAAGCCAAAGGTGATAAAGTTTCCCTGAGGGTTTTTCTTTCTTTCTTCTGTCTCCCTTTTCTTTTGACACTGAGGAATCATTCGATTCTTAGTGAGAAGTCCTGTCTGTATTAAACAGCAGGCTTGCTTATTTTCTTTGGAAGGAGACGCTTACAGTAAGGGACTGCAGTGAGCCCCGCACAGGAGTTGTGCTCAGTGGAGAAAGCGAGCCGCAGCGGCTCACTTCTGGGCCTCCCTGGCGGGCAGCGGGCTCTGTGGACCTACAGCAGCCCCTTCCGTGCCCCGCCTCACACACTCCTTCTTGGCTATCTCCAGCATCAACTGAGCAGGTGACAAGACTCCAGTCACCTGTTCTGGGTGGCTTTCTATCTTTTCAAAAGTACATCAGAGGCTTGTTTTGATACAGTACACTGATTAAATAAGTATTCCTGTTATGGCACTCTGCAGTTATCTGTCCATTAGTAGCAAAGGAACTACTGCCCGTTTTTCTTCCCTCCTTGCTCCTTTTTATTCTCTTCACCACCAAGATTCTCAGAGGTGCAAGTAACGATAATTATCCAACCTCCTCTTTCAGACACCTGTGAAGCCGGGGTTGGGGGTGGTGGTGTCTTGCACTTTGATGCCGCAAGCTGTTGGGGCAGTACCCAAGGTGTATGGGTAATGGAAGAGCTTGAGTAATTTAGGTTAGAAGACACCTTTTTGCTTTGGGATTGTTGGACCTTTGTTTCTCTGCTAGACTATTAGCAGAGGCGGA
Source organism: Aepyceros melampus (assembly GCA_006408695.1). Taxonomy (NCBI): domain Eukaryota; kingdom Metazoa; phylum Chordata; class Mammalia; order Artiodactyla; family Bovidae; genus Aepyceros; species Aepyceros melampus. Next base: position 313,134 of record SJXQ01004864.1, on the reverse strand, counting down.
TTTAAGGTCTTTCCAGTTAGCTTGTCTTTCTGTTAGAGGCAGGGTGCTTCTGGCAAAGTAGTTCTGTGTGTCTCCTGTTAGACAGGGAAGCCACAGAGCCTCTTTGAGAATTGGCCCCATTGTGTGTATTTATTTACAAGTTCCCTGCAAAAGGCAGTGGCCAGAGGGAACACTCCCCATTAGGGTAGGTAGCCGTGGTGGGCAGTGGAATGACAGGAATTCTCTAGCCATGGTGGTACTGGTGGGTTTCCTTCATTTTGGGGTGTGGGGGGTGCAGCTGGTTAGGATGAATTAAAAACAAGACTGATTTATTGATAGAAAGTTGTTTGTAAACTTTTAAGTGTAAGCTCAAGCACCTCCATAATAATAATGATTTGTGTACAAAGTATGAAGAATAATTTCCTCTTCATACAGGGCCTTAGAAAAAGGGTCTGGGGTGGGGCGAGGGAAGGAGGAAGGAAGGAGGAGAAAGACTGAGGATGGAATATAGGAGATTAAGCTTGTGGAGAAAACACTACACATTCTTGCGGTGTGAAGGAAGTGTCAGCGGAGAGAGTGTGACCAAGGCGAGGTGTTGAAATGTTAGCAGCTCCTAACATCTACTGCTAATAGGGGGACCCCTTTGACAGGAATGAGATAGGTGCGCTTGTGTAGCTGTGACTTCAGAAAAAATACGAGGAGCCTTGTATCTGTGTTGATGGCACAGACACCTAAGCAGGAAAGACTGTTGGGGTGGGCACAGTGAAATCTCTCAGTGTGTCTCTTCCAACTGACTGTGGGTAATTAGTTGGAAATGACATTAACCTGAGCTTAATTTAATTTTGCATAGTAACAACATACCAGCTGTTCGCTGTATTCTTTGCTGGTGGTGCAATTTAATTATTTTTTGCTGTCTTTTAAGCTCTAATTTTCTGTTGTGTTTTCCTTTAACCCCTCCTTGCTCCCATGTCCACAACCCTCACAGTTTAGCCATGGTGTCGTTACTGCTGCGTTGGTGTCGTTACTGCTGCGTTGGTGTCCACTCCACGCTGAGGACTTGCGATGATCTTGGTTTTGCTCATCAGCTGGATTTATAAAAGGACACGTTGGAAAGTTACCAAGATGAAACACGGGTGATTGCAAACCTGGTTGTGTTTTGGACTCCTCCAAAGATTTTAGCTTATGATATAAATAACATGGATAATTCCAGGCCTATCAGAGGTGCTCAAAATATCAAGTGAACAAGCCCGAAAGAGAAGTTAATTACTGAACAGAGATTGCTCTGATATAACCAATTATTGGATCATTAAATGTTTATTACCTTTTATATGCTCCTTTCCCCCATAAGGGCAGTTTCTTTTTTAAGTCATTAAAACAGAAATGGGATTAAAAAAAAATTCTGCTTAAAAAATTTCCACAAGACTGAAGTATTAAAAAGGTCTTGTGTGATCTGACAGCTGAATAGCCTGTTTTTCTTTGGTCTGTTGAATTAGTAATTAATGAAATGTATTGCCTGAGCAGAGAAAATAAGATTAGTTTTGTTTAGAAAGAAAACAAAAGCAAAACATTAACACTTAAACGCAGGTTAATATTAAAGTGCAGTATACTAAGTGTAAAAAGAGTGGAACTCCTTGAATGATAAGATTCTCAATGGTAACACGCATTTAATTCATTCATTACTTTTCTTGAGCCACCGACATTACTTTTAGAAGGACTGGGGTTATGTAAATACAGAGGGAGCAAGGGGACCTGTCCTTAAGGAGACCCTGGGTTTGCAGAGCAGTTACACCAAATGCTTTAGTGACCAGTATTGAACCGTCAGAGCAGCAGTGTTCATAGCACAGGTACATTTCTGTGAGCCGGTGTGGTGTTAGGATCTCTTTTGGAGGCTGAGGTATCTGTGGGTTAAGCGCAGGGGGAGGGTGATTATGAAGTCAGCAAGTCTTGGAGGTCCTGTGAATTAACAGCAGGTTCTAGGGAGCCCCATTACTTGGGTTGACATCCCAGTTTTACCATTTGCCAGCTCCCTGTCATTTTACCTCGGTTTCCTCATCTATAAAATGGAAAATGAACAATGAAGGATTGTTGTGAGGAGTACATGAGTTAAGTGCTTATGACAGTGTCTAGCACATGTGGAACATCTTAGGTGGTAGTGTCATTTTTTTTTCTTTTTGGTGGGATAATGCAACAGAGAATTCTTTCTTAGGCGAAATGGTAATTTAATTGGATGCCCAGGAAGGGAAAGGATGTTTCAGGCATTTCTCGTATTGTCGTGTGTAACCACGTACTTAATTTATAATGCCTGGAGTAATGTGTGCTTATGTAGCACCATTGTCAAAAGATTACAAAGGGCATTTACAACTGTTTATTCTCAGAAAAGCCCTCTGAAGCAAGAAGATTGTTTGTGCACATTCTGCTGAGGTGTGAAAGGCTGCAGAGAGCACAGCACTGCCAGCAACTGTTCTTTAATTGAGGTGTGCGTGGAGCCTGGATTTATTGTGGGTAAATTAGACCAGTGGTGAGAGGAAATGTCTTAGATGTTTTTTGTTTAGGGACTTCCCTGGCGGTCCAGTGGTTGAGTGGGCCCCTTCCACTTTGGGGGTCCTTGGTTTGATCCCTGGTTGGGGAACTAGATCCCATATGCCACGAGGCAGGACCAAAAAGAAAATGTTTTGGGGGACAGCTATGCTCTGCTGTGGTAAATAAGTTACAAAGATGTTTTCTGTAGTCTTTAAGCAATGGTGAGACTTTGTTTATTCCTAACAGTACCAGATTGTAGACAGTTGAATTTAGAGGAAGTTTATGCATATGATGATCATAATGAATATTTGTTGAGTACTTAGTGTAGTCCAGGCACTGTTAATTGTCATAACCCTGAGATATTGCTTTTATTATCCAGATTTTACCAATGAGGAAGCCGAGGTGCTAAGATGTTTAGTTATCTCCCTGAAGTAATGTAGCTTTGTAGCCTAAGCTCTTAGTCACATTTGCTTTAAGTTGTACAAAGTATAAACTATTTCATTTTGTTTTGTATGTTTTACAACAGCCTTTTGAGAAAGGGAGAGAGGAAAGTAGTGTATGCAAAGCTAATGGGGCAACATGGTGAGTTTAGTCTGGACTGAAAAATTGGAGGTGGCTGTTTTATGTTCTTCCACTATTCCAAGCAAGACAGTTTACTTCTGGGCCTTGGGATCTATAAAATGAGAAGATGACATTCTGTCCCGTGGACTCGTCTAATGTTAGAGTTTGGAGGAAAATTTGAATTTATACAACTCTTTGAGTCTGTGCAATTCTTGCATGGTTTGGACTCAGATTTATACCCAAGTCTTGGGCCCACCAATTACAGATGTGTCAGTTCACCTAATTCATCCGAACTTGTCTTATCTGTAACACAGCACTCTAGTTCTGCCTCTGCTCGGGTGATGTAGTAATATTGTAAGGTAATAATATACCTAGCTCTCAGTCTACAGTAGGTAAGTGGATTCTTTTAGTTGATATAAAACCAAGGGTCACACACACAGGAAGCTGGCCTGGGCTAGATGTACACCCCCTTGACTCCCCTGGGTCCTCATTCTATCTGGCATACATGCCATGTTTTGCTGGGAATGAGGAAGAGGTTATCATAATGAGATGTGCCCTGACTTGATAGAAACTACAGTGTTGATTCTTTCTCTGGACTCCTTAGATTGTCATCTGTATGAAAGGTAAGGATTTTGTTGTTTTCATGAAGTACAGCTGTAAATAGCAGATGGTGAGCAACATGAGAGCATGGGGCCTGCTGTCTGCAATTTATACTGTGCAGGGGGCTGGGTTACCAGGCACTGGAACAGGGTCTAGCATCATTTATCATGTGAATGAATGAATGATCTCATTGAGGTGTGGAAAATAAAAATGAGAAGGGGATAGGATTTAAAAAATCTCACCTCTGTGGGAAAGAGGAAATTGAGACACCCGATTGGGCAGGTTAAGCCTAGTCCCTTCCTTAATCACCAGGTCTTACAAATTGGACCTAATTTATACTCTTGAAGGTATTGCAGGGCAGTGCCCTTCTGTTAAGGACTTTTTTTTTTTTAATGGTGGAACAACATTTTATTCAGGTCAAGAGTTTCTTCTAAATTAGAGCATATTCATTCCTATTTTGTGGTTTGAGTCTGTGGAGTCGAAACTTGTCAGGAAGGTTTAGCAAAGCCGTGCTTCTAATGATGTGGAGATCTCACTGGCAGCTGTGCTAAACCTCTTGCTGTAAACCAGCCACGAGTCATCGTCTGGTTGTGAATCATAGCATGACCTTTCAGGGAAAACAAAACAAACAAACCACCAAACACGCTAATCAGTTTTTTTTTTTTTTTTTTTAGTATCAGGATTGTAAACTCTGACACTTAACAGTTTGTCAGGCCCACTTGGAGCAGTTAGATAACTTCCTTTCTCTATTTCTGTTTGTGCAACACAAAAATGTATATATCTTTCTTTAACAGTGTATTAAAAATTTTTTAAAAAACTTTTCTTCCAGTGAGTTAAGGTACATCTATGGGTTTACTAATCAGGGGACTCTATACAAATGCAGATCACCGACTATCACTGAAGACCTACTGAATCTGAATCTCTAAGAGGGAGGGAGCCAAGAGCACCCTGAGTGATTGTGTAGTTAATCAGATTTTGAAATGACTAACAGAGCTACTAGGTAGCTTTCACCCATCCATCTATTCTTATCCATTTATCCATGTCTTGAGTATATGAGAATTAGTCACTTTTGGGACAACGGTTATCTTAGAAGTGGGCATGGAAACCAGCATTAGAACATAATCTCTCCCCCATGGGGTTCACAGTCTGGTTTAAAAGTTTTTAACTCTGAGTTGAGCTTTAAAGAATTCACAAATTTCCCGAAAGTCGTGGGCAGAAGATTTTGTGTACACATGTTTTTCTAGTTTCATCAGATTCTCTAAGGGGGTCAGTGACCCATAAAAGGTTAAGAACCGAGGTCTAGCGCTCGTACAGCTGTTCTGAAAACAGTGGCAGAGGGCAATGTTTCTGTTGCCACCTACAATGTTTTTGACCTTTTGAGAGGCAGCAGCAGTTTGTGAATTGCACCTGTTTTCTGCCCCATTTAAAATATTTAAAAAGAAAAGAATATAGTATAACACCTGGGTCGTGGTCAGAAGTGATATAGAAAGGAACTGTTTGGTGAACTGCCTCAAATTTAATGTCAAGTTGCTGCTTACTGAAAAAATAGCCCAGTGGTCAGTCTGATGGAAGAACCTTTTAAACTGGGATAACACAGGCAAGGTCCACTCCAGTTTCCTTACAGTATGTAATTAGCTGAATTACAATGACAATTTTCACCCCATGGATATACATAAAGACTAATTGTCTTATTTTTGTTACATTCAGTCCCCAGCATGTCCATTGAATTGCTTAATTCCAAAATAACATTACCAGCTGTACTTCTGGCTCATCCTTCCTTAGGTCCTAAAATCTCCAAGTAACACTGTTCATCATGGAACAAAGTTAGATATTAGGTCTGTCTTGAACTGCTGCAGAAGTTTTAGTTAGCAAAATACTAGAACCCATCATGTGTAATATTCTTATCCCTAAGGATAATTTTATAACTCTATTTTAATTAAAGTCTTCTCTTCCCTTTTTGTGACTTCATATGTTTCTTTGGAGAACAGAAATTCTTCAAATTTTGGAGCTCTGGTGATGCTGCATTTTACGGTTGGATAGCTTTGGAAGAAGAGGGCAGTCAATGGAATTAAATGTTATTAATTGATAAAATTCCTTTTCCGTTTATTTGGATATTGTTCTTTTAGGGGCTGGGAGGGAGTTAGAGGCATATTTCATTGTCAGTGGAGTCTTAAAAAGTCTTTTAATGCTGTTCAAATGTCTGTACTATTTATTTTGAACTTGTGTGTATATTACCTTGCATTATTCATTATTCTTTTTAAAGTGCGACTGTTTTATCTAAGTAGGTTTTAACTTACTGGATGATGATTATATGTTCTAAGTCTTTATAGTCTTGTCATCATTTAGCACGCTGAGTCATAATAGACACTCAGTAAATAAATATTTGATTAATTGGGTGTTTATTACCTTTGAGTCTTAAATCCCCCAGAGACCAGAAAATGGGCTAAATCTGGAGTTAGAACTTGATACATGCTTTGAAAGGTTGGAATGTAAAAGTGAATTGTCAGATCTGTCCTTAGGCTGATTCCATATTCTCTTATTATTTTCTGTGTTCACATATAGATGGATCAGTTCATATTCTTTAAAATTCTTTAAAATATTAAGTATATAGAATTCCATAGTTACACAGAATTTTGTGCTAGAGCCACAACACTTAATTTTCATTTAAATATTAAAAGAAGTGAAACTTTACAGAGGTCTTTTATTAGTTACTGCTTATTAAATGGAAAGGAGATCTCACTACAGACATGATCACTGAAAGATACCTGCTAAGCAAATGTCACACTTGTGTGCTGTCTCTTCAGTTGTGTCTGACTCTTTGCAACCGCATGGACTGTTGCCCACCAGGCTCCGCTGTCCATGGGGCTTTCCAGGCAAGAATACTGGAGTGGGTTGCTGTTCCCTTTTCCAGGGGATCTTCCCGATCCAAGGATCGAACCTGTGTCTCATTATGTTTCCTGCATTGGCGGGTGGATTCTTGACCACTAGTGCCACTTGGAAATCTCATCACCCTTTACTTGTCCTAATCAAATACAATCTTATCAGCTCTATTTAGGTGGAGGGATTATTGAAGGCTTTGAATGAATGAATGAGTGTCATCAGTTATCTGGAAAATCTGGGTCTGTAGGTTTGAGGGATAGAGATCAGACTGAGAAAGGGTTTATGGAAGACCATACTGTAAAAGAAGTAAAGTAAGTAAGTAAAGTCACTCAGTCGTGTCCGACTCTCTGCGACCCCGTGGACTGCAGCCCACCAGGCTCCTCTATCCATGGGATTTTCCGGGCAAGATACTGGAGTGGGTTGCCATTTCCTTCTCCAGGGGATCTTCCCGACCCAGGGATCGAACCCGGGTCTCCCACATTGGAGGCAGACGCTTCAACCTCTGAGCCACCAGGGAAGAGAAGAGGATCTGGGAATGTATCTGTTGTAGAAGAAATGGCTCAGGATGGTACGTGGTGGCTGCCTTAAAGTAGTTTCAGAGCAGATTTCAGGAAGAGGGTTTAGATCCAAGCGGTTCCATTGGGGAACATTTTGACATTCTGTATGAATAGAGTAGATTTCCAGTAGTGCTTTCTGGAGTCTGACTCACTTGTCACCTGGATTATCGGAGTTGGGGTTTAGCACCAGGAATTAATGACCTTTGAGGTCTCCCCATCTCAAAGATACTGTTAATTAAATGATTTTCTAGCTAGAGTGTTCTGAGTAAATCTAGTCATGGTTCAAAGTCCAGGTCTGCTCCCTGAAGGTTCTTCTTAAAGAGCTTGGTCTTGGATGCTGTTTACTTAGTATTTAATCTCGGGACCATCATGTGTATTGAACTGAAACAATACCAAGTTTATCCAGTCCTCCTGGGTCTCTTCTCATAGTAGTCGGAGCTCTTAAAGGTGAGGCCATTTAAAAGGATCATCTTGGCATTTTTCTTATTGCCTGTGTGTTTGCAAATCAAAATGTGAATTAGGTTCAGTCATTTGCAATATACTCTTTTTCATTTCAAGTCACTTAAGTGATGTCTTTAAGAAAGATAGCCACGCTTTACTTACCTTAGGGCTACCCCATCTCTTTTCTTAAAGGAAAAAAAAAAAAGGTCCAGTTATGAAACTGAAAAGTACTTTGTGATGGCTAAAAATATGTTTGAAAGTAGTAACGTGGTCTCTAATTAAGCACAATTAGACCTGGATTGGTGAGGCATCATTACAATAAGTAAATATTTTGTAAAAAAAAAAAAAAAAAAAGTTTTTTTTCCTTTGGGTTAAAAAAAAAAAAAGGCAGGGGGGGGGAATGTGCCGGTGGGGTCAGTCTTACCAGGAAAGTGAAGTGAATTCTTCAGCCTTGCAGTACCAGAGGGCACTGTGGATTAATGTTCTGGCCCTAATTCAGCGTCCTGTCTCTTCAGACACTTGGCTCTGATTCTTTCGTCTCAGAACTGAAGTCTTAAGGATTAAGAGGAGAGAGAATGGAAATGCATCATTTTCTCTGCCAAAGGAGGTACTTAAACTGGGAGAGGAGGAGGGGGACGTTAACAAATCAAGCCTTGGCAAGGAAATCTGTCATGAATCAGCAATGACTTGAAAAGCCTCTGTCGCTGTGTTTTACAAAACTAAACATTTGCCACGACCAACATTTGTCTCTTGCTTACCTTCAGGATCAGCTTCAGGTTGCTCTATGGAGGGAATGAATTCCTTTTTTTTTTTTTGCCCATTTTGACAACATTAGGTAATTAATTTACAACTAGCTCAATTAGACTCCGGCCCATAGAGTTTGTGCGTGGCCTTTTAAAGAGCCTTTGTTTTGACGCTAATTGAACTGGTTGTAGCAGAGACAGCCAAACAATTTACATTTATCTTTGGCAGAACTCAAGAGCTCTCCCTTGGTATGGACAGCTGCACATTCTGTTTCTTCTACCAAGTGTGGTACTTACGTGCTTTATTTTAAATTTCTAGTTAAGAGACCTTTGCAAATGACAGAAACCACATATATTATTGTAGACAAGTTGAAAGATTTAGAGGGATGAACAAGAAAGAAAGATCACACATAATTTTATTGCCACGAAGAGAACCATTCATAACCTGGTGTTTCTTTTCCTGTACTTTTCCCCCTTATAAGAGAATGCATGCGTCTGTGTATATACGTTTCTATATGTTCTGTTTTTACAAATATGTAACCACACCATACAGATGGAATTGTGGTCCACTTTTTTCCTACTTAATAAGTTGGAAACATTTGTCATTTCATAAAACATTCTACAGTATTTTAAATGGCTGCATGGTATTCCACTGTGTGGATGTACCAAAAAATATTCAACCAGTCTGTTGTTAAAAACTCGTTTCAGGTTTTGATATTATAATCAGCACTGTGATATATATTCTTGTTACTAAATCTTTAAGTTCTTAATTATTATGCAGCAGATAAATTCCTTGATACTGAATTACTTGGACAGGGGCATACATATTTTAAAGTTTTCTGATGTGTATTGCCTAATTGTAATTCTTGAAGGTTGTACCATTTTCCACATTCACTTGCACTATTTGAGAGCTTCATTGTGCTTATTCTTGGTATTCAAAAGAACAGTATTGAAAGTATTGACTTGGTGTGGGTTAAATCCTGATCAGTGATTTTGCTGTTGCTCATTAAATTTTTGTCAACCTTATAAATCTTGTGTTCCCAGTATCAGGTGAAAGAAGCCAGCTTACCTCATATAGTAGAAGAGGGTTTTGCTTACTTTAATAATGGTATGTTATTTTGTTTCGGAAAGGTATAAAGAAGTAAGTAGCTACTTCATTTAGACAGAATTGGTTTGTTTTTCCTCAGGGAAGATTCTGAAACAATATTTTTCATATGAATAAAGACCAACCTAAATAAATTGACTACAATCAAAAGAAGTGGATAGCTTTGTTTAGTATATGTTGCTGCTGCTGCTAAGTTGCTTCAGTCGTGTCAGACTCTTGTGTGACTCCATTAGACGGCAGCCCATCAGGCTCCCCCGCCCCGGGATTCTCCAGGCAAGAACACTGGAGTGGGTTGCCATTGCCCTCTCCACTTAGTATATGAGGAAATATTAATACCTTCTTGAGGTGGCAAAGCCAGTGGATGTGTTGCCTGTCTAACCCGAGGCTAGAGGAGCAGGATAAACTCTGGCGTCTCCATCAAGGGTAGCCCTGGAGAAGCCATCACGATAGACTGTCTAAATGTCTTTCTTTCTTATTTTTTAAAAACTTTTTAGCAGTGTCTTGCAGCATGTAGGATCTTAGTTCCCTGACCAGGGATGGAACTCATCAAATTGTAAGCTCAAAGTCTTAACCACTGGACTGCCAGGGAAGTCCCTAAATTTCTGTTAAGAGTAACTGCTGTTTTGTTTACAGTCTCCATACTTGTCTAAACTGCTAGGTTAGAATTCACATTAGTTGATGTTGAATTTTCTGTGTTAACAATACCTGAATGTTGTATATGCAGTCAGACAAACAGCAGGTACTTATTGTTCACTGGATGAATAAATGAATAGATATTCAGGAGAGTTGAAATTAAATAATAAGATCTTTCAGATCATCTGGAACTGCCCCTACTCCCCTCCCCAGTTTTATAGCAGAAGAAACTGAGGCTTAGAAAGATTAAGTGACATCTTGCGCAAGAGCAAGTTAATGATGCAAGCAGAAGTTGGAATTCTCTTATCAATGTATTCCCCAGATTCTTACAGTGCTAGTAGGATTGTGCGTTTTGCCCAAGATGGTACTACTCTCTATGATTGTGGTTAAAATCAACAGTACAATTCTCATTTCCTATATTGTACAGCTTCCTCAGCTCTTTTTCTTCACTTGTGAGGTCACCCTCCATTTTGGTGTTGAAATTCGGCACACCCTTAGTTCACATTTCTTTTCTCTCCTTCTTTAATATTCTCACTTCTCCAATTTCGTTCTTTAATTTACTCCTGGCAATATTGCCATCTGGATGTCAAAATGCATTGAGTTGACCTCTTATCTGGAGAACCAGTGAAGGTCTCACCTGCCCCAGAGGGATTTAACCAGGAACTGAAGCAGGTAAAACAAGGCCCAGGTGCTGCCAGTCTGCCAGCCTGTACTTTGATTCACGGATGGGGTGCACATGTACACATGGCTTACTGTTAGAAAGCAGCTTCTGAGTACAGTTCCTTTTTGAAAATTTTCAGTCTTCCAATGCAATGAATTGTCTGCAGCAAAAGTTGATTTCAGAGTAAATCAGAACTAAAGAAAAATTTGAGAGAGATGTGTATTTCTTTTAAACCTTTCTGTGCTTTAATTTTTTCGCCTCTGACTTTAGCCTTCTCCTCTTCTTAGTGAATTATTATAGGGTTTTATTAAAATTATAAGTTCTAGAAATTAGACACCATGGTATTTAGACCAGCAGGGATACTATACTCTTAGGTTCAATAATATTTCAGAGAACATCTCTTTATTGTATATTAAATGATAGAGAAGTATAATAAAATGTACCTTGAGAGTACTTATCTACTTTATGTCCTGTAACATTCAGTGCTTGATGCAAATGTAGCGGATCTCAACTCAAAAAGGAACAAAACTGGTTCTAGCCCAAGAGAAAGATGGGCAGGTTCCTTGTTGATGGCATAAGTTCAGCAGTCTTAGAGTTTGCAGCCTTAGGGATCTTTATAATATCTCATCCAACTTATAGTTTTACATATGGAGAAGGAATTGGCCACTGGCCCGGGGTCATTCAGCAGTTTAGAGAGCTGGGGCCTGAACCTGGGACTGAATGCCCCCTCTGCTGTGTTTCAGTTTCAATCATAGTTGAAGCATTTTTTCTAATCTCGCTTTAAAAGAGCATACTTTTTGATGTTTCAGACATAAAACCTGTTGTGATGCCTGTGGGCACCCAAAGTCTGACCCTGTTGATTTTTCTGAGGGTGGACTTTGGGTGTGACTTGAATGAAAGATGTGTTGAGACAGAGCTTAGAGATCTGTCTCTGATGAAATGACTTCTTATTTTTCTAAGACAGTAAGAAAAGACAGTCCCTTTACTGTCTAAGAAAAGACAGTAAAGAGACTGTTATTTCATGAAACTGCTGACTGGATGAAGAGAAGTCCATGTGGTAGGTGGTCACAGCCCTTGGCAGTTGCATTGCTGACTTTGCCCTCTCTTGCAGTCTTGGATATCTGGGAACCTGTGCTTCGTAATCTTGACCTATATTCCTATATTTACTGTATGGTCTTGGTTAAGCGCCTCACCTCTCCAGCCTTATTTTCCTCTTAGGAGATTGAAGGGGGCTAAAGCAGTTGATTTCTAAGGCATCGTCCAAGTCTTGAATAGTTATTCTGAGAATGATTATCTTTGTGGAAGTCTATCCACGTGATCAAATAACCAAACATGTATTTCTCACAGTCTGCTTTTTTACAGTTTTGATTTGTTTTCAAAGAGTTTGGAAAATGTCTGCAGACTTTACTGTGATTAAGCTGCTAGCAATTATTTACAGAACACCCACCAAGTGGTCAAGGGCTATAAAAGAAATAGTGTCCAGCCTCAAGGAGACCACAGAGATTTCTTTATCTTCCAAGCTGGGGATGGAGGGCATTCTTCTCTTCCAGTGGATTTAAGCTCCATGAGTGCGGAGCCTTTGTCTTTCTTTTATAGTGCAGGGCTCAGCAAATATTGGTTGCATGAATGAAACAGTAAATCCACTTGTCAGTCTTGCTTCTGTTTACTGAAGATGTCCCACAGATTTTTTGTTTTCTTCAACCTGTAAGTACTGTTAACTTGAGTAAATTTCCCAGGAAATATTCTCTACCCTCCATAGAAGAATGAGACCAAGATGCTCTGAGGCTAAATGAAAAAAAACAAACCCGTGAATGCTGCATTCCACTTTACTCTCAGCATATTGAAATGATTGAGATGTCTGTCTTAAAATAATGTTTGTTCAACCCAACATTTCCCAAACTGATTTGAACTCAGAGTTCTGTCCATTCCACTCACCCATGGAAGACTTGTTAACATCTTGCAGAACTTTGACCTGTGAAAGAGACAGTTTGGTATAGAGAGTAGTAATGGGAAATATAACAGAAGCAGCAACATTAGTAAAGAATAGTTAATTCAGTGTATGACAGAGTATATACGTTAAGCGCTGCTTCGTGTGTGATAGTATGTGTGATAGCGTGTGTGATAGTGTGGTAGACTTGGAGGGTGGTATTTTTTTTTTTTTTCTTTTTAAAAATGACTGTGCTTCATTGGAGATTTGAGGTTTTGTGGTAGATTAAGAAGAAGTTTCAAGGACCTAATAACTAGTTTATCGTTACGGAAGCTGAATGGTGGAGTTTTAGCTTATGTCAAGGGCTGCGCTGTCATGTACGGCAGGGAAATAATGATGAAAGGAGTCTGTGTCTGCTTCTTTAGAAGCTGGCTGTCCTTTGGAGGAAACAGATTTGTAAACAGATTATAGCATAATGTGCTATAGGATATGTTGTAATGAACAGAAATAGGACAGAGGAGAGAATGGTATTTTTCCCCTCCAGTTTAGAGCACGGTTGCTGTTAAAACCATAAGCCCAAACCAAACTAACTGAAATCCCCCTAGATCTCCCAAAGTTCTCACACATCAAGACTCATGACTAGGCTGCTTTTGCTTGTCTTGATTCAGCTTAATTGTATTGTCTGTGGTCCCATCAGAGCCTTGTTTACGCCTCTGTCACAGGTCTTGTCACAGTTGTATGTGAATGACTTAAGGGCACAGCAGGGTCATCTTTGTCCCTGGATCTCCGGGGCCTTGCATGCACAGCGTTTATCTCCCAACGCCCACAGTGCATATTGGCTGTTTTGTTTAGACTTGGGGTAAGGCATGGGGCTTGCTCACTTTTAAGTAAATTCAGTAAATAAATTTTATATGAAACATAGACTGGGAACATAGTAGTATTGTTGAGAGTATGACTCCTTCCCATAGCATTACTCCCCCTCCCCTCAATGTCTGCATATGACTGAAATTTCAAGAGTTCAGTAACATTTTTGTAGGAACTCAGTAATTCCACATCATGAAGTGTTTTTATTTCATGGGAGTGTTTTGTAGTCATTTTTGTAGGACTTTTCTCTTACATCCTGTACTTTATCTGAAATATTTTAGGCTAAGTTCAGCTTGATATTCTATTCCCTGCTAGTGGTTGTGTTTGAGGCCCAAGGTCAAGATGTTGATTGATGACATTTCCCTTTAAAGTATTTGTATCCATCTGCAGTTTGGGGGTAGAGTGACTCCCAGTATGGTGCAATGGAAATAACTGAATGGAAGTCAGCCTGATATGGTTTTGAAGTTCACTTTTCTTTGTAACCCTGGGCAGGTTCCAATAACTGAGGAGATTTGAGCAGAATAGCACAGTCCCTTTTAATACTGACATTCTGTAATTCTCCAGGGAGGATTCGCTTCCATTGAAGGGTTAAAAATGGATAAATTTTTAGGTTAAAAGGCTTTGCTCATTTTTTTTGTCCCTTAGCCCATATAGAAGCAATAAGACTGCTTATCATGGAATAAAACTGAATTACCTAGAATTCTCAAAGGCTGCAGTTCTGATCCTATTTTTTGTTTTAAGGGGAAGAAAAAAATGACAATAAAACAAGCTTGTCTGTATCCATGAATCAGGAAAAATTCATCCCATTTTCCTACATATACAGTATACATAACCACATTACATATACATACATTCAGTAAAGTGCTGCAGAGTCTTAACTGAAAATGAAATTGGTTGTTTTTCATCCTAAATCTAGGAAGAACTATAGCTGACAGATGCATTTCGAGTACTTTATCCAGAGTTAAGGAGTTGCCTTGGGTAGAAAGGCCTTATGTATAAGAAGTTGACTCCCAGCTTTATGATAAAGATACTGGGTATCCTTGGATATTTCACTGAACCTTTCTGAATTTCAGTGTCCTCAATGGTTAGATTTGATATCATTCTGATTACCAACAGCTCTGTGATTAGACAATTCTAGGCATTCATTTTAGGCTCCTTCCTGTTCATTTCCTTTAAAGATAACAATATTGCCATCTCCTCCCCCACATAATAGGAGGCAGTTGTTGATTTGTGAGGGAGAGGAATCTTTTAAAACACTTCAAATGGTATATGCGGCATTACCTATTGGTATATTGCAATATTAGCAGTATTACCATATACTTAAATTTATTTCATGGCTTAAAATCATGCATATTTATTATTAATCTCACAGTTCTGTGGGTCAGGATTCTGGGCACAGCTTAGCTGAGTCCTTTGCGAGGATGCAGTCAGGATGCTGCCCACGGCTGGAATCCTGTCTGGATGCTCACCTGGGAAAGATCCACTGTCACGCTCCCTCAGGTTGTTCATGGAATTCATCTCCTCACAGATGCAGGACTGAGGGTGTTGCTTGTTTCCTTGCCGGTCTAGAGCTCTCTCTGCTCCTGGAGGCTGCCCACAGCTCTTGTCATGTGAGGTTTACCCTACAAGGCTGCTTGCTTCCTCATGGCTAACCGAGAGAGAACAGGGCGGATACTACCATCTTTTGTAATGTCGTCACATAATCGTGTACCTCTATAGGTTAGAAGCAAGTCACAGGGCCCTCTCGTACGTACTCAAGGAGAGAGGCTCATATGTGGGCATGGACATATGAGGATTGTGAGAGGTGAGGATCGTGGGACCACCTTGAAGGGTCTCTCAATCCACATATGAAAAACAGAAGCCACATTTAAACATTTTTGTTCTACTTTCTTGTGGATCTTTGCTTAAACATCCTATGCTATAGTAGAGCCTCGAAAAACACTGATTAAGAATTTTGTTCAGTTAAAGTTTGGGATCCACTGTTTTTTTTTTAAGCATGCCCTTGTTTTTTTGTGTCCACATTGGTAAAGGTAAACTTTGAGGCTTCTTCATTCTCCTGCCTTCCTGCCCGGTGCTGCGCCTGCAGATGTTAGGTGCTAAAGTGTTTGTTGAAGGATTAGAGAATCATTGAATTAACTTGAAAAAGATATCTGTCACAGACTGAATTGTTCTTCCTTCTCTGTATTCATATGTTGAAGCCCTAACACCCAGCGGGTTGATGTTTGGAGATGGGGCCTTAGAAAGGCCTTAGGTGAGATTGTGAGAGTGAGGCCCTTGTGATGGGATTATCACCCTAATAAAAAGAGGTACCAGAGAGCTTGCTCACTTGCTCTCTTCAGCATGTAAGAAAGGGAGAATAGGGAGAAAGTGGCTGTCCATTTGAATGCCAGGAGGAGAGCTCTGACCAGAAACTAACCATGCTGGCACCTTGATCTTAGACTTCTGGCCTCTAAAACTGGGAAGATAAATGTCTGTTGTTTAAGCCACCCAGTCTATGCTCTTTCCTTATGGCAGCCCAAGCTGACCTACACTACCCTCTGTTCTCAGTGTGATAAGAGGTAAATATCCAAGTACAAAGATTGCAGGAGGGTAGTGACCCCCTGGTAGCTAGTCAGCCAGGGAGAGTGGTATTTAATTGCAGCTGTTGCCATTCTTTACTGAGTTTTAGTCACAACGTTTGTAGAGACCCCTAGACTTTTTTTCACCCTGGGTAAAATGATGACCTAAAACATACTGCCTTTGGTTTTTCAGTGTTGGACTGCCAAACAGGAACACAATGAAAACATAATGTTGGCTCTTGAAAATCTTTAATGGTGGGAACTTACATGGTAAATTCTTAATTTCTTCTGGAGTCTTTTTTTAAAAAAATTCATTTACTTATGTATTTTATTTTTGGCTACACTGGGTCTTCGTCGCTATGCATGAGCTTTCCCTAGTGCAGTGAGCAGGGGCTATTCTCTAGTTGCGGTGCTTGGACTTCTCATTGCAGTTGCTTTTCTTGTTGTGGAGCATAGGCTCTAGGTACTAGGGCTTCAGTAGTTGTGGTTTATGTGCTTAGTTGCCCTGTGGCATGTGAAGTTGTCCCAAATCAGGAATCAAACTAGTGTCCCTTGCATCACAAGGTGGTGTATTCTTAACCATTGGGCCACCAGGGAAGCCCCTGGAGCCTTAACTTCAAAGACTTAGTTTGTTCATTCATGGGTTCAGTCATCCGTGGAGATGCAAAGGCCTCAGTGTCCTTTCCCCAGTTTTATACCTTTCTGACTGGTTAACTTGCTTTATCTTTCGAGGTTCTCTCTTGGTAAAATTGGGATATTCACATCCATCTAAAAAGAATGAAATAATTAGGTAAAGCTCCAAGCATGTAATAGGCCCTCACTGAATGACAATTTGACTAACTATGGGGGAATGATTAACATGTTACATTTATTTATTGTTTCATTCATCATACCAGCAGTGGCATGGTATAATACATGAGAGAGCTCACGGAGAAAGAGAATTGGGGTGGGAAAGGAACCAACAAAACCTGAGCATCTTCCTTCTGCTTGAAAATAGGTCTTGAATTCTTAAGTAGGGAATTTTTTGGATATTTTTAAGCTATGTAACACTTGTTTTTAATAATTGTAGCCAAATGATCAAGCAGTGAGAGTCGTTCTTTCTTTTTTTTTTTTTTTTAACGTGGCACTTAGTAGTATCAGACACACAAGTGATTTAGAGGGAGGATCTTAGAATTGAAAAGTCCACCTGCTTCATTAGGAGGCACAGCGCATCATGTGGTGATGTGCAGTCCCATGGAAGAGAACCAGCAGGAGTCATACATCTTATCTCTTATACAGACTCAACATTTTCAGTAATTCTTTTGAAACAAACTCTAAAAGAAATTTAGACCTGTGAAACCCATGGGTCAGCCTGACCGCATTCCCCCCATCTCCAGTCCCCCCAAGGCTTGCTGCATCTCTCTGCACTGGAGAGATTGAATAGCTGCATTAGGAGGCAGGTGTCAGACTCCCTCATTGTTCAAAATTCAGTTCTGAGTTAAAGGTGGGTTTTTTTTGGGGGGGAGGCTGCTGGGGGAAGGGAGGAGTGGAAAAGAAACTTACAGCCTGGAGCTCCTGCTGTTCACTTAGGGGATTTAGGACTTGTGAGAACAAGCTGAGGTCTCCCAGTGGCAACACGTAAATAGCAGTGACCCTTAATTGAAAGGGAGGAGACCAAGTGAACCAGAGGCCAAGACTTTACAGTGATGACTAGTGGCCTGGGGGTGTCAGCTGAAATGGTCTGGATTTTTTTTTTTAATTCTAACTCTTGCCCATCCCCCTTTCTGGGCTTAGAAATCCTGGAAAGAAGGGACCATTGACAAAACTAAGTAAGGTGTGATGAGGATGGTCCCTGGGTGGACTGGAATTTGAGAGGAAGGGCCCCCAAGCCTTTTTGAAACTAGTGTATAACAACCTGACTGGTACCTGCAGTTTGCCAATTACCCAATTATGACAAATTTGCACATTAAAAAAAAAAGTAGGCTGCTACTGTTCTTCCTTATACAAGGATTTTAGTCACTGTACATCTTGTGTCTTTAAATAATGTATTAGGAACATTTTCAAGTCTGTAAGTGCTTTTTTAATGAGAGTGTGAAGATTTTAATGGGACTAGATTGCTTTTCATGACATTTCAGAGTGACTTAATTGTAACAATGTTGAGAGGCTGTATTTTAAAGTTTGCGAGTATGTCTGCTGTGGATTGTAGTCAGACACATACAAGGACGGATGGATGGATAGTGGAACCAGATAGACTTTTCCTCACTGCTTTCCTCCAAATATTTGCTCTTTGGAAATATAGTCACAACAAAAAAGGTACAGGTCGGAGCTATCTTGAATGTTTTAATTTTAAATAGGAACAGAGGCCAATACCTGAGGCTGGCGGGGATAGTTTGAGACCATTTCTTTACAACTTACTTGGGCAATGATGCTTGTTGGACAGCATTTACTTCTTTTTACAGAGCCAAACACCAGAATATCTTTGTTCATACTCCCTTGTTAGTCCCTGAACTCTCTTCTCTGTTGGCTTAAAAAAAGTACCTGTCTTGTGTCGCGTTTTTTCAGATATTTTAGTGTTTCTAAAATATTACTACCAAATAACAGTGTACTTTTTAAAGGATAATTTCAGACTCTTTGTGAAACTTAATTTTTTTTTTATCTTTACAACATTCACAGGTCTTTACAGCATTCATTCTGAATTGAATGCTCTTAGGATTCTAGAACCTGTGGCAGACTTCTTAAAATTAGATCAGATGGTCAGACACTTTCAGCCCTATGCTCAGAAGGGCTTTGTATTAGTTTCCTAGGACTATGATTGCCTAACAAAGTACTATTTTAGTTTTGAAAATTTATTTAATTTTTTTGGCTGCCCTGAGGCTTTGTTGCCGTGCGCCGGCTTTCTCTAGAGGCGAGCGGAGGCTTCTCCACTCCCTAGTTGCACTGTGCAGGCTTCTCATCCCAGTGGCTCCTCTTGTGTAGCCTGGGCTCCAGGGTGCTCAGGCTTCAGTAGTTGCTGCTTGCAGTCTAAATAAGTGCAGCTCAGGCTTGTGGTGCATGGTCTTAGTTGCTCCGCGGCGTGTGGAATCTTCCCGATTCAGGATCAAACTTGTGTCCTTGCATTGGTGGGCAGGTTCTCAATTGTTGTACCACCAGGGAAGTGCAAAGTACTACTTTAAAAACTTAATGCAACAGAAATGTATTCTTTCGCGTGCTGGAGGCATATCTGAGATCAAGGTGTCAGCAGGGCCGTGCTCCCTCTGAAACCTGTGGGGAAATCCTTGCTTGCCCTTCCTAGCTTCTAGTGGTTTGTTGACAGTCTTTGGAGTTCCTTGGTTTGCAGCTGCCTTCCTCTCTTTTCCTTTTGTATCTCTGTCTTTCTTTAAGGACACAAGGCATATTGGATTAGGGGCCACCCTAATCCAGTATGACCTAATCTTAACTAATTACATCTGCAATGAACCTATTTCCAAATATGGTCACATTCTGAGGTACTGAGAGTTAGAATTTCAGTATACCTTTTTTTCCGGGGATACAGTTCAACCCATAACATGGTTATACTTTCAAAAGTACGTAGGAGATTCTGATGGAGGCTACACAGGTTTGCAAGCATGGTTCCTGGCCTGCTGTCACAGACAGAATTCGCTAGGAGCATTAAAGCAATTATATATTTGTTTCTGTGTGGTGTGTGTTTACATATATGGTTTAAAGAAGAAAAATAAGCTCCCAAATCGTGTAATGACCACCCAGCTTAAAAAATAAAACTTTATACTTTTGAAGGCCTTGGAAAGCCTCAGATGTTTGTTTAAAATGCAGATTCTCCTCTGAGGGGTGAGGTCAGAGACATTCTGAGCAATATGAGTATTAGAATTCAGTAACTTGGTTTTTTTTAACCACAAGGTGTGTTTTAAGTTCTAGAAAATTTAACTTTGGAGTGGGATGGGTTTTGTTTTTTAATATTACAGAATAGAAAAGCTGAAGGAAAATTTAGTAATTTTTTTTTTTTTTTTCCCAGTGTGGTGGGAATGTCATTATTTCCTCTTCTGCTTGGCATGGTTTCCTGGAAAAAAAAAATCTCGCCTATAATTTTCTGAATTAGTTTAGATCTGTGGTTTAGAGAGGTTTGTGGGAGGAAGGTTTGTATGTGTGAAGGTAAGAGTTCTATTATTGATTATATGTCTCACATTCTTGTCCTTCTCCTGGGAATTCTGTGAAGATTAATATCTGCTAGACATTTTAAGTTTGCAAAGTGAGTTAAGTTTCCTGGGGGAAGTGTTACATAAATGTAAATAAATTATGTAGCACCTGAATTTGGTGGTTCATCATTTTTTCAGTGTGCTTAATTAAGAACTTAGCACTGTTTAAGTTGGATGGGTGGAGAAAGACCTTAATCACTCAAACATGGTTAAGTAAGTAGGTAGGAGCAGCATTTAAACTGGAAGCCAAGAAGGAATAAATGAACAGGACTTCCATGTCAGTGCTGAGTTGAGCTGTGGGTTAATGTCTTAGAACCATGGCCCCCACAACTTCCCTTTTAAAATTGGTTTACATACTTTCAGATTCTGTAGACCTTTTAACTTTCTGGAGCGAGCTGGAAACCTTTTTTCTATTTTAAAATCTTTTTTTTTTCCTCTAGTTTTATGGAGTAAGCTGGAAACATTTTTTTCTTTTTTGAAAGAAAGAGTGTGTTTCACTCTGTAAGCTACCCAGGAACAAGCAGGCAACCATGGTGACTTCTGGTGCTTCGTGCCTGTATGGCTCAAACAGCTGGCTTCCAAACTGCCACCTTCTGCATGTTACACAGAGCTTTATGTTTCGGTAGGGGACACCTTCCCAGGACCACTGAAGCGTGGAGAAAGGGAACAGTTGCCCGCACCCTGCGGTCCAGTTATGCCTGTTTGGTATGCTGTGTTGTCAGAGTCTCATCTGATGTTTATTTTCTTGTCTTGTTCCTCTGTGAACAGTCACCTCATCATCCTCTTTCCCATGGCTGACCCCAAACTTGTAACCGTTTTCATTCATTCACCATGTCTACTGAGCATCTGCTTGATGCTGAGTAGTAGGTGCTTGTGAATTATGCAGAGTTCTTGATGCTGTGGAACTGCCTAGTGGATGACACAAACATTGAAAAAAAACAAACAAAACCAATAGCCAAATAGCTATAATAGATGAGGGGTAAAAAGGACAATTGTAGGCTCTTAGAATATACAAGGGACCATAGTCTCTCTATGGTGTTTTAAAGAGTGACATTTCACAAAATCTAGAATGATCACTGGTAGTTAGCAGGGAAGAAGGAAGAACAGGGGACCATTGTCTTCTAAGAAGTACAAGGTGGAATTGTTTTTCCTGTTCCTTCCTCGCTACTCTTTTCAGTCCCTGCATAATCTCAGGTCATGGCATGATTTCAGCCATCCAAAGTGGGCTGGTGGCTTTGCTACACTTGATGGTTTGGAGGTCAGGAGCTACAGGAAGGGGCTGGTAGTTAAAGCTGAATATGAATTAGACAACAAGAGGTGGTGTAGTAGCCTGGTTTTACTGGTATGGTTAACCCATTAAATTTCTTGGTGTACTGTTTCTCTTAAGTTGTGCTCTGGTGACCTTTTTGGAAGCCTATGTTGTTCTGCCAACGCTTGTATGTCTGGGATGGGTTAAGGAGTTGGGAAGAAGATACGCTTGCCAAAGGAAGTCCTTCTTGGCACTCTTTCTTTCTGTAAGAGGTAGCAAGGTTTTAATATATCTTTTTAGGTATCATTTCTCAAACTTCTGACATCAGAATCACCAGGAAGCCTGTTAAAATACATATTTTTTGTAGACTTTTTTCCCCAGACCTACTGACTTAGAATCTTAGCAGTAGGACTCCTGGCTGTCCTCATGCACTCTGTTGAGAGCCTCTGGGTTATTCTGAGTTTAAAGATGAGGACTTTCATTGTTTCAGCCCCACCAGGCCCCTGCTTGATGACCCACCATTTCTCATCATCAGTATCAGCTACATAATTTGAAGGGCTGAGTGCAAGGTGAATGTGCAGAAATCCTTATTAAAAAATTATTAACAAGTTAAAGAGGGCAACAGCAGAGCATTAAGCCAAGTGTGGGGTCCTTCTGAGCACAGGGCCCCGGAAGAGCACACAGGCCGCAAGCTCATGAGGTCGGCCCTGTGCACCACTTTGCCTTCTTAGCGTGAATTGCCTATTGCGCCCCAGGTACCATGCTGTTCTTTGCCTTTGTCCCTCAGGTCTCCCTGAATGAAATGCTGTTTTTCATCTCCTCCTTCTCGCCGGCCCACCTCAGTTTTCGCATGGACATTAGAGTCCTGTGCAAGTTCACTGCAAGATGATGTCCTTTGAGGGCATCCCTGAATCCCCTGCCGTTAGCTGAGACTCTGCCATTGCTTCCTCATACATTTGCTGAATAAAATACTTTAACCTCAATACTTTCCTTAAAACTTAATTAGGTTACAGACCACTGGGAATACAGATCTGGTTCAGAGGGAGGTGTTGGAGGCAGTGTTACGTGAGGAGCCAGGGCTGCCTGGGCACGGCTGGTGTCAGTGTGAGGACGTCGTGGCAGGTTGTTCTTTGGTGGCTGTTATCTTCCCTCTGATAGTTGGGGTTTCCTCTCTGGATCTCGCACTGACCTTAGAGTTCTTGAAAATAACAGCTTTTCCGAAGCCATTTAAGTTAAAATGTGCTGTTAGTAGAGCGTGAGGACATGTTTCTTGTGGTAGAAACGTGACTGTTTTGCTCAGAGGCTACTATTTGAAACTAGACATTCCTGGATTGTTTGAGGTACTATGTTCTGGAGAATTCCCCAAAGCTGGAGGCACTTGGTAAAGTGAGGTTGTGGCTCTGTAGGCAGAGAATCAGTCACTGCTGCTACGCTTAACAGGATTGACTATTCCTGCCTTAACCATAGGTAGGCATTTGGGCAAGAGGTCTGTGAAATCTCTTCATCTGAAAGATGGTCAAGCAACTAGAAGTTTGGAGAAATTAGAGAGCGTGTTCAAAGTTGATTCAGATACTTGGTGCCTGAGCTGGCACTGGATTCCATGATTCCTGTTCCACTTGAGGCCTCAGTAAATATTTGTTCAAAGATTGTTTTATTCTTCCTTTGAAGATTATTATCTGGCCTTGACCTGATGGAGTTAATGGGATGAAATATGTACTTCTCTTTTGAAATTGTTTCAAGGAGTTAAAGTGAACAGATTGTCTGAAACAGTGCTGTCCGATTGAAGTATGAGTCACACATTCAATTTAAAAGTCTTTAGTAGCCACATTAAAAAGTAAAAAGACATGAATTTACTTTAATAACTTAACCCAATATATCAAAAATTTTTAGTCATTTCAATATGTATGCATATATGTATATATTGATATGTTGTTGTTATTGTTATTTAGTTACTAAATCCTGTCCGACTCTTTTGCCATCCCATGGACTGTGGCCCTGACAGGCTTCTCTGTCCATGGGATTCTCCAGGCAAGAATACTGGAGTGGGTTGCCATGCGCTTCTGAAGGGGATTGTCAGTATCCTGCTTGGCAGGCAGATTCTTTACCACTGAGCAACTGGGAAGTCTGTATATTGATATATTCCTGTGTGTATCAGCATAGGAATATTGAGATACCTATGACTTCCCTGGTGGCTCAGATGGTAAATCGTCTGTCTACAATGCGGGAGACCCAGGTTCAATACATGGGTTGGGAAGATCGCCTGGAGAAGGAAATGGCAATCCACTCCAGTACTATTGCCTGGAAAATTCCATGGACAGAGGAGCCTGGTAGGCTACAGTCCATGGGGTCGCAAAGAGTCGGACACAACTGGGTGACTTCACTTACTTACTTATGTCTTTTTCCCCAGTATAGGTCTACAGTTACTAGCTGGTACATTTAATTTTTATTTTCTCTGACTTTTTAGCCTGCTTTAACCCATATTAGTTAGCCTGTGAACTTATTACTGGTGTGATAAAACAGCTCGGGAAATGAGGATCTGGGACATAAGCTAACTTATTAGTTAGCATGCCAGTTGTACTGGTCAGGTGAAATCAGAATGCTCCAACATGGATTTGCTGTGTATCTCTATCTTTGTGCTGGGAAGAGTGCTTGCGTTCTCTTAGGGGACAGAAACCACCTTGTGTGGAGACCTGCTGGCAGTCAAGGAGAATCTCTCTGCTGCTGAGCAGCCTCTGTCTGCATGAAGAGCCTCCTGCTGAATTTTTGCAGATTTTTGCTCCTCTTGGAGCTGGGAGGGAAAGTGTGAGTTTTTTGAGTAAGATTGCTGGTCAACATGTGAAATCTTCCTCAGGCCATATAATTAAAGTCTGTACATAAGTAGATCCTATAATCATTTCTTAGGCTAAGCAGATTATAGAAGCTAGCAAATTAAGGCATCAAAAGGTCCACACACAAAAGATCCACAGACATCAGGTTTGCCCTCATTTCTAGATAAAGGCTAATATGTATATGGTCTGTGGGGTGTGATTTGAATGGACGTTTTCCCTTCATTTTTTTAGATTAGTGCTCAAAGTCTACTGACAGAATACAGGGAGGCAGCCTTGATTAGATTAGACCAGATTGGATTAAATCAAATAGTTAAAGCCTTTGGAGCCTCTAGCTTGTAGGAGACACCATAATGGCCTTCATAGCGTCCCTAAATCCTATTAGGTAAGTTAATCTTATTGAAGAATTTAGGTCTGCATAAAGTAGCATTGCTCTTTATGGGGTGGTCTCTGGCTCTTAAGGTGAGCTGATGGTAACTTTCTTGGAATAGGTTCGTTATGTAGGTTTGGGGTGAGTTATTCTAAACAACTTGAAAGTGGACCCTGCAGTTGATGGAACATCGCTTGTAGGAAACTAGTCTGTCTCCTGGCTCGTCTCTGGCAAGGTTGCTGTTAGTGTCTGTGCCAGGGATGTTTTTAGCCCTGGTTTGGGGAAAAATGGGCTTCCCTGGTGGCACAGATGGTAAAGACTCTGCCTGCAGTGCAGGAGACCCAGGTTCTATCCCTGGTCACAAAGATCCCCTGGAGAAGGAAATGGCTCCCACTTTCAGTATTCTTGCCTGGAGAATTCCAGAGGAGCCTGGTGCGCTGCAGTCCAAGGGGTCGCAAAGAGTCACAACAGACGACTAACACTTGCAGGGAAGGAGAGTTAGGAGAGATGTGTAAATAGTTGTAAAACCAACTGCTGTGGCATTTGGGGATGGATTGATGGGTGGGAGCTTTATTTTTAAGCTTTGTGAAATCATCTTTTATAGCCTGTATCCGTTTTAGAGGTTGTCATTAAGAATCATGTGCTGAGTATATAGCATGGTTGACATATTGTATTAAATGTTGGGAATAAAATA
This sequence comes from Aepyceros melampus, assembly GCA_006408695.1. NCBI lineage: Eukaryota > Metazoa > Chordata > Mammalia > Artiodactyla > Bovidae > Aepyceros > Aepyceros melampus. The sequence continues at coordinate 287,798 of SJXQ01004864.1, read as the reverse complement.
AGAATCTTGAGCTTGGAAGCTGGCAGCATCTTTGAGGTTTTTCTGGCTGTGTATGTAGCTTTATTATAAGTTTAAGTTGGCTCTTGGCTGTTTCTACAGATGCACTGACCATATTTTTCTGAAGTAAAATATCTTTTTTGTCACAGAAATTTTTTTTTTCAATTTGTAAATTATGGACAGGCAAAGTTTTACAAAGGCACATAAATTGTGTCAGATTTTATCTTAGATTTACTATCTTTTGGAAAAAGAAGAGAGTATAAGAAATTGAGACTGTCCAACTCTGAGTGTGTGCTTTACTGCATCCAGTGAGGACTATGGTGGGGGGCGGAGGGAGAAGTAAATTACATCTTTGTTAAAGGTTGTCTAGTTAGACATAGACAACTTCAAGACCCAGAAGTGATTATTACATACTGAATTGGCCTCCAGAGATGCAGGACGATTTTTTACCAGGCATCTTTAAAAATAAGTTGCATAGTGCTTCAGCTAGGAGCTGAGCGACCACTACTGAGATCCACTGAGTTAATTGGTTCGCAGGCAGACTGTGAGACATCTGATGTTGCATCTGGCTCCTCAGTGAATAACCATGAGAAGGTTCCTATATCCAAGGGGTTGAGAAGACACTATGGCCTGGGAATTTCACTGCTGTTGTGGAGTGTGGACGTCCTTCTTGATAGAGCCTAGAGGACTTGTGGGCCAAGAAGTAAGCTAAGCTCAGTTCTTCTTAATTTTTCTAAAGTTTATTTTATCTGTGCTTGGTCTGTGCTTGGTCTCCATTGCTGTGTGTGGACCTTACGTGGTTGCAGTGAGCAGAGGCTGCTCTCTAGCTGCTGTCTGTGGGCTTCTTGTTGCAGAGTGCGGGCTCTAGAGAAGTGGGCTTCTGTGGTTGTGGCGTGTGGCCTCAGTTGGCTTAGTTGCCCCTCTGCAAGTGGAGCCTTCCTGGACCAGGTATCAACCTATGTCCCCTGCATTGGCAGGCGGATTCTTACTACTAGACCACCAGGGAAGTCCCTCATTTCTCTATTTAACCCCTTGGTAGGGGCAACTCTGCATCTGTGTCCTATCCTAAAAGATTAAAAAGAATTTCAGGTGTAGACCAGACGTGAGTGTGAAGAACAGTTATGATGGATGAATGGTTTTGATTTGCTTTTAGGAAGGAAAGTGCAGCTAGCCCTTTGGATGAAGATAATATCTCTCTTCAGCCATCCTCTGTATCGAGTGTATGGTGTTCTTAGCCTGTATAGCACTTGTATTTTCAAGAGCTGGGGTCATTGACAGAACACTTCTCACTCTTGAGTTTCAGAGCGTAGCATGCGCGTCTGAAGCCAGAAATGAAGCTCTCTCGGTGTCCTAAGCATGGCTATAACTCTCCTTCCAGCGCATGCATGTGCTCCTGCAGTGGTGGGCTTTCCGTGCTCCTTGAACAGGGGTCGCCCCCTTTCTACTTTATTGCTTCTTGATTGCACACTTCTCAGGGTTACCTTTGTTAGCAAGCAGCCACTGGAAGAGTGTGTGCTCAGTTTGTCCTTCTGACCTTTACTCCTGGGCTCCTCTGACCCCAGGCTCACCCTTCCTGCTCTCTCATCAGCTCAGCTTTGTTCTGGGCTTCTTGTTCTTACTCGGTGAAGGAGATGTCCTTACTTCTCTCCATTTCAACTTAGTGTCCATTCTGTTGAGGCAGTTCTAGATGGGAAGAGGTTGGGAGGGGATTTGAACAAAGATTGGATCTGGTAAGGAGAAGTTTATAAAACTTCTGTATTCAGTGCTAATCGTTTTCAGATGCTTTGAGATCACAATATGCTTTGGTGGGAGACCTTTGAGAGCAGCTTTTACCAGTCATTAGACCTATCTGCTGTTTTCCCCTGTCCCATCTCCGTTTTTCCTGTCCAGTTTGCCTGGAAGAGCCTACCACATCTTTATAAACTCACTCATTCTCCTCTTTCAAAGTCTTCTTGACTTGCTTCTCACATCAGCTGCTCCCAATCTTGCTGAGTCCCTTCGGGAAGGAGGAGAAGCCATCCTGTCCTTAATTTACAGACCTTTCCATGTCCTGCCTAGAGCTTCACAGAAAACAATAATAATGCCTAAGACTTACTTACATACTTAAAATGTGCCTAGCACTGTGACAAGCACTTCACACGGATTATTGCTTATAATGAAGTCAGCCTGATGAAGTCTGTGTGCTGTTGCTGTCTTCACTTTATATATGGGAGATCGATGCCTAGAGAGTTTGGTAATATGCCACTGTGTTCACAGCTGGAATCAAGTGATGGAATTGAGATTCAAACCAGGTAGCCAAATTCCAGGGCTCATGTCCAACTCCTCAGGGAAGGGCTGGGAGTTAACAGCCAAGAGAGCTACACTCATGGCAGCTTTTTAAAATCTGAGGTATCTCTCTTTAACACAGACCTGACCACTCATGGTCTTTTTATTTTCATTTCATTCATTAAGTTGAGTATTCTTGTTTGGTCTTTGATGGTGTAACTATGTGTTTTAAAGAGCCAGAAAGAAAAAGGTTAGAGGTGGACTTTCTCAGCTATAGCTCCCCTTGACTGCAGTCAAATAACGGGACTTCTGATGAGGAAATAAGGCGCTAAGTGTTCTTGCTTTGAAAAGGTTAATCGGTAGAGGTTGTGTTTCTGTGGTAAACTTGTGTTCCTGCCTTAGCCACACGTGAGTGTCCACAGGTACCGGGTGTGTCGTCCAGTAGTCCCATAAAACAAGCTCGCTTCAGCTGGTACCACTTGGTGCACCTGAAAGACAATAGGAAAGCTTGTGGACTGTTTGGCAGCTCACAGCCCAGTAATTAGAAACTGTAAAACAGTAATACAGACGTGAAGCAAATCCTCCAGTTAACGGGAAAAAAAATGTACAATCGTGCTTTGTGGCTGAGTGCAAAATCACAACCGGCTGCTTATACAACAGAGCAAACACTTCAGGATTTTGGCAGCTGTTTTATACATATAAAAAGCTCTAGGCTCTGCATTAATTTGGGGGCTGTCATACTTGAAAAGAAAAGAACAGTCAGTCACCTGGCTTTCTTGTTTTTTATAAATTCACAGCAATGATTCTCAAATATAGTCCCTAAACTAGGAAGTATCAGCCTTACCTGGGAATTTGTTAGAAATGCAGATTTATTTTTTGGGTCCCACCTCAGGTTTACTGAGATCTGCCTGGTGGCTCAGACAGTAAAGCGTCTGCCTACCATGTGGGAGACCCGGGTTCAATCCTTGGGTTGGGAAGATATCCTGGAGAAGGAAATGGCAACCCACTCCAGTATTCTTGCCTGGAAAATCCCATGGATGGAGGAGCCTGATAGGCTACAGTCTATGGGCTCGCAAAGAGTCGGACACGACTGAGCGACTTCATCTTCCAGGTTTACTTAATCAGAAACTGTGGGGCTGGAGCTTAGCAGTTTATGCTTTAACAAATCCTCCAGGTGATTCTGATGCTTTCTCCAGTTTGAGAAACACTGGCGAGTGGGTAGAGGATTTGGGGGATGGGCAGGGGAATCCCCTTTTGGGTTACCCAAGGGTGAGCATTAGGCTTCGGACCAGAGGTTGGACAGCTGGCCTGAGGGTATATGAAGGCCCCCTGCTCTCAGGAACGTGGGGGAGTTGTCTTAGGGAGGGAGCTGTGCCTTTTTGGGGAACAAATTAGGAGAGAGGGTTTGGACTGTGGCTTTTTACCAATTTTTAAGGAATCATTTCAGTATTTGATTTGCCCTCTGAGCTGTGCTGGTGCAGTCAGCTCTGACAGGCCCAGAGTGTACGGGCGGAGAAGAGACTTGGGGACAGAAAAATCTAAGCCCCATCTTATTTCTTAGGCCAAGCCTTTGAAGGGTTGCTGATGCCATGGACATTAAAAAGGAAGTTTAAGATGGGAGTAGGGTGGTGGCAGGACAGATTAGTTCTTTGTCCGTCTCATATCTCTCCCCATCTCGTGTCTTTGCCTCCAGCTTTCTTGGCAGACAGGATTTGTGTAGTAATTTTCTTGGGGCCTCCTGACAAATGGCTCCTCTGCCCCTTCCCAACTGTGTGGTGACCGCAGCAGGGACACAGGGTCATTTTAGAGTCATATTAGAAGTCCATGCACAGCTACCTCTCAGTCTCTTGGAAAGGCCTCTTGGGAAATAAGAGCTTGTCATCAGCATGAAATGAGTTCTTGACTGGTGTTACCACAAAGGCTCAGGTTCCTCACACTCCTTCAATAGCTTGGTTGACTGACTGTTGAGGACAAAACCTGATACAAACAGAAACACCCAGCTTGCAGCTTCTTAGTTTTTGTCCAGATTTTAAAACTTTGCTCACATTTTAAAATTTGTTTATTTTATTCACATTTTTTCCTGCCTTTTTAGACCAGTGAGTTTTCTCATTCCTTAAAAAAAGGGGGCACAGGATTGCTGGTCTGTGAGTGTGTTCTGTTCAGTCACTGTCAGCATAGGAAAGCAGCGAGGATAGAGGGGTGAATGAGAGAGAACCTTTGTCCTCCCCAACCTCCAGACTGATTTCTGGGGGAGGAAACTGACCAAGAAAAGAACCACCCAGATCCTGGGTTCACTTGATTCCCTGTGTTCTCAGGTGGGAGAACTTGTTTGAATTCCTGAATTTGATGTTGGGTCACAAACCCAACATCAAGATTTTTTTTTTTTCCTCTTAGGGGAGAAAAAATTTGTATTACCAAAGGTACTTCAAATAAAGTACCCTTCTAAGCCTGATGCAATCTCATATTAAGATACCAGAATACAGAAGCCTGCTGTCACATTATAGCAGGATCTTAGCTATTCCATGAAATCTTGGGTCACTAAGACATCCAAAGGGGGAAACTAGCTGCCAACACATCTGGAGTTCTGGTGGAAACTGTGAATGTCTGGACCGTTCATCACTGTGAAGACTGGTTTTGTCCTTTAAGGAACTTGTGGCCTGTTAGGAGTTGGTAGTTGTTGATTTTCCTTTCATGTGACTTTCAGGGCTCATGGAGAAGTCAAAAGCTCACACTGGAGCATCTGCTTCTTGGAAGTCAGAAAAGATGGTCCTTCTGCCAGATGAGTGGATGGGGTGTGGCCACTTGGATTGTCTTGAGTGGTGTGGCCTTACTGTACTGTCATCTGCAGCCTGCCTGCCTTCATCTTGCTTTAATTAAATGCACAGCTGATGATGTCAGCCTGCCTCCTGGCTCCCTCAGCTTCCCCCTTGGAAGAAAACATCCGGGCAGACAGTTGTGACAGTTAAAGCCTCAAGACCCAAGCTTTGTTTGTTCTGAGGTAGTTAAAATAAATCTGCCTAAATATCTCCAAATGCAGATAAAACCTAGTGCTGATTAGAGGTGACCCTCTAATAAACCTGATTTGATTAGGCAGAACCAGTGGGGTGCAGGCAAATATTTGAGACTCTGGCCAACCTGATTATTCCATTGACCTTTCACTTGGGGGAAAAAAAAACAACCTGTTTGATTCTTTCTATCCCAGAGTACTTGAAAACTATTACCTGTGACAACTAAAGGACTTTGGTGAAATAAACAGGCAAGACCTGTGGACTTGACCTTAAGAGTCTCAGTCAGTTACCACCTGGGACATGCTTGCTTCCTGGCACATCAATGGAGAATGGATTTTGCCGGAGGTCCTGGCCTGGAACACTAATTAAAAAGGACATTCTGAAACGCACCCAGGCATGCTCTGATAAAGTCTTAGCAGATGTGAGTGGTGAAGGCTTTTTTTTTTTTTAAAGTCACAGTTATTTATTAAGATAACTTTTAACAATCTGTTTTGTATAGAAAAACCAACATAGAACTGCCTTAGTATTTATTGCCAGTTTAGGAGAAATTTCCATAATTGCTTTGTCTGCTGGCTTCTGTAATATGGGGGCACTCCTCTCTTTGTGTTTATCACATTGTGCTCTGATTGCTGGTTTACTTTTCTTGTTCCATCTTAGAAAACAGGGAGAATGTTTAGTTCTTCTTAATAGCTGCCCACATGCCCATCACATCGGGCCAGGTATGGGGATTGGCAGACTGGCTCATAGGCCAAACTAGGGCACCACCTGTATGGGAATGAACTAAGAGTTTTTTTTTTTTAAATGTTTTTAAATGGTTGAAAAGAAATCAAAGGAGTATTTCACTACATGTGAGAATGATGTGAAATTCACTTTCAGTGTTCATAAATAAAGTTGTATGGAACACTGAAGTATCCATTCATTTACATTATTGTCTTTGGCTACTTTGGTGCTGCAACAGCAGAATTGCATAGTTGCAGCAGAGACCTTATGGCCTGAAAAGCTTAAAATATTTACTATGTGATTATTTTATAGAAGTTTGCCAATCCCTTATTGTATATTAGGCATATCGTAAATTCTTATTGTTTGAATTGTTTCATATACAAATCTGAGTTACCAGATAGGATTATTGTGATCCTAAAAGTGTTCAGTGACTAAGTGAATGAATGACTGATTGACCTATATCTCTTGTGATCCTTTTGTAACCTTAGGTGTAGGTCTTAGCAGTGTTGGTTCATTTCTGAGAGCTAGATAATTATTTAGAATTTTTCTTCTGAGGAACTTAAAGAGTTCTGTTAGTCCTTATTAACTTTGCAGGTTCTGACCCTGTTGTATCGAATGCAGAGACACCAAAAGTTACCCATGGTTAAACTGACCAGGTCGTACAGTAAAGGAATGGCATGACTTTTCAGGTATTCACTTTTTTCTCTGTTTGCAGAGGCCATTCCTTGTGATAAAAGACAATTCCTGTAAGCCCGAGTATCTCCATGAGCAGACTACTGCTCAGTACTGTATAAAACATTCTTACAGACATCAGTATCTTTGTTTGTGGGATCTTCAGTTCATTACCACGAAAATTCATTTAGAAAAAATAAATCAATGATTTAAAAAGTAAGCACTGCAAGAATGATAGCAATTACCAATTGTAAACATTGTGGCCTTTGAGAACCGCTGTGAAATTTAGTGAATTAAATTATTATGCTTTTGATATTCATAAATCTACTTTCATTGGCTGTTGAATATATTTTCGTAGGTAAAGTTTATTTTTAAGACACTAATGTTCTTAGGTAAAACAAAACAGCAACTGACAAATATACAATGGCCTTGAAATCTGACTTGTTTTTTTGAGAAAGTATCTTTGAAATGACCAATGCCGAATACAAGTCCATTCATATCAGTGGAATTGGAAGGCATTGGTGTGTGTGTGTGTGTGCTCAGCCATGTCCGACTCTTTTTGACTCCACGAATTGTAGCCTGCCAGGCTCCTCTGTCTGTGGGATTCTCCAGGCGAGAATCCTGGAGTGGATTACCATTTCCTTCTCCAGGGGATCTTCCCAATCCAGGGATCCAATCCATGTCTCTTGTGTCCTCTGCATTGGCAGGCAGATTCTTTACCAATAACTCCTGCCTCCCCGCTGGATGCCCCAGGGCAGTGGATTATTCAGGAATAAATTGAGAAATCAGTACCTTATAGATAATTCCTAAATTGGCATGGTCTGCTGGAGTTTGAGAGAATGGAGGGATTTTGCAGGAAGGGGAAGGAAGGAAGGTTAGGAGATACACAGAATAAAAAAATATGGATCAAAGCTATCCTAGGAATCTTAGGAAGCAGTGTTTCCTCAGAACAGCTCCACTATCCTCACTCACTGGGTATCCAACCATGGGACAGTTACCTTTTACACATTTAACCAGTTTTACAACAGTCCTGCATGTAGGGGTGATACCCACATCTTATGGATGGGAAACTTAGGTTAATTGGCTTGCCTGAGGTTTTACAGTTACTTGCCCACAGAGCCCATGTTAAATCCACATCTGTCTGGCTCCAGCCCCTGTGATGTTTCTGCTTTCCCACAACGCCCCTGTGCTTGTTTCCTGGAGATCTCATTATGGAGAAGAGGCATAAATCTGACCTGAAGCCACACCTCACCACTTTGTGAAAATGAATCGCTTTTCCATTTCACCTGTGCTCTTGCTCTTCCTTTCCTTTGTATGACATCTTTGATTTGTGAGCTTCCCACGTCCCTTTTTGTGTTAACTATTTTGATCAATATCAAGTTGATTTTGCTACCTAAGGACTTTAGCTACGAGATTAAGTACGGTAACAAAAACTCTTGGAAAATCAGTAACGTCCACCTGATTGAAAAGCTGTTCCGTTTGTCTTGGGTGGTGTGTTCCCCGGCACTCCAGAGGATTCTCAAGGAAGAGTTGAGAAACAACATTCCAGGCTCAGAGTCCACACTCCCTGGGTTCTGCTGGAGGACTTCTTGGCATCGTTCAAAGGAGCCTGTGTTTTCCTAATTTTCCGTCCTGGGCCACCTGCATTCCCTTACACGCTGTTTTCCTTTTGAACCTATGTGGTTGGTGCTTGTGGGACTTTCTACAGAGGCTTTCATCATTTATACCACAGAATTTTATTGGAGTTTTTCATTTAAAAACTTGAAGTTTGACACAGACTTTTATTTATTTTATTTTATTTATTTATTATGTGTTCAGTACTGAACCTTTTTGGACTTTATGGTGGTATCTAGGAGAGAAAAAATTAATCCAGGCAAATTCTAGGTAGAGCCAGGAGGCAGAGGGCATACGGTGGATGGAAAGCCATTTATTATTGATTTCTCAGCATGCAGATCCTGTCGGTAAATTTAGAATTTACTTATTTGGGAGCATAGTTTTGTAATGTCATCCAGAAGTTGATTTTGGAAAAGATGCTGACTTGGATGTAGCCAGTGAGCCAATGCAAGGAAATAGTGCATTTTTAGTTTTCAGCCTCAGTTGCACAGTTGTTCAGTCACTAAGTTGTGTCTGACTCTTTGCAACCCCATGGACTGTAGCACTCCAGGCTTCTTCGTCCTCCACTGTCTCCTGGAGTTTGCCCAAATTCATGTCCATAGAGTCGGTGATGCTATCTACCATCGCATCCTCTGCTACCCACTTCTCCTTTTGCCTTCAGTCCTTCCCAGCATCAGAGTCTTTTCCAGTGAGTTGAGTCTTCTCATTAGGTGGCCAAACTAATGGAGCTTTAGCTTCAGCAACAGTCCTTCCAATGTATATTCATAGTTGCTTTCTTTTAGGATTGACTGGTTTGATCTCCTTGCAGTCCAAAGAACTCTCAAGAGTCTTCTCCAGCACCACAGGCCGGGAGCATCAGTTCTTCAGTTCAGTTGCACAGAGAATATATCAATAGAAATAGCATTAGAAAGTGGGCAGCCTGCAAATCAGGCAGTTGACAGGAATGCCAGCAGCCTAGGAATGCCTGGTATTTTGCGTAGAGGAGACTGGTTAAAACTCTGTTTCCCTGCCCAAAGTTAGCACTCGTCTTTCTGCAGAGAATTCTGTGTATGCGGGCAGTGTTTCTTATCTCCAGAAAAATTGAGGAGACTAAACAGGAGTGAAGATTGCAAGTCTGGAAGGATTGATTGGTAAGGTACAAAGGTTGATAAAAGACCATTTCTTTTTTTCTAAAATTTATTTATTTTGTAATTGAAAGATAATTGCTTTACAGAATTTTGTTCTTTTCTGTCAAACCTCAACATGAATGGGGGCTTCCTTGATTGCTCAGCTGGTAAAGAATCCGCCTGCAATGCAGGAGACCTTGGTTTGATTTCTTAGTTGGGAAGATAGGCTGGAGAAGGGATAGGCTACCCACTGCAGTAATTATTGGGCTTCTCTGGTAGCTCAGCTGGTAAAGAATCTGCCTGCAATGAGGGAGACCTGGGTTCGATCCCTGGGTTGGGAAGATCCCCTGGAGAAGGGAAAGGCTACCCACTCCAGTATTCTGGCCTGGAGAGTTCCATGGACTGTATAGTCCATGGGGTCACAAAGAGTCAGACAGGACTCAGCAACTTTCACTTTTCAATATGAATCAACCATAGGTATCTGTATGCCCCCTCACTCTTGAACTTGCCTCTCATCTCCTCCCCTTCCCACCCCTCTAGGTTGATACAGAGCCCCTGTTTGAGTTCCCTGAGATACACAGTCAATTCCTGTTGCCTATCTATGTTGCTTATGGTAATGTGAGTTTCCATGTTACTGTCTCCATGCATCCCCCCTTCTCTTCCCCTCTCCCCATGTCCATAAGTAAAAGACCATTTCTTGAAGGTGAGCTTGTTTTATCAAAATATAATAAAAGGCTAAAGAAAAAGAAATTTAGTCAAATTGAAAGAAATTTTAAAAGGCAAAAATCTGAAAGGGTTTAATTTGAAAACAGAAAGCTTTGCCCTTTCCGTTTTGTTGCCTATTCTTAAACTAGGGTGTTTTGGAGATGGAGCAAAATGTTTGAAACCTTTTCTTTCACCATCTTCTGGTGATCAGTTTACTCTTGTAAACACAGGTACTGTTTAATACTGTTTAGGACCTCAGCCATCTGGTGCTGGTAGTTTTTTTTTTTTCCCCCAATATCATATGACCTGCTTCTACAAATAAATTGTGAATTAACTTGATGAGGATAGCAACTGGTATGATGACTTCTTGGAATCTCTAGGCGCTAAGGTCCATGACCGGGGGAAGAGAAGCTACTTTTAAAATCCTGAAGCTCCCGTCGTGTTTTCATGGTTTCACTAAAGAGCGTTGATGGTATGAAAGGCTAGGATTATAGCCTTGTTGAGAATTACGGGCAGTGCTGTCCTTGCGAGCGACAGAGACACGCTGCCGTGCTCCCTGTGTGTTTGGTCTTCTATGTGAAAGATGCTCTGGGTCACGCCTGTCTTTGCCATTTACTTGTTGCCTGTAACGGTGCTGCCCAACCACCCTGTGACAGTGTTATTTTAACTTGAAATAGCATGAGGGTTAGGAGAAAGTACCTTGTGACTGTGAAGGGGGATTCTCCTGGGTACCTGTAATTGCAGTGATTTGAAATGCTTTCACAGATTTGTAGGAGAGGGTAATTTTTCTTCTTTATTTGCTCCTTTTATCTTGTTCTAAAGCTAGTATTATCTCCCTTTTGACATACACTTATTATTTCTTCTTTCCTCTCTCTCCCTCTTTTTTTCTTCATTAAAGAAACCCTTCCTATGAAGAATCAAAGGCTTCTTTTTTGTGTGTGTTAATAGTCGATTTGACTTTTTAATACAGTGTAGGGATGGGAAGAGGCAAGGCTGTTTTGCTTTCATTGCTTCCTTGAAGAGTCAACCGTCTTATTACCTGGAAGAGAAGTGTTCTTGGCCTTACTTTCTCATTCTAGGAGTGTTCTGGCTGTTGGTGGTGGTGGCAGTGACCTCTTCTCAGAGCAGGGTCCTCAGCACTCCTGACATTTCAGAGCAGGGTCTCAGCACTCCTGACGTTTCAGAGCAGGGTCCTCAGCACTCCTGACGTTTCAGGCTGGCTAACTTTATTGTGCTGGGAGCGGGGAGTGTCTTGTGCAGTGTTGGATGTTTAGCAGCATTTTTGGCCTCTGTGTCAGTAGCACCCCTGAAGTAAGATCACCCTGATTGTAACCCTGCCTTATAGGGAAAGAAGTGTCCCGGAAGCAGAGGGCAGCTGCAGGGCTGGAGCTTCATTTAGAAGCTTTGGCATATTGAAAGTCCCTCTCAGATATTGGCAATAAGGTGAGAGGTGAAAGTACCTCTTGAATATTAGTGGTAGCTGAAATTCCTTTGTAATTTTTAAATTTCATTTTAGCTCTTACCTTCAACTTCCTAGCACTAGTAATGTGATAGGTTATTTTTCCTTATTTTCAAAATGAGGGAGTTTGTAGTGAAGTTTAGTGATCTCACAGGTCTCTCCCAACCCTCACATTTTTATGATTTTAGTTATAAAGCAAATCTTACTCAGTTACAGAACTTCAGAGCTGAAAGTTTATTTGTTATCGTTTAGTCCATTCCTGTTCTATCCAGTGTGGTTTCATAGGATCAGGCTAGAAAAAAATAGTTGCTTCTTACACATGGACATTATTAAACACTTATATTTAGACAATTTATCAGAACAGACTTTTATAAAAATGATTACTTTTTTACTGACTGATTGGAATTCAGGTGATCGACTGTCTGAATTTTAAATATGTCTGTTGTTTTGGATTAGGCTTTTAAATGTTGATGTTTATTTTACTTAAGTTTCATACTCAGGTTGGTATTTGTACTGCCAGACAGCTTTTTGCTGTGCTACCTTCATGAGGGAAACTGACTTCGCAGAACACCTTGGCTGATACATTGGACTTAGATTGGTAAGTCTTCTAGTCCAACTGCTTTTTAAGCAGTATGAGAGTAGAGAACTTTTTCTTTTGGCCTGAATGAAAGGTGGTTAAGAGGGAAATCTAATACCTTTTATGGATTTATATGGCTTACATGAGATGCCCAATCAGAAATAACAAGATACACACCAGATGTGAAGGTACCAGCTAATATAATTATGCTGGGGATCATTTTCACCATATGAAGGTTGAGGTACATTGAACTCATTTCGATTAAATACCTATGTCTGATTTTACTAGAAGGGTTGAGTGGTGTGTACCTTTTGTATTCCTGGAGCTTGATAAACTATAAGTCCTAGAGTATTCAGATTCATGGCAAGGCTTAGATGGACGGGGATGTGTATTCTAGTGGAAGCTAATAGCTGAGTGTACTTTGGGGGCTCTTTCCTGGAAAACAAATCTGAAGGTGTCGTCAGACACAGTGTATCAGAAAATAACAGGTCTCTTAACCTGTGCTAAAAAGATAATTTTGCATGCATTAAATATTCAACAAAGGGTGTGAACTGTGCTTACTTTGGCAAACAAATAGATCCCAAAATGAATCAAACAAATTGTAATGTGGAACAAATTGAAACACTTGAGGATTTGTCTTAGATGTTTAAAACTCATATTTTATCCTCCATGTCTTCATAATACCCTCAGAAAGCAAAGAATCTTTTGGAAATGGCAGTGAAAGGGCAGTATTATCTCAAACTGCAGTTGTGGTTCTGGAGCTGGTCCATGGGCTCTCTTCCTTTTACTCCTGGCCCTGTAGCAGCCAGAAGAGAGTACTTAAGGTGTTTATTTCACGAGGGAAGATTTTTACAAAGAGCAGTTTTTAATGAAGCACGGCACATGGCATCATTATCATTTCTAACACAGAGAACTCATTTTCAATTTTGCTATCAAAGAAAAATGACAAATAGAGAATGTAAGAAAAACCAGATGGACTAACTGTATTAGGAGCTTAGTATGCATATTTTGTGTCACATATTAGCATTCATTAAGTCAAAAGGGAAAAAAAAATGAGTTTTGCCTACATGCATTAAACCAATAAGGCTGGCAAAGTTCCAAGCTAGCTCTTGTGGATTAATTGTTTTATAACTGTTTTAATTAAAATTGTTCAGTATATGATTAACCTAAAGTTTTAATTTCCACAAAACTGTTGAACAAATGAGACATTAATATTTTACATTAACCATGGTGATATTGCTGCGGTTTCCAGAGCAACTGCTTGTTCGAGTAAACCAGGAAAAGTGGTAAGGTGGAAAGTGGTGTGTCTCGTGCTACAACCAGGAAAACCTGCAAACAGAATAACTTAGTGAAAGGACCAGTGTGACAAGGTTGTTTATTACACTGAAAATTCTTTAGACGAGCATTTATGAAGTCAGCCTCCCCACTCCCTGACTATCAGTTTAGAGCTAAGGCTCGGTAGTAAATTATTACGTTGAGGTTAACAGTGTAACACGACAAGAATGAGTTTATTTTGTCTTTTGCTTCCATTTGGCTTCGTAATAGTATTGGTGTACCACATGAGATGGTTGGTTTTGAAGGGTTTGGCTAGTAGGGCCTGTGAATTTATTGACATTAAGTTCTGTGGTTTTAGTTTAGGTGATAGGTACAAGTGTTGATTTTGGAATCAAAGGGAAGATAGGGAAAGTTTGAATGACCCATCTCTTATTTTCTTGTGTTCTTAAGGTTGGCACCAGACTGACTTTGGAAAAACACATCCCATTTTGCAAATGGTAAAACTGAGACCCTGTAAAATGTCATTATATGTATCTGTGGCTCCTTCAGTATACAGATCTGCATTTCTCTTACTTGTTCTCCTCCTCACTTATGCTCCCATTTTATTGTGTTTCAGTTCATTAAAAGATGGCTTTCTTCTCTTCTCCTCTAAGCCTTTTTTTTACTCTGACTTCACTTTGTGGGTTAAGGTTATGGTACTATATAAATTCAAGAAGCTGGTGGTATTTGAACTCTATAGGAGCATATTTTAAAAGATAAGATGGATACTGCTTAGTGGAAATGGTGATGACAAAACTCAAGTTGTTCCGACTGTGCAGAAAGTGATAAATTCTTTAGGATCCTAGGCTGAGTTCAGTTGTTAATTTCTGTGACAGCTGATACAGGATTGTCTTTGCAGCATTAGCTCTGCAGAGTCTGGGTGCAGCATCCGAACCACAGAAATATATCTGCCATGAACGTACTTAGTCAGGGTCATGTGGCATTTGATCTGTCCAGAGTTCAGCCTGATTTGATCTCTGCGTTACCTTGTCCCATCATTTCTTCCTAGTACCATAAAGTTCTCGGTGCTAGCCTTCTTCTCTGTCCCATATAATCACTCTCCCTCCCAAATTCCTTCTGTTTAGCTTCTTAAGCACCAGCTTTTGAAGAAATTATTCATATATTCAGTATATTTGAAGTAGTTAATAATCAGAGTATAATCATACATTTAGTGGTTGTGTAATTGTCTGTACAAGTTTCCATATTTGCCAGAAACCAGCTCCTCACAGGTGATTTTCAAGATAAATGGTTTATCAGGCTTGCTACTATCTGTTCATTTCTTTAGGCTCTCTTGAGTTCTATCATTGTGTGATGTTAGATCATTAGAAATGCGCATACCTGGACTGTATTATATTGGTGCTTCAGAGGATTGCCATTAGGGAGTGCAGTGTCTTTGGTAAATGGAGAGCAGGAACACTCAATTTAAGAATATCATATTCTCAGGACATCCCTGGCGGTCCAGACTGTGCTTCCAATGCAGGGGATGTGGCCTTGATCCCTGGGTGAGAAACTATAAGATCCCATATGCTGCATGGTGAGGCAAAAAAATAAAATTCCATATTCTGTGTTGAGAGAATGTCTCTGTCTTTTGAAAAACCTTAAAATGAATCTGATATCTTAATGTTGTATACATACATACACATATAGGGAGAGAGAGAAAAAGAGTGAGAGAGAGACTGCTTTATCTGTCTGTTTTCTTTGACAGTTTGATGCAGGAAAAATTTTCTTTCCTCTTACCAACATCTGCATTCTTTTAACCCTCAAATGTTATTTGAATAATGAATACTGTGTAATTAGGTAAGAGTACTTTTGTACTTCCCAGGAAATTCCAAACTTCATTCAGTAACCATCTTTAGATACCCCAAGTCCTTGGTGGTCAGGTCCTATTACTCTTTTGCTTGTGAGTACTGTTTTTCATCTACTCTTTCAGAGATTTTTCTTAGGTTAAAAATGGTTTTTTTAGGCTAAGGGTACATCTGTACTGGAGACATGCATAGTCACTTTACCACTTTTCTCATGAAAGGGGAACAGTAATAGGAGTCAAGTATATGGTTTTCCTGACCTATAAGATATGAACTTCTTGCTCTTAAGACAGTACATATCTAGCAAGAAAGAGAAATGGCCAAAGAAGGACTTTTCAGGAATGCCAAGAGTGGGAATAGCAAGATGCTTGCATTCTACCTCTCTTCATTTTCTTACCTTTATAATGTGTTCTCTGCTCCCCTGTGTCCCATTTCCAGTCCAGGAGCAGTGATTACTGTGGAGGTAAACCTCCCCGCTTTGAAGTCGCCTGTTTTCCTGATCATCTCTGCAGCCTGCCTCCCACCTCTACCCATCGATCAAAAATTGTGCTTGTGCTGCTCTTCATCAGCTACATGGCTCCACTTCTCTCGTTTGTTTTTCTCATGCAGCAGCAGCCTTCCAAAAATACCACCAAGGATAATAATCCTTTTGCTGTTCAATACATCTTTTGTCTGAGGTTTAGTTACTGTCGCAATTGATGGCATGCCAGCTGATGGTAAGCAACAAATGAATGCTTAAATAGTGTGTATTCAACAGATGTGCCAATCCAGGTGACTTTTTCCGATAGCAGCCGCCACTCACTGACTGGAAAGAGAGAAGTAACCGAGTGTACAGTGGGTTGTTCCAGATGTTCTCTGGTTTTAGCTATCTCATTCCTGGTGATTATAGATTGACTTATTTTCCCTCTGTTCAGTTTTTGTAACTCTAGTTTGCTACTTTATTTTGGCTTCCACTTGAGGATGTTTAAGTTTCAAATAATGAAGAAAGTTGTGTTGATAACACAGCTTTAGTAACTTCGAAGATTGTCACCAAATAATATTTTCTGGGAGTCTCAAGTGTATAAAATTCATCCTTGTAAGGGCGCAGATGCATACCACACCCTCTATCAAAGCATAGTGATGTGACTGGCCCACTTTAAATGTTATTCAGGGAAGGGAGCAAGCTGTCTATCGTTTATTACTGCACAGTACTTAAATGTACAGTCTGATACATCCTAGCACGTAGCAGTCTTTGTGAAGATACCTTGTCAGTCAAGATAAGTAAATCTCTTCTTTTCCATGAACCTAGCAGCCAATTTGCTAAGCAAATTGTAATTTGTAAAACTGTTGTTGAATTACTTTGTGGCTGGTTATGTCACTTGACTAGAAAAATGATGCTGAAATCGTCAGCTTTAGTCCTATGCTGCCCATCTTTCCTAACTTATGGTCAGCCATATGTTTAGACCAGATGAGGCAGGACGTATGGTTGGATACAAGTACATTCTTGGAAAAGATTTTAGAGTCATATTCTACTAAAAGTGTGAGTTAGGTTTTCCCCCCACATAGTTTCATACCTGTAGCAAGAACCTGCCATTCCCCGCCCTCCCCCCAATTGTATAAATATTAATAACAGTTTCTCGACAGTAATGATTAAAATAAAAATCAGGAGAATAGGGGAGGTGGGTGGCAAAGGAGTTCTGATCATTGGAGGACACATCAAAGGGCTTTAATGGATTGTAAATGTTTTATTTCTTAACCATGACTATGGTTACAACAGTGTTCATGTTATTATTCTTTGTGTCATGTATAAAACATACATGTTTTATGCATTTTTTGGTATGTGTAATATTTCACTGTGTATGTGTATTTACTGGATAAAAATATGGAAATACCAAGAAAGCACAAAGCAAAAATGTTTTCTTTAATCTGCCCATCGAGAGATAATTGCTTTTCTTTTTTGACATATATCTTTCCAATGTTTTGAGAACAAATATATATTCTATTCACCTCCATGGCTTCAGATTTTAATAAAAGTATATACTTACATATATGTATGTATATATCTAAGCTTTGACTTTTTGATTTATTATAATATTGTGGCATGAGGTTTCAGGATTCTGTTGAATTAGTTTAATAGCTACATAGAGGGCCATTGTTTGGATATTTATAGTTTATTTACCTAATCCTCTATTATTTGACATTTAGGTTATTTCTAACATTTAAATCTTACAAATAACATAAATAATACTTAAATCAAGTTTATCTTACAGATATTTGAAATTAAAGGGGCTAAGTTGGGCTCTTACTTGAAATTAAAGAGACCAAGTTGGGCTCTTATTTACTTTGTAGACTTTTCATAAAAGGTAAATTTTGTTACATAACTCTGGCTTCAAGAGCTACTTGAAAGCTTATTATTTTCCCCTTAAAGAAAACTGTAAAAAAAAATTCAGTCTTTTCCTTTTATGAAGTAGGTGTGTGTGGTGTGTTGTGTTTAAGTCAAACTGACTTATACTCTTTTGTGGGCTGGGAAGTTACTTCATTAATTCATGTATTGAATAGTTAGTTATTGAACACCATCAGTATGCCAGGTGGTTTGTGCAGCTCTGTGGATGTAGAGATGGAGTCCTGGTTTCTGCTTTCATAGACAGGTGACATAACGAACAGTAGGGCTTGGGTGTTATCAGCTCATACCTAGACTTTTGAGTTTATGGATCTAAACGTTTCCACTTGGATGACTTTGCCGTGACCTGTGTTATTAAGCAGGTGACTTAGGAGCTTATATACCAGAGGACTGCTACCTTATCCTCCTTGCCTGAACCCCTCTTCCTGAAACTATGTTCTTTCAGGTTGAATCCTGGAATTCAGAACTTTGTGGGCAAGACCAAAATAGGACAGAAATAGAAATGACATTTTCATTCACAGCATGAGCATGACTGAGGAGGGGATGTATAGTAACTCTTCTGTTATTACTAAGGCTTTTCCAACTCTAAAATTCTGTAATTTTCTGATATTTGGGCCTCTGGAGCTCCTAATACTGAATCTTTTCTCAAAAGTTAAATTTGTATTAGAAGGAAAAAAATTAGGTACCTCTTTTTTTGAAATAACCAGCTGAATTTTAGAGTATAAATACACACTTGAAGAGTGAAAGAAAGGAGAAAAGTACATTTGCCCATCTCAAGAAATCAGTGGAATTGAGAGGATGCCTCGGCTCATCTTCTGTAAACAAAACCAGTATTGGAATGATAGTTTTTCCCCCCTTCCTACCTCATCCTTCCAAAAAACCCCCCACAACCCATAGTTTTAAAGTTTCTATTTGGAGAGACATTTCTGTGGCTTGAGGCTTAAAGTTAGGAATATGATGGCACAGAAAAACCTGTGGGACCCCAGAAATAACTGGCATCATTCATGATCACACCAAAATAAAATTTATTTTTTAGGTTGTATATTTGGTCCTAGAAGTACATGAGTGCTAAGTCACTTCAGTCCTGTCCAGCTCTTTGCGACCCAGTGGACTGTAGCTCGCCAGGCTCCTGTGCCTATGGAGTTCCCCAGGCAAGAATGTTGGAGTGGGTTGCCATGCCCTCCTCCAAGGGATCTTCCCGACCCAGGGCTCGAACCCGTGTCTCCTGCATTGGCAGGCAGGTTCGTAACCACTGCTGCCACTTGAAAGTACAGTGGCTGTAAATTCATTTTTTAAAAAAATTAATTTATTTTTGGCTGCACTCCATCTTTTTGGCTGGACACGAGTTTTCTCTAGTTGTGGCAAGCAGCGGCTACTCCCTAGTTGCTGTGTAGAGGTTTCTCATTGAGGTGGCTTCTCTTGTTGAGGTACACAGGCTCTAGAGTGGGGGCTCAGTCGCTGTGGTGCAGGCTTAGTTGCCTTGGTGCAAGTGGGATCTTCCGGGACCAAGGATTGAAACGTGCACCCTGTGTTGGTAGGTGGATTCTTAACCACTGGACCACCAAGGAAGCCTGGTGGCTATAAATTCTTAAGCCAGGAGAATATAAAAGAAAAGGTTTGTGGACAGTTGTGTTCTCCCTCTGTTAAACTCTAGAGCATAATTAATTAAGCTGTGTGGCTGTCTATTTCTTGTACCACCTTCTGCATGTGCCCCAGCACTCATTAGCCTTGGACAAATCACTCAAGTAATCTGTTTTTTCACCTGTAGAATGGGTACCAACACTTACCCAGTCTACTTAAAACATTGTAAAATGATCAAGTAAGAAAACATATAGGAAAGTGTTCAGTATGAGGTAATACTTAGATATCAAAAAAAGGAATGAATGGGAGTAGCCCAAAATGCTTAGCTTTGGCCCCAGTGTGTGTATCTTGAGTTTGGCAGCCTAATATCCAAGTGTGAGATTGATCCCAGGGTTTTGATTGATGATGATGACTGACATGGCCATGAATAAAGTTGTGAAAATGTCCCTTTAGGATAACTAGGTTTGTCCCTCTACTTTAAGGTTGCTGGTCATTTGGGTGAAGCAGCAGTTTGTGTAGGGAATACTGTTTATGAAGGTACTTTGGTTTTTTTTTTTTATTTACGTTTTGGTGTCATTCGAGAAAAAGTTTTGAGCTGGCTTACCGAAATGTGTACAATGTCATAGAATTGAAATAAGGAAACTGGGCAAAGAGAAAACATGTGCAGAGAAAATAGAGTAAAACCATGTTAAAGCTAATGGGCAGATTCACGCAGGAGGGGCAGAACAAAGAGGGAAACATTTCTGAACTTTTCCAAGAAATTTTCTTCATGGAGAAGATGAAGGTATGAACTTCAAAATCCAAAATAGTGATTTGTGAAACAATTGTTTTTATACTCCCCAGTGCATATTAATAAAATGGTGATAAAATATGATTTAGGGAAAGAGTAACCATAGGAGTCAAGATCGTGTATTCCATAGAGGCAGCTCTGAAGGTCTGGCTTGAGCCGAGGACAACATTTAGAACACGTCCCAGAGTGGATAAGCTGCTTGTCCTCAAGCAGTCCTCCACAAATATTCTTTATCCCAGCTGGGATCTGGCATCACTTCCTGAATGGTTTCCAGTGATGTTATGGCACACTTCATTGGCCAGAATCCCAGGGACCCAGGCACAGAGATGCCCATCTTGTCTTGAGAGCTAAGTGTCTTCATAAGCTGTTGACGTTTTCTTCTTTTTCTCATTTCCCACTTGTCTGTTGCAAGGATCAGATATGTGAATTGAAGTAGTTCTCTGCTAGAAAAGGCAGCAAATGCCAGTTGTGATTTTGGGGCTCTGACTATGCTGGGGACCGCTGGGAATTTGTGGACTGTCAATAACTCACTTTATTTTAGCCATTGGGTGACCATTCAGTGACTCTTGATTCAATTCATAGCTCACGGTGACTGAATTCAAACCCATCATGTTTCTAGAGTTTGTTCTTGAAATCAATCATTGGTGAATTCATTAGAGAATTCAGCTTGAACCCTTTGCCTTCTTTTCTGTTTCCTAGTTGTTACTAGCTCTAGATACTCCAAAAGAGAAAAGGAAAATCCTCAAAAGGACTGTGTGTTTTTAGAAACAGGGATTGTATTATGTGCTTTAGTGGGACACAGAAGGAGACTGTGTGGTTAAGACAAGAGATTGTGGCACTAAAAAAAGGAAATTGGCAGGCCTGTCCCTGGTACTTTTAGTCAGAAAAGAAAGGGGAAGACAGACTGGCTGGGGATTACATTAAAGGAAGTGCTGATTGTCACCTGACCTTACGTTCCCTGAATCTGGAAGGGTGGTATGCCTATGTAGTGGTCATTTTGGGGAGCTGAAGACCAATTTCTTCTGCTTCCCGCTGTGTGTGCTGCTGCTGGTAAGTCGCTTCAGTCGTGTCTGACTCTGTGCAACCCCATAGATGGCAGCCCACCAGGCTCCTCTGTCCCTGGGATTCTCCAGGCAAGAATACTGGAGTGGGTTGCCATTTCCTTCTCCAATGCATGCATGTATGCTAAGTCGCTTCAGTCGTGTCCGACTCTTTGTGACCCCACGGACAGCAGCCTGCCAGGCTCCTCTGTCCACGGGATTCTCTAGGCAAGAATACTGGAGTGGGTTGCCATTTCCTTCTCCACCCGCCATGTATATTTTGGTCCTAATGGAGAAATGGAAGCCTGTTAGGGTCCAGTCATGACTGTTCTGGCATATTGCTTTCTTTCACTTGCCAGAGCCAGCTCCATCAATATCCATGGCCAAGTTTGTGTCCATGTAAGTTGCTCGTGACAAGAGGAAAGATTTTCATTAAGAATTGGCCCTAAAATTGGTCAGAATAAGGCTTTGTTTGTATTTCTGCTTGCCTTATAGGTAGAAGGGTCTTTCTATAATTATTGGGTGATGCGTTTACTGGCTTTGATGTGGGTCACTCCAGAAGGTACATCAGTTGTTTGACGTCAGTTTGCATTTTAGCATGTACTTCTCAGGCAAAAAGTGGGTTGATAATGGGCTATTACAGCAAGAATGAGAATCTGATGCTGAGAATCTAGAAGCCTGGAATAAGAAGGGTTTTGTTTTGTTTTGGTTGGAGTAGTCTTTTCTACATAGGGACTTCAAGTCCCAAACTTAAGTTCATACTTTCCCTAAATATTAACTGTTTCTGCATATTGCATATGTATAATTTATACATTTACCATCTGAGAAAATTAGGACCAGGAAGCTGTACTCCTGTTTTGTAAGAAGCGAATCCAGGGCATACTTAGAGAGTAGCAGTGGTTGCCCATCAGTGTTGTTGGGCAGGGCTGAGAAGAGAACCATTTTTAACCGATTCATTTTTATTTGTTGCCTAAAAAGAACCAAGTAACAGTGGAGAGCATGGTGCCACTAGGTATTCAGTTGTGTGGTGAGGGTTGAGAGCTGCTTTATCTGAGTTCCTCTGGCGTAGACCTCGTGCTCTGCTCACAGGTGAGTTGGCCAGAGAAAGAGCAGTTGAGCCGAGTGCTCTGTTCAGACTGTCAGGGGCAAGAGTGGGTCAGGGCAGGAGGGTGTCTGAGGGATGGGCTGATGGCTGTGCACAACATCCTGTGTATCTGGGGTCCCATGCAGTTTAGTTAGTTGCGCGTGTTATTGTGTTGGTTTTGGTGTCTTCAGCCCTGTCGGAATCATTGACAATGGTGAAAGTTTTTAATAGAGAAGAAACTAGTCTGACAGTTTGCTCTCGATAATGCTTTGACATTTATAACAAGATAGAGGAAGAGAGTCCTTGCTTCTCTGTTCTGGGAACCTTACCAAATCTAATAAGGAGCCTCTGGTAGAAATAACCCCTTTTAAAAGTAGCCAAGTGAGAGACTCTGACCTTTTTCTGAGTCTGTGGCCTAGTTCCTGGATAAGAAGGCAGCTCTGATGTTAGAACTTTTTAGAATTGCATAAATCTTAAGTTTTGATGTTTATTTTTAATATTGCCTTTAAAAGAAATTACAGAGAAAAATGTGTGAAAGAAAACCTTCTGGGACTTCCCCTGGTGGTCCAGGGCTAAGGCTCTGTGCTTCTAAGGCAGGGGGCCTAGGTTGGTTCCCTGGCCAGGGGACCAGCTCCTGTGTGCTGCAGCTAAAGCCTGAAGATCCTGAGTGCTGCAGCTGAGGCCCGGTGTGGCCAAATACATAAATAAATCTTTACAAAGAAGAAAGAAAACCTAAGCATATACTATACTTTGCCCATAAGATCAGTAACACTTATTAAGACTTTTAACAGATTCATGTAGCCACTTAATCCTCTCTAGGGCTCTGTCTTTCTCTTTCAAATAGAATCCTGTACTTTGATCATTTCCCAGGGTGGTTTTTTGGTTGTGGTTTTGACTCTTGAACTGAAAGCCACATGATGTGTGTATTTGTATGTGTATATATTCACATCTCAGAGGACTGGCATCATCTTGGCAGATCTTTAAGAAAGTTTTAGGAGTAAAATTTACATATTTTTATGCTTTTTCAGACCTGGGTAAGGTACATATTGGTGAGGTGGAGGTGGATAGGAAGACTGAAAGGGAGACTAAAACCTGCATACCTAAGAAATGCAGTCAGCAGCTCCTGAGCCTGGGATTGCAGAGCTCAGAAATAACCTCCAGTTTTTCTGAAGGATGCCATATCATTCTAAAAATAAGAAATTATTTGCAGTCACATCAGTGCATCATATAATTGACAGCATTTTAGAAGGGAAGTGAGACACAAGGAAATCAAAGAAGCTCATTGTACACCTTAAGTATAGCCCTGGGATTATCCAGGGTGGCTTTCGTAGAAATGCTGGGATGTCAGCAGCCTTTCCCTTCCTTGAAGTTACCTTCCTCTAATTCTTTATGCATTTAGAAATTGTTGAGGAAAAGCCATGTTCTGCTTTCTTTTTTGGAAAAGGCAATGGCACCCCACTCCAGTACTCTTGCTTGGAAAATCCCATGGATGGAGGAGCCTGGAAGGCTGCAGTCCATGGGGTCGCTAAGAGTCGGACACGACTGAACGACTTCACTTTCACTTTACACTTTCATGCATTGGAGAAGGCAGTGGCAACCCACTCCAGTGTTCTTGCCTGGAGAATCCCAGGGACAAGGGAGGCTAGTGGGCTGCCGTCTATGGGGTCGCACAGAGTCGAACACGACTGAAGTGACTTAGCAGCAGCTTCCTTTTTGAAAATGCAGATGTTTCCAGAAATGACCACACTCTCAACTGAGTTCTGAGCCTCCTCTTGTAATTTTTCAGACTGTGGTCTGGGTGAAGATAGAAAGATGGAAATCTCATACCACAATTTGGTTGAAGTCAGCTAGATCAAGGTATCTTGACTCAAATAAATCTTACCTGGTAGCTCAGCTGGTAAAGAATCTGCCTGTAATGCAGGAGACCCTAGTTTGATTCCTGAGTTGGGAGGATCTGCTGGAGAAAGGATAGGCTACCCACTCCAGTATTCATGGGCTTCCCTGGTGGCTCAGCTGGTAAAGAATCCTCCTGCCATGCAGGAGACCTGGGTTCTATCCCTGGGTTGGGAAGATCCCCTGGAGAAAGGGAATGGCTACTTGTGCCAGTATTCTGGCCTGGAGAATTCCATGGACTATAGAGTCCATGGGGTTGCAAAGAGTTGGACACGACTGAGCGACTTTCAAAAAAAAAAAAACAGTCCAGGTATTAGATTGGTAAGATCCTTTTTGTGTCCCTGTTGCCTGTCTTGGGGAGGGCAAACCTGAAAGTAAAGAAGGATTGATTTCATTATTCTTTAAGTATCTCATTTCTCTTTTTAATAAATTTTTTTCCTAGACCACTTTTTAAAAATTTTATTTATTTTTTAATTGAAGGATGATTGCTTTACAGAATTTTGCTGTTTTCTGTCAAACCTCATCATGATCAGCCATAGGTGTACACATATCCCCTCCCTCTTGAACTTCTCGCCACTCCACCCCTCTAGGTTGATACAGAGCCCCCGTTTGAGTTTCCTGAGACAGAAAATTCCCGTTGACTATTTTACGTATGGTAATGTAACTTTCCATGTTACTCACTCCGTACATCTCACCCTCTCCTACCCTCTCTTCATGTCCATAAGTCTGTTCTCTGTGTCTGTTTCTCCATTGCTGCCCTGCAGATAAATTCTTTGGTACCATCTTTCTAGATTCCGTATATAGCCCACCAGGCTTCTCCGTCCATGGGATTCTCCAGGCAAGAATACTGGAGCAGGTTGCCATTTCCTTCTCCAGGGGATCTTCCCGACCCAGGGATCGAACTCAGGTCTCCCGCATTGCAGGCAGACGTTTTAACCTCTGAGCCACCAGGGAAGCCATATTTGCATTAGTATATGATATTTGTCTTTCTCTTTCTGCCTTACTTCACTCTTGTGTAATATGCTGTAGGTTTGTCCGCCTCATTGGAACAGACTCAAATGCACTCCTTTTTATGGCCGAGTAATATTCCATTGTGTATATGTACCACAACTTCTTTATCCATTCATCTGTCAATGGATGTCTAGCTTGCTTCCATCTTCTAGCTGTTGTAAATAGTGTTGCAGTGAACACTGGGGTACATGTGTCTTTTTCAACTTTGGTTTCCTCAGAGTATATGCCTAGGAGTGGGATTGCTAGGTCATATGGTGATTTTATTCCTAGCTTTTTAAGGAATCTCTATACCATTTCCATAGTGGCTGTATCAATTTATGTTCCCACCTGCAGGGCAAGAGTGTTCCCTTTTCTCCACACCCTCTCCAACATTTATTGTTTGTAGACTTTTTGATGATGGCCATTCTGACAGGTGTGGGGTGATATCTCATTGTAGTTTTGATTTGCATTTCTCTAATAATGTTGATATTGAGCATCTCTTCATGTGTTTGTTAGCCATCTGTATGTCTTCTTTGGAGAAAATGTCTGATAGGTCTTTTCCCACTTTTTGATTGGGCTGTTTGTTTTTCTGGTATTGTTGTATGAGCTGCTTGTATATTTTGGAAATTAATCATTTGTTGTTTCATTTGCTGTTATTTTCTCACATTCCGAGGGTTGTCTTTTCACCTTGCTTACAGTTTTTGTTGTGCAAGAGCTTTTAAGTTTAATCAGATCCCACTTGTTTAGTTTTGTTTTTATTTCCGTTACTCTAGGAGGTGGGTTGTAGAGGATCTTGGTTTGATTTATGTCATTGAGTGTTCTGCCTATATTCTCCTCTAAGAGTTTTATAGTTTCTGGTCTTGCATTTAGGTCTTTAATCTTCTTTGAGTTTATCTTTGTGTATGGTGTTAGGAAGTGTTCTAATTTCATTATTTTACATGTAGCTCGACAGCTTTTTTTTTTAATCTTAAGTTTTTATTCAGGTCTGAAACACTGTTCTCCTACTATGGTTTGTATGGGGCAGCAGGTTTTCACTTGATTTAAAAGGTAAGCCTGTTGGTTTTTGTGTTATAGATGCTTTTCAAGAACACACAACTAACTTCTCTCTATCCGTTTTAACAATGAAAGAAAAAATCACAAGGGGCACTTTTGGTGCCAGTTTATGGAAATTCTTTGAAAATTATTAGTGGATAGAAAACTCCCTTAGGCAGATAGAAAATATGGTCTACTTGGACATCTTCTTAAGGGGAGCTTTTTGCATATAAGAGCTTCTGAAAATGTTTAGGCTGTCAGAGCTGGAAGAGTTTAGAGGTCCTGAAAACCACTATTGCATTATAAATGAGGAAAGCCCAAAGTCCAGAGAAAAGTTTCCTGAATTTGAGAGTTGCGGGCCCCCAGTGGTCTCTGGTAGCTCAGCTGGTAAAGAATCCACCTGCAAGAATCCACCTGTTTCGATTCCTGGGTCCAGAAGTTCCCCTGGAGAAGGATTATGGTACCTACTCCATTATTCTTGGGTTTCCTGGTGGCTCAGATGGTAAAAAAGAGTCTGCCTGCAGTGTGGGAGACCTGGGCTCAATCCCTGGTTGGGAAGAGCCCCTGGAGGGAGGGCATGGCAACCCACTCCAGTATTCTTGCCTGGAGAATGCCCATGGACAGAGGAGCTGGCAGGCTGCAGTCCATGGGGTCACAAAGAATCAGACATGACTGAGCGACTTAAGCACAGCACACGGCACTGGTCTCTGAGCTGTCATCACACTATCTTGACTAATAGTGATAACCAGTACATCCGACAAGGAATATTAAGGCCCATGTTTTCCTGTCTTCTGAATCTTGAAAAGAAAGCTGAGTTGTATTATTAAAGTTCATGCTGAGTGTCTTGTATTATACTGTGATTGTTTGAAAATTGTTTGTGTACTGTTGTAAAACCAGACTGCTTAACTCGAAAACCCAGCATTAACCTAGCCTTTACTAAGCAGTAGTAAATAGATATAGAGGTAGAAATAGAAACTTGTCTATTTGAAGAATCGAGAGAAAAGATGGTATCTTGTCCTCAGCAAACGGCCCCACATGGATGAAAGGAGACTGGTTACTGTGGTTGGGAAATGGTAATGCTCAAATGCTGATCTAATCAAGTTTTGAGTTTTGTTTTCAAAACCACCAATCTTTATTTTGGTGCTTTTCGGTGCTTTTCAGATATTCTTATCGCCTTGCTGGGGAGATTTATTTTTTGGAAACATTGCTCACATTGGGTACTCCTTTAGGTCAGGTGTATTAGGCCATCTGTTGTTAATTTTGTAGTTGTATTGAATTCCATTCTTTGACTGGCTTGTAAGCACCAAAAGCAAACTTTGACAGAAGCAGAATCATTTGCAAGTCATGTAACTTTGTGCTAAATGGTGGTTTTTCATAAGTGCACTTTTCAGATGGGCTGAGATTTAATGCTGGGTTTTGGGACCAGTCATTTAAACCTGGGGATCTTTGCCAGGTCTCTGGGAGAGCTTTCTTTGAGACCCTGGGCAGTTGTTATTCCAAAGCAGGCTCTTGGGGTGAAGCTGGCAGTGCTATTGATAAATTGCTTTTAAGATGCTTGGAGCTGAAAGACAGTACTTTGTAATACTCTTTTGCGTTCTCTGGAAGAGCTAATCTGAAGGCCAGCATTCTGGGTGGGCAGGAAAAGCCTGTCTGCTCCTTGATCCTCGTGCGAGTGTTTCTTGAAGCCAGACCCTGGGTCTTGGCGGCTGGACTGAGACATTGAGAGCAGTACTTCTGGCATTTTCCGTCTCCCCTGAGGCTTTATAGAACATTTCAAGGAGAACTGAGAATTATCTCTCAGCTGTCCATAGCCTCTTGAATTGGCTTCTAGGTGTTGTAGATGGAACTGCTGTGTGAAAAAGCACAATTTATATTTTATCTGGGTCTCAGCATCAACTTGCTCTCTTTCCAGTAATTTTATGGTAAGTGGTGGTTTCTCTGATATGATTTCCATTGCTAGTTGAACAAAAAAGATGACAAAATGGGGTTATTACCTAACCAAATTGCTTCGTGTGCAGACAAGCCGAACTGGTGCTTTGCCTGGAGTTGGCCTGGAGTTTTCAGAAACTCAATTGCTGCCTTTATAAGGCTGTGCCTGGGGTTGTATTTCCAATCTCCCTCAACTTTTGTTCCCGTGGAAGGGAGGAAGTGGAGCTGTGACAGATATATTGCCAGATAGCACACAATAGCACGCAAAACGATAAAGGCATGGCGCGAGCTGCTCACGGAGACAGATTTACACCCTGTGCTGCCTTCAAGCCATAGAGCCATCCATTCAAAGCAACAGCCTGCCCACTGTGCTACATTTCAGACAGGGACCCTGCTTGGAGGAAGGGTGCTGACTCTTGCTGTTCCGCTTTTGCCAGTAATGCTGCATGCTGTGCTGTAGTCAGTTACTTTTGTGGGGATGGGAAAAAGTTTATTTGGCAAAGAAAAGTCTGTCTCTGGATGAGAAGTTGAAGAAGGGAGAAATCAGGGGAAAGTTTTTGGCCATGCTGTCGCCTTAGTGAAGTGTCTGTGTGTAGTTTTGCTGTTTTTTGTCATCATCTGGTCCTGTATTGTCGGGCATTGGAGGCATTACACCAATTTCACAAGAAAAGCTAGAAAGATTCTGATTGACCCAAGACCATGGTGTTTGACATTCACGATTTCTTTTTGGTTCTTTCCACTGGCCTATTTCCTAGAGATATGGCAGAATTAATACATGTGTTAGTTTCTTTCATCGCTGTTACATGGGCAGTAACATTGCATCGTGGTCAATAGTCTTGAGTCCTGGAACTTGCCCACCACGGTTCAGATCTAGGCTCAGCCATGCTCTAGCTGCATGATACTGTGCCTTAGTGACCTTACCAGTGAAGTAGGTTTTTCAGACCTTACCTTATAAGGCAGCTCTGAGGGTTAAATAGAGTTTATATATGTAAGGAAGGCATCTAGAGCTAAGTACTTTAGAATCTTAGCTGTTACATTTTTGAAATGTGTTGATTTCATGAAAAAATGTATATGCTACCTGGTAGATGATTCTATAAACATTTCAAATATAAAAAGCAACTCTGCTTGCATTAAAATCTATTTTCCAGATTGACAGTTTTAAGGAATGAAAAAATATTTTGATAGTAGTCCAAACTTAGAAGAAATCAGGAAAAGAGAGGACAGTGTGTGGGTAGTTTTTTTTCTACATGGTGGGCTTGTTCAAGGGTCAACTGTATGACCCTTGAACAACACGGGCTTGAATGCGTGATTCCGCTTATACACGGATTTGTTTTCAACAGTAAATATATTACAGTGCTACGTGATTCAAGGGTGGTTAATTCCACAGATGTGGAACCCTGGATACGGAGGAACCAAGGACACAGAGAGGCTATGGATACAGAGGGCCAGCTATAAGTTTTACTTGGATATTCCCCTGCACAGGTGGACACTGCAAACCCTGCCGTTGTTCAGTGGTCAGCTGTAATTGTATATCTTACATTAGGAATAATTTATTGTGGGGAGGAGAAGCAAATGTTGATTATATGCATTCTCTCCTGTGAAGTAGATTTTTTTGTTTGTTTGTTTATTTTATTTTGGCTGGATGAGACAGTTAAGTGCTGCTTCAGTTGAATGAATGAAAATGTCTTCTTTGCTGACATGTGAGGACCTTTAAATGAAATCAGTCACCTTTTCTTGAATAAACCAGTTTCAGTTTTATTTTTTAACAGTGTGCATCTTTTTTATATAGATGCTGCCTTATTAAATCAGATATACTTTTAGGTTATCACTGTTTTTTGTTATGTTGGAA
This sequence comes from Aepyceros melampus, assembly GCA_006408695.1. Classification (NCBI taxonomy): domain Eukaryota; kingdom Metazoa; phylum Chordata; class Mammalia; order Artiodactyla; family Bovidae; genus Aepyceros; species Aepyceros melampus. The sequence continues at coordinate 257,991 of SJXQ01004864.1, read as the reverse complement.
AAATATAATTGTACAAGTATGGTATTCTCAGGATGAAGTGGGTTCGGGTGCATTGCCTTGCACTAGTAGAAATCACTTAATAGTTTTCCTTCAGCAGTCATTCATTAATTTAAGTCATTCATTGATTTATTTGTGGATACCTGAGTAGAGTTCTGTAGGTAGGGCATTTTCAGGGTTGGTTTTTGAGCATTTATAGCATTGGTCCACATGGCAAATACTCTGTGTGAGTTCAGATTAAGTCTAGTATAAATTTACTGTAAACAGCTGCATAAGATGACTAATCCCAGGCCTATGTTTTTTGATATCACACTTTTTTATTACTAATTTTTTATGTTGTGTTGAAAGACACATTACTTTTCTATCTTAAACATTTTTAAGTGTATAGTTGAGTGGTCTGCAGTCCCATTGTTGTGAAATGTAGCTTTTTCATCTTGCTAGTCTGAAACTCTACACCCATTAAATGATAATTTTTCTTCTTTCCTGTAGCCCCAGTTACCCAACTTCTGCTTTCTGTGTTTGTGAATTTGACTTGAGACCCCATCAAAGTGAAGTCATACAGTGTTTGTCTTTTTGTGACTGCTTATTTCACTTAGCACAGTGTCGTCTGGGTTCATCCACATTGTAGCTGTAGCAGGATAGCCTCCCTTTTCAAGGCTAAATCATCTTTTGCACTTATATACCACATTTTTTGTTCTGCATTCATTCTTCGATGAAAGTTTGAATCACTTCCCCCTCTTGACTGGTGAATAGTGTGCTGCTCTGAACATGGGTGTGCAGATATCTCAAGCCCTTGATTTCAGTTCTTTTGGATATATGCTCAGAAGTGGTTTTACTGGATCATGCAGTATATCTATTTTTAATTTTGGGGGAATCTCCATATTGTTTTCTATAGTGCTTGCACCATTTCACAGTCTTACATAAGTATTCATCACAGTACATAAGTATTCACTAGGTCTGTCTTTTAAACAGTGCTGCCCAAACTTGATAGAGTGGTCCTGGAGAACAGGACAGTTGTGTAAGTTAGGATAACCAGCTTCAAGCTTGATTGAGCAGGCCTGTGGAATCAGCCTCGTAAGTACTGGGCGATCATCCTTGTTAAGGTCATACTGCTGGACCAAGGCCTGTAGATTGGCACTTAATTGTGTGCAGAATTGACCCGGGTGCTGGGAGACTTAAGCTGCGGTTGCTATGGGTGAGCTTAGACCAGTCACCTCAGTGCTCTGATGCCCACCATTATCTGTAAAATGAGGGTGTTGCACTTCTCCCTTAATTTATCTCTTCCAAAGATTCCTATTGGCCATTGTAGAACCCAGACATCTAGGAGATATCATGTATAGCTTGATGTGATTATTTGATAGATCAGATTTCTTGTAGCGCCAATTTGGGTTCTATTTTTTTGTTGTTAAATATATATATATTTGGAATTCCCCAGTAGTCCAGTGGTTAGGACTCAGTGCTTTTACTGCATGGCCTGGGTTTAATCCTTGGTCAGGGAACTAAGATTCTACAACTTACTTGGCACAGCCAAGAAAAAAAACCCCAAAACTAAATATTTTTCTTACTCTTTTATTACCCCAAAATACTAAGCGACGTGGAGGGAGACTTTGGTGATTATGAGTGCTGGCAGTGAGTCAGAATGTCTGGGTGAAAATCCTCTTTCTTACATTTACTAGATATGTGACTCATGTGACCTTGGGTAGTTTAGTGACCCACTGTGTCTCAGTCCTTCCGTGTGAAATGGAGCTCACAGTACCTGTGTTCCGTTCCTGTGAGCTTTAGGTGACCCTAATGCATGTAAGGTGCCTTGCATTGGTACCTAATACATAGTAAGCACTCAGTAAGTATAAAGTGGAATCATCATATAGCATCATAGTTACACTGTGAGGGAGGCCATCTTCCATTCCAACCTCTCATTTACACTTCCCGAGGAGACTGTTTCCTTACAGTGTTTTCTCTGCAGTGGGAAGGGTACACCTTTGTATAGCTGGAGACCAAATGGCAGAGGTTATGCTTTATATGACTGGGATTAAAACTTCAACTTTATGATTACAGCCCTTCTTTGTCAGGCATACTTTATAGCCTCAAACTTGCTGCCTGTAAGACCTCTTGAGAATGGGTTTTAATATTATGATCTGGTAAGAGCTGTTCCTGTCCTCCTCACCTTTTGATCAGCGGTCAGCTTTCTAGGTTGAAGGGCTTCCCTGGTGGCTCAGCTGGTAAAGAATCTGCCTGTAATGTGGGAGACCTGGGTTCGATCCCTGGTTGGGAAGATTGCCTGGAGAAGAGAAAGGCTACCCACTCCAGTGTTCTTGCCTGGAGAATTCCATGGACTGTATAGTCCATGAGGTGGCAAAGATTTGGAAGTGACTGAGCAACTTTCACTTAATTTCTGGGTTGACCTGAAGTAGGATTGTTCAAGTTTCTCTGCAGACCAAGATCTACCTACTTGATCCTGGCAGTGGGAAAACACTGGATGTCTGTCTCTAATATACTCTCTTCTTTAGCACTAATTTAGTACAGCCACTTCAAAAACCTGGTTTACATACTTAGAAGTTAGCTAGTCTTTGCACAGGTGGCTGCATCTTGCGTTACGCCTGCCTTCTTGCGCGTAGCAGCGGTGCTGCAGCCACTCGGCTATCACAGTTCTTAGTCACAGTTCTGTTAATCAGTATAGAGGCAGAGATGGTGAGACCTAACCAGGAAAAACAAAGCCTCTGCTTGAAGAGTCCCCAACTCGTGTTTGGCAGACGATGAAGAACACACTGGAACCTCACCTGGTCTAAGTTTCCCCAACTAGAAAATGAAGGGCCTGAACCAGGGAATATTTAAGGGCTTTTCAAGATGTAAGAGTCAGACATCGTGAGATTGGTAAAAGCCTTGTGGATTCGAATGGCATGGTGAATACGAATCAGGCCTTTGGACTCTTTAATCAACAGAAATTGATGAGACCAGTTGAGAAATCCAGGCAAGGCTTTATTATTAAGACTTGTGCCACAGTAGTAGGGATCAAAAACAAGTAACAGGTACCCTTGTTTCCTCCCTGAAGAGAGGGAGGGGGTGCTGGTTTCTTAAATGGGGATGAGGGTAGGGGTGGATGGTGGGTTGGGCAGAAGGGGTAGCTTTGGTGGTCTTTCCACCCCTTTGGTGATGCTGTGTGCAAAATGGCAGTTGATCTGTTGCCTTTTTGTATCTTACTGTTCATGATTGACCCAACTGCACATGCACGTAGTTATTTTTAGTCCCTTATAGTTTCTTTGTATTCTGTTTTTCAAGGAGATTTTTGTCTAGGTGCAAGCTCTCTGGTAAAGGGTCCCAGCTCCCAGCCTTACCTCATTATGAAGACACTCTTAAATATTTTAATGTGTGTGTCTTGGGGAGGAGGTGTGGGGAGGTAAATGGGTGGAGGACATTGGGAGCAACTAGAAAAAGGAGAGACCAGGGAGGCGGTTCTGATGATCTGCTGTGAAATGAGCTAGCCCTTCTGGTGTACTGGAGGGGCAGTTGTTCCCTGGGACAGGCTGGAGCCCTTCTCTGAAGCAGCGGCCCCAACAGGCTGAGGAGCCTTTCCTGACGGCTCTGCTGTGGCCCTCCGTAGGGCCGAGGCTGCTGCCCTGGTTCACCTGGCGGAGATGGAAGAATTGATGGATCGGTGCCCCTTCTGTTTTTTGCTAGCATTGTCTTCACACCCTGTTGCCATTTATGTTTTTTTGATGAATGATTAATTAGAAAAATAATCATTTGTAAATTGTGAGTGAACTAGACATTTGGCCCTGCCTGTAGGGAAATGGCGCCTCTGAGCTGGGTGTAACTTACAGCCAGTACATCAGAGGAGCAGTATTCCCAGACTAGTGATGAATTTACATGAAGTTCCTTTGCAGCATGTTAATGACTGTTACAGCCGAGTAACTAGTGAAAAATAATAGCAAAGGGAAGAGTAAATATTTAATGCCTCTGTATCATTTTTAGCTTACTGTAAAATATGCATTTGGATTTAGGAGGGACATGAGGGACTCCTGGAAGTTAACAGTCAGTGCTAGCTTGTCTGAGTTTCATTCTGTTTTCTTTTCTTTCTTTGTACTTAATTAAATTTAAAAGATAAGTGAGTTGCTGCTGAGGTGGAATTCACTAGGGAAGTGGTTTTTCTGTGAGTTTTAGGTCACGGGATGCTTTTTTCCTGGCAGTTTGAATCTATATGTCCGGTCAGCAACATTGATTAAATGCCTGGTGTGTATAGAGGCCCATGCTGTCTCTAAAATATAGCTTTCATCATGTTACTTTCCTGCTTTAAAACTGCAGTGACTCCTCACTGCTTCTAGAGTGAAAGCTGGGCTCCGCAGCCAGCTGTTAGTGCCTCTGTGCTGTGACCCAGCCTGCTTCTCTGCCTTACTCCCTAAGGCAGCTCCCTGTGGACCCTTTGCTTAAGTCAGAGGGTAACACGCCTGAGACTTTCTCGCCTGTGTACCTCTGCTTAGGTCATTCTGGGCAGAAGCGACCTTGTATTTTTCTCTGCCTATCTAAAGTCTACCCTTCCTCCAAAACCCAGTTCTAGAAGTTTCTCTGACTTCTCTGACTAGATAGAGACAAAGAGAGAAAAATGAAAGTGAGCTACAATTCTCTATCCACCTCCATTTGCCTCCTTTCTATATTAGGGAGTTCAGAATGAGTCCTATTTTCTCCCCTTTCTTGCTTAGTTATCTTCTAATTTTAGGCAAACTAAGGCATTTGTTCAGGTGAACATGTTAGCGACAGCAATTTTGAGGATTAGAACTGAATTTAGTAGGAAAACTGGCCTCAGGGTTAGTGACATGTTTTCTGAAATCAGAGTTTTGATGCAGAATTTTTTAGAAGAGATTGGGTTAGCAGATTGATAACATTCATAAAAAGTACTACTTTCTTTTGAGGCTACACTGGTAGAAGTAAGGTATTTAGAGAAAGGGTCCAGGCCTTATCAGTTCGCCTCAGTCGTCTCCGACACTTTGCAACCCCACGGACTGCAGCACACCGGGCTTCCCTGTCCATCACCAACTCCCAGAGCTTGCTCAAACTCATGTCCATTGAGTCGGTGATGCCATCCAACTGTCTCATCCTGTCATCCCCTGCTCCTCCTGCCTTCAGTCTTTCCCAGCATCAGGCCTTATTACTCTGTTTTTAAAATTGTCTTGGAATGTTGAATTCAGAGTCAAATCAAATGGTGATATTCAGAGAAAGTGAGCAGGATGGGGAGGTGGGCCTGAAAACATGAAGGGTGGACAGAAGGAAATAAAGGGAGCTGTGTCCTCTGTTTTCAAGTGTTCACGAGACTGTCTTCAGGAAGAGAGAAAGTTAGACTTCACGTATGGATCCATGATGTAAGAACAAATACTATAGCGGGGGGAAGGAGGGTAGGTAATAGGAAGACAGATTTCAGGTCAGTATAAGAAATACTTTTCTCCTACTGTTGTGAAAAAGTGAAAGGGAGACAGTAGGTTTCCTAAGTGTGAAGGAATGGGAACACAGCAGGTGATATTCTAATCTTAAAGATACAGAACCTTAACAGTGACTAGACCATAGGAACTGAAATGGAATACCTTTAGAATAGGTTATTTTCTCCTCTAGAGTAAAACGTTTACTATAGGGTTTTGAAGAAGGATTCAGCAGTGGAAGGTAGTAAACCCTGCTGTCTCCAAAACTGGGAACAAATCCTGACATGGATCAAGAGATAATATGTACAGTTTTCTGAGTTGATATTGAAATGATGATGAAAGCAGTATTAATTCTAGAATCCAGGAGGTTCTTAACACTGGATTCAAGGACCTTGAGAGTAGTGTTTAAAAAGGAGAAGATGCTTGCAGAATTTCCAGGGAGTCATTTCAATATTAACCTTTATCTATTTGGGCAGTTTTAAAAGAGCTACTATTTTAAAAATAATCATCATAGGAAAGTAAGACCACAAAATTGTCTTGACACAAGTAATTTGGATTTATAAAGGCTTATGAATTAAGAAACATGCCTCAGGATGCAAATTTAATGCACGTGTGTATGTTTCTGTTTGATTCTCAAAAGTGGCTTTCATTCAGTATAATGTTATGAATTACTGATCTGAAGTTGTGGTTCTCAAACTTTTGGATTTAATCTGTTTAGTTGGGACAGAAGCTCCTTATTTCATCTTTACTATCCAGCATCAAGATAACCAAATATTAGGATGGGCCATATATATATATGATTTTATGAGCCATGTACATATATGATTTTATGAATCATATATGTATGATTTTATCTTATAAAAAGCACTGTCCCTTAAAAATAATTTTTAAGGTTAGCTTAAAAATTTTAAGCTAAAAATTTTTTTGTTGTACTTTCCTTGGTGATAGATGGCAAGTGATTTAAAGAGCATAAAAATCACAGATGAAGGTTTGTTATGCTAGCAGTTTTCTGGCAAGTGGGCTTGTCGTACATATATCTGCTTTAGCTGTAGGGGTTTGGATTATTCTTTTTTTTTGGATTATTCTTATTTTTAACCAGACTACATATGTGTCTTAAGGTCTCATTACTGAAAATTACAGGACAAAATATAAATCTGCATCACTACACATTGTGAGATTAACCAAATAATTTTCAACAAGTCAAATTTCTAATGACAAAATTGAACTAAAAGTAATTTAAAAGGAATAGCCGTGTTGCAAACCATGACGAAACTCAAGACAGGGCCACTGCTACGGTGATAAATTATCCATCCTGGGCGCTTGAGGATTCTGAGTTCCAGTGTTGGTGTGAGTGCTCAGTATGCACTCTGCAGCATTGTAGGCAGCCCAGGCTTTTGGTGGACCAAAAGTTAAGTTCTTTGCGAAAGCCTTAGTCTCTCAGTTGTGCCTGACTCTTGACAACACCATGGACTGTAGCCCATCAAGCTCTTCCGTCCATGGAATTCTCAAGGCAAGAAAGCTGGAGTGGGTAGTTATTCCCTTCTCCAGGAGATCTTCTCGGGATTGAACCAAGGTCTCCTGCATTGCAGGGGCTTCTATACCATCTGAGCCACCAGGGAAATTCTGCTAACTTGCTAATTTTAATTTACTAATACAGATTTTAGGATGCCTCCCCCAATCACTTATTCGCCAACTGACTTATTAGGCAACTAGCAACTCTTGGTCACACTGAAGATGAGTGTCTGTGTAATTGCACATTTACATATTGAGAGTTAAAAAAAGATGTATAAATCAGTTACAGATCTCTTGTGGTTTCTAGTAGTTACAAGACCCTATTTTAAGGAACACTTGTCTACCAGATTAATTTATGGGTGCAGATAAATGATACTAGACATTTTGAGGGAGGATTAATATCCAGGAGACTATCCTAATAATGGCCTTTCTTTTCTCATTTTTGTTTAAAAAGTTAAAAAAACCCATCAGCCAAAATGCTTCTGATAACCAGAAACCCTTTCTTTTTAAATACCCCTTTATTTACCAAGTGCCTTGAGCCTGGCCCTGAAGTAAGATCAACAGCTGTGTGTGAGTAATTTTTCCCCCTCCCTTGCTGTGCTCCTCCTATCAAATTGAAATACCCTGGCACTTTCTTCCCTTTTTGAAAACACAAAAGAGGATTAGGCCATATAATGGACTATTTATGTGTCAAATTAAACGTTTTACTCTGAGGCTGTTTTTGAGTTATGTGAGCAGTAAAAATATGTATTAAGCTGCCAAGCCTTTTAAAAAATGCATATTATTTAGCTGATAGCCTGTAACAGTCTGATGGACCCATAATGGTGTTTTGAGTAAATACACATTTGAACAATTTATGAAACTTATGTTTACATGTGTATTAAACAGCCTGGGTAGGGAGTGACCAAAAGTTATTACCAGTTGACAGCTGCTGTCTGGTGACCAATTTGAAATGAATTGGTGGATTCCCTCCAGAGTGGAGTAAACAGGTTTCCCTGTCAGAGGAACAGGCCGTGTAATCTGCAGGGTGTGGGGCCCTAGCCCCAGAGGCCTGCATGTTGGTCAGATGAGGCACTGGAGTAAAATGTCTTAACTGCAATGGCTGCACCTTAGATTTACATGTATGGCCTATTTTCATTTCATTTTTTATCTTGAAATTTATAAGTATGTTCACAGAACACAGGCTGTGCATGATAAAGTGTTCTGTTCTTGAGAAGAGGGACTGTGCTTGTTTCTTTGGGATCTGTTCTCTAGTGCAGTGATCTTGAAATTTTTAAGATCATGTGTCCCTGTCAAAAATAAATATTTTTAATATTCCCATCTAAATTGTACACATATTTACACTTACAAAACATACACAAAAATAGGAATTTTAAAGGTTGAGAATAAAAGGAGTACACATAACTAAGCTATTTTCATTTTGTACTTGAGGGAATCCCCTTGGGCAGACCCTGGGATCACACCTGGTGTTGGAGACCAAGGCTGGTACCTTATATCCTTGTGTTGTGGAAAAGGCACCGTGGATCGTAGAGCTGTGACTTGGGCATGGCATTCATAAACCTGGGCAAATCTTTTAATTACCTTAAGCTCTAGTTTCCTCATTTGTAAAATATAGATAAGTACCTGTGGGGTAGTCATAAAGATTACTGATAGTAACTATCATGTGTCCTCTTAAGTATTTGCTAAATGTCATCTCATCTGTCCCTGACCCTGTCTAAAGTATCTCCTCCCTCTCCAGTCACTTTTTTTTTTTTAAGATTTTTTTTCCTTTCTTGATGTGGACCGTTTTTAAAGACTTTATTGAATTTGTTATAACTCTGTGTCTCTTCTATGTTTTGGTTTTTTGGCCATGAGTCATGTGGGATCTTAACTCCACATTCAGGGACTGAACCTGCACCCCTTGCATTGGAAGCTTGGAGTCTTAACTGCTGGACTGCCAGGGAAGTCCCTTTAATCACTCTTAATGCCTACTCTGCTTTACTTGTATTAAAACAACTTTTCTTTACCCTGTAAGTTAATAGTGTTTAATTCTCCCCCAAAGGTGGGAAGCTTTGTGAGGATAGACATTTTCCCCTTGTTCACCGCTGTGTCCACAGCTCCTGGAACAGTGCATGACAATCCATGATCCTTAGTAAATGTTAGTGGAAAGTGGAATGTTGGTCACTAAATGAATTTATAGAGACTGTTAATAGAGGCCGTTGCTACTTTCTTTGAGTGCCCTGCACATGGTTGATTCTCTAGGCTAGAAGTAGTAATTCTTGATGTGTGATTTAGTCTCGGTGGGATCCAATGCAGGAGATATTTTTCCTGTTGGAGAAGGGATTTTTTTTTGTCTGTTACAGCCAGCAGTTTACCAGGGTGAGGTTAGATGTGAGGTTAGCCCTGGATCTGAGCCAAGTGGACTGACCTCCTGTGGTTGTGATGCGTCACCTTGGCCTCATTAGCAACCTGCTGTGGCCCACTGTGCCATCCAGCTGAGAACTTCACAGGGTCAGGGGTGACGGGCCATGTGGCTGTACCTTAGGGAGGGCAGTGGCATCGCCTTGTCAGGTCTCTCTCTCCAGAGGACAAACCTAGTTTCTCACGTGGTTGACAGAGAGCGATGGAGGGGAAAGAACCACACCTTTGAAAGACACTTTTCTTGGCCGCTCTTTGAAATAAGTTGTTACAGAAACACCTGTTATTGTGAAGGCCTGTCACTTTTAAGGTCACACTTTGGATCGGACTATGAAATAAAGGCATATGGAGTGTTGCTCTGGGAACATATTCATGTGGTGATTTAATTGGGAGAATGAGGGAATATGAGGTTGGGGAGTCTTTACACGTATGAACAGTTACATATGTAGTGGAGTAGCCTGCAAGCATTGAAAAATAGCATTTATTGATTCCTTTCTATAAACCTTTCAGCTTGGTTCTTATCTGTTACCTCTTCAGTTGATACGGATTTGTGCTCAGCTTGCCTAAAAGGGGAGATGGGGAAATATTTTCTGGGATCAGCTGATACTGCTCTGAATTAGACCACTTTATAGGGTTATGGTAGGTATCAGTATGGGCTGCGTTGTAGATGACGGATAGCGGCAGGAGGGAGTAGTTTTCTTTGTCTGCTTCTGGCCCAGGTTCTCTTAACTGCCTACCTATTAATGTTTAGGCTGTGTAGAATGAATTAACACTGTGATCAAACTCATCAACTTGCCCTATCCAGGCTTGAAAAGTAATACAATTTAAAAATTAAAGTACAGTGGCCTTATAAATCCCCTGGAAGTTCTACCATTCAAGAGCTTATTGGGAAAAGCACTATCTGAGAGATCTCTTTTTTGAGGTGATTTCTTTCAGTTACCTAAAAAACATAGGAACCCTCATCATTTTAACTTAAGAAAAGGATCTCTCTTTCTTATGGTATTTTAAAGAGCCATGGTAGATAGAAATGATGGGGAAATCAGTTGTTGCCGCATGCAAAGAAGTTTGGAATTGTGTAGACCTTAGCAATGCAGGAGACCTCAGTTCGATCCCTGGGTTGGGAAGATCCCTGGAGAAAGGAAAGGCTACCCACTCCAGTATTCTGGCCTGGAGAATTCTATGGACTGTATAGTCCATGGGGTTGCAAAGAGTTGGACAGGACTGAGTGACTTTCACTTTCACTTTTCAGACCTTAGCACATCAGACAGTAATTACCTGTGCTGTCTTGAAAAGCTCTGTGAGCCTCAGTTTCTTCATCTGTAAAATGGGGATATTTATTTCGTACCATTGTGAAGACTTAATGTAACAACAGGATGTGAAAGCATCTGTTATTGCCCTATATATTTTTGATGTTTAATAAATCTTAGCAGCCCATTTCTCCCTTTTGAGGGTAAAACCACAAGAAGTTTTTGGTAAATAATTGAAGTACTTGGTGTTAAAGGGAAATTTACCTCATGCTGTGACTTTTTTTTTTTTTTTTCTTTTATAAGCATGGATTCTAGAAATAAAAAGGGGGTAATTTTTACCACTTGGCCATATTGGGTTAGCACTGCTTTTCTTAGCTTTTGACAACAGCAAAGACTAATTTGTTGCCTCGGGGTGTGTGTGTGTGTGTGTGTGTGATTTTTAACTGTTTATGTAATTCATTGCTTGTCTCAGGGACTGGAGTCTTTCTTCTTGCCCTCAGGATTCCTGCAATTTCATATGCTATACGGGTGGAATTTGTATTGCATAGAACCAGAGAGAGTTGGAATTTAGAGGAGATTCTGTGATTGTAATTTCTCAGAAGAAGAAGAGAAAGGCAAACTCGAGGCTTTGAGACTTGCTCAAAGTTGTGCAGCTAGTTTGTGACAAAGCTGTAGTTGTAGCAGATTTGATTTCCATAACATCTAGCTGTGTGGTTCTCAAAGCATTTTAACAGACAAGCAGTCTAGCTTGGGAAGTTGTTGGAAATGCAAATTCTTGCACTGACTCACTGAATCAGAAACTTTAATAAACCTGCAGGGTAATTCTGATGCTTCTAAAGTTTGAGAACCTCTGCTGTGTTCTTCACACAATTTGGCAGGGAGATTTGCTGAGTTTTGTGGCAATGTGAGGTCTTCATTTTACCTTTCAGGAGTCTCCTCCTGCTGTTTGATGTTCCTTCTACAAACAGTTCCAACTTTGGTGTTGGTTTCCTTAGATTTGCATGTGATTGTTGTGGAGGCACTTCTGTGAAACTGATACCTGTTGCCATCCTTTCTTTATGTCTGCAAAGGGTGTCTATGCTGGGCTGTTTTCCCTCCGAAGCAGACCCATGTTAGGGGTACAGCATTTTTTCAGACAAAGGGAATAGAATTTTTCCCCCAGAACATCAGCAGGGTAATTTGGCTTGTGTTGATAGATCATTGATGTCTCCATGTGAAAAAATTGCTCCTCTCTGTTTAAACCTCAAATGTCCTTACCCACATATCTAGATGTGCTTTTTAGGAACACTAGCAGATAACCTGAAATTCTGAAGAAGGGCACCATAGTCACGTGAAAAGGGAATGAAGTCTTGCCTGAATGTCTTGTAGTTGCTTCAGTTGGAAATAAATGCAGAGTGACCTCGATTCTGTCCAAGGAGACTGACTTTCTTGTCACTTTGTGTAAACATTAATTTCCTAATGTGTTTCCGTCTGTTTGTAAAAAGGATTTTTTTCCTAGTGTCTTAGCTGTTGGCTTGACTTTTTTATTTTCATTGGTAAAATATGATGTCTGTGCTGTGAGGGGAGAGGATAGATTAATAAAAACCGCTGAACCAGCGTGGCATATGCAGTTAATTAACACTACCAGAAAAGCTGGCTCGCGATTATGTGTAAACTTTTATTTCCAAACATCTAAAAATTGTTCGGAGTTGCCTTATTCTGAGGGATAGGTTAGGAAGCTGTATGGGCAGAAACTGTTGGATAGCCTTTCTCAAACTTTACTTTGCATTAGACTCTCCTGGAGGACTTCTTAAAATGCAGATTGCTAGACCTCATCTGCAGTTTATGATCCAACAGGTCGCAGTGGGCTCAAAATTTGCAATACTAACAAGTTATCAGGCAGGTGGTGCTGACACTTCTAGTACAGGGACCTGACTCTGAGAATCACTGCTTTAGAATGTAGATCGCACCCTCGCTTTGCCAAGGGAAAGAGAATGAAATTGCAAGGGCTCCCTTTTCTTTCTGCAGAGGCATTGCCTCTTTTTAGCAAACACTAAAACAAGATTTATACACTGCATCCAAGGTGTCAAGCACCAAGTACTTTGGGAATAAATAAAATGGTCTCTGGAGAAGGCAGTGGCACCCCGCTCCAGTACTCTTGCCTGGAAAATCCCATGGACGGAGGAGCCTGGTAGGCTGCAGTCCATGGGGTCGTAAGAGTCGATCACGACTGAGCGACTTCACTTTCACTTTTCTCTTTCATGCATTGGAGAGGAAATGGCAACCCACTCCAGTGTTCTTGCCTGGAGAATCCCAGGGATGGGGGAGCCTGGTGGGCTGCTGTCTATGGGGTTGCACAGAGTCGGACACGACTGAAGCGACTTAACAGCAGCAGCAAAATGGTCTCTGTGCTTGGGAAGCTCACTGTTTAGAGAGGGGATTAACTAACATAAGGGAACAGTGGTCAGAATCTAATGACAAGTCTTGGAAGAACCCACCTGCCAATGCTGGAGACTCAAGAGAGTCTGGGTCGATCCCTGACTCTGGAAGATCCCCTGGAGAAGGAAATGGCAACTCATTCCAGTATTCTGCCAGGAAAAATCCTATGGACAGAGGAGCCTGGTGGACAACAGTCCATGGGGCCTCAGAGTCAGACATGACTGAGCGCGTGTGTACACCCTCCCAAACTGGTGGAGATGTCAGGGGCTGGTTCTTTAGATATGCTATGAGGACCGGCCTAAGCTTTCCTCAGACTATCTCCGTGTTATGTCTATGGGTGTAAATGAAACAAAGCATCTTGTTAACTCTCAGAATGACATTTTCTCTGCTTAAGTTCTCAGGCATCCCAAACTGTGTATCCAGAATCTTCAGAATTGGCACTGTCAGCTCTTCACCCCAGCTTTTGTTGAAGGGTCCTTCCTCCTTTCTCTCTCTTTTTTTTTTTTTTTGGTTTACATTTTAAAATTACAATTTCTGACACTGTCCACTGTGGCAGGAGAATGTGTAACAAGACCAAGTTGAGTGGTTTTGGTTGAACTAATTTATGAGACAGCTTCAAAAATTCATGAGGTACCAGGGGAACTTTCTGTAGCTGGATCAGCATGCAGTGTTTCCCTTCACCTCTTCAAGCAGATCAGACGTTTTGTGATTGTGTAGCAGTTTAAAGTAGAACCTTCTAGGGCATGGCCTTGCTCATTAAGAAGCTAAGACAGACCTGAGAAAGGGGAGGGAGAGTGAGGTGGTTCTTTCAGCTGCTTCTGTTTCCCTAACTTTGAGCAGTGACTTTGGGTAAACTGGTAAAAACTGTTCGTTCAGTTATGCATAGAACTAGTGTCTAGGGCAAGCTTTTCTCCCTGGGTGATCTGCTATGGTGCTCTTGATCTGTTCATAATGGTCCCATAATTTTAAGCACAGCGAATGAAGAGCTGTGTGTGTGTGTGTGTGTAAGAAATAGAGTGACATAGTTATTAGTGTGTTCCCTGCCATCTCCCTGCGAAAAGCTTCTCTGGACAGGAACACAGGATGTGGCCGCAACCAGTGACAGGCTACAGTGCTTTCCCCATTTTATTGATTGTTCGTTTCTAGTCTCTGACCTTATTTGCTACCTATTATCTAGTAGAAAAGCAAATAAATTTCCCCAGATAGCACTTAGGTGAGCTGGGCTTTAATGACTTGTCTCCCAAAGGGTGTTTTTAAAGAATACTTACCTACCGAGTGGCAGCTTCTATACCGTCTAATGTACATATACATCTAATTTGCGCATTTGAGGGCCCTTTTTTCGTTGGGTCACTGATGCCACAGGTTGGCCTTGTCGTTTTGGCTCCTCTTCTGTGAGATTGCACACATGTTGTGGACTGCTGTGATGGCCTTACAGTGCGCACACTCTTGGAGTCAACACAGAGAGCATATGTGAGATGCCACTGGAGATGATGTGTTGCTGAGTCAGTTCCGGTCAGCCTCTGCCAACATGTCAAATTTTCACGTTAAGGAAAGCCAGAACCACTTTATTGTTAATAGATTTTATTTCATGGTCTCCATTTGTGCATTTGAGCTCCAATTTGCTTCCGAATAAATTCTAAGTTTTTAGTTACTAAAAATGCTTAATTCTCTACTATCTGTGCTTGGGGAGGGAGAGGTTAGGATTTAGGTTAGGTATATATACAGTGGAAGCAGTCGCAGATTTTATTTTCTTGGGCTCCAAAACCACTGCAGATGGTAATTGCAGCAAGGAAATTAAAGATGGTTGCTCCTTGAAAGCTGTGACAAACCTAGAGTAAAAAGGGTTAGTAGCTCAGTTGTGTTCAACTTTTTGTAACCCTCTGGACTGTAGACCACCAGACTCCTCTGTCCATGGGATTTCCCAGGCAAGAATACTGCAGTGGGTTGGCTTTCCTACTCCAGGGGATCTTCCTGACCTGGAGATCGAACTGGAGTCTCTTGTGTCTCCTGCATAGGCAGGCCGTTCCCAATAGGCCATCCCTATTGGTAATAGGTTGTACCAATTTATATCCCGCATGTCTGAGACCAGGGATTTCCCCACAACCTTGTCAGCTGAGTGTGTTGTTGAACCTTTGAGTTTTTGCCAATCTGGTAGGAGCAAATTAGTATCTCAAGGTGGTTTCAATTTGCATCCTTGTTATGAGTAACACTGAGACTCTTCTACTGTATTCAGGATCTAGTAGTACTTCATTTTCTGTGAATAGTTTGGTCATTTTCCTTGCTTACTTTTCTTTTGGGTTTTGTTTTTTTCTAAGTTTTAAAATAAACTATTTTGGAAAAGTTGCAAAGATTACTGAGTTTCTTTCTTTCTTTATGCCATTATTAGCAGTGTTAGTTATGTTAGACGGTTTAAGGATGTGCAGGTCTCCTGGAATTCTGGTGCTTGTCACAGGTATGTCAGCCAAAGAAGGATGCGAATCTAATTCATGAGTCGTAGCCGCTGGGGATTTTCCGTCTGGAGTGACAGATTTGGAAGATTCTGCTGAGTCTCTGACTAGCCTCCATTGTGGGACATATAATTCAGAGCCTATCTTTTATTCTTTTTCTTTTAGTACTCTCAATTATTAACTAGAAAGGTTATTGAAGTGAAAACCTTGCCTGGAGTTGTGTTTCTTGAGATTTACTTCCAGTTATAAATGTGGTTTTCAAGCGACCGAATCTTTCATAGACTAGGTTTCAAGCACATTAAATATTTGGTTCTCCCTCCAACCCCATCACATGCTAATGGAGAGAATGAGCAGCTGTAATTTTTTCTGGAACACAGGGCTGTCATTTTGTCCTGTTAATTGGTTCTCAGAGTAAGGAGCTAAAATGTGGAAGCAAAGGTGCCTTTCCCAGATGGAGCTATGCCTCGAGTCTTTGTGTCCCGGAAAAGTCTGCCTCAGCTGAAAGATAAAAGCATTGGCTCCAAAAATAAGACCTCCTGGATTCAAATTCCTGCTTCTGCTTGTGCTAGCTGCATCTCCCCAGACACAGCTTTGTGCTTTGCTCATTTATAAAAAAAGGGGATAATGGTAGTACTTGCCTTATTGAGTGGTTGTGAGCATTAAGGTTCATAATACATGTGAAGTGCTTATTAGCACTGGCCTTGGACGCAGAAAGCTGCCAATAAATAATGGCTTAAAGTGGACAGTGATTTCAGAGCCCGTG
Organism: Aepyceros melampus; assembly: GCA_006408695.1. Classification (NCBI taxonomy): domain Eukaryota; kingdom Metazoa; phylum Chordata; class Mammalia; order Artiodactyla; family Bovidae; genus Aepyceros; species Aepyceros melampus. Next base: position 241,805 of record SJXQ01004864.1, on the reverse strand, counting down.
GGGTAAGTAGCAGTTGTGTTGCATTTGACTTGTGTTGATCAACCTTTCTTCCTGCTCTGTCCTTTACCCTGAGAGGAATTTAACCTAGCAACTGAAATGTCATTCAGCGGGTATTTAAGTACTTGGTGAGTGTGCCAGACTCTAAACAAGATGATATGTGAGATGCTGCACAGAGTCCTCAGGGAGTTTGCAATCTGACAGGAACCTGAATACAGACACCTGTAAACGCAAAGCTGACTGTCACCACCCTGGGGATACAGAGAACATGAAGTTACTCTGCTTTGACTGGTGTGACTGGGATGTGTGTCTTCAAGGAGAGGGAACCATTTGGCTGGGAACCATTAGTAGGTGAAGTAGAGATATGCGGGAACCTGGGCATTGATAATAACCTTCCTGTAGTCTTTTGCAGTTTGGGAAACTTTCTCTGTATTTCCTCTTAACTCAGTTAAACCTCATAGAATGGCTGAATTTACTGCTCAGGAAATGGAGGGTCACATAGGTTATGTGATTTGCTAAGGTCCGACAGCTCCTTGGTGATGTTGGGGTTTAACTAAAGGTCTTCTGACTCTGATTGTTCTGATGTTTTCCCCTCGTCTCTTAACTGAAAGGACTGGCACCATCGTAGAGAGTGTCAGCAAAGGAGGCACTTGGAGTAGTTCCTAAATATTCCTTGGGTTTAGGTTAGACTCTTTTAGAGCATCAGGGCTGGAAGGAAGCCTGAGAGCAGCCAGCCTCTTCAGGTGACTGATGCAGATGGCAGTGTGCTGGTGAGGGACTTGGGGGCCCATAAGGCACTGGCAGTCCGCTTTACGCTTTATGGAGAGGGCAGAGAGTTCCCCATGGCTGTTCTTGGGTGGTCTTCGGGGATTGATTAATTTCTGGCATGGAGGAAGTTCGCTATGGGAAAAGTAGGTAAATTTAGAGGGGAGGACCTGTAACTTGAGAGGCAGGCAGCTTCCCTGGGATGTTTTCCTGAGTAGTGTAAAAAAAAAGGGGGGGGCTGTAGTTTAGTATGCAGATGTGGTTCAGTTGTGCAAGGACAAGGAGCAAGAGGCAAAGGCAGAGAGAAAAGGAAGGAAGTGAGTGGATGATTTGAAAAAAAACTAAAAGTCAGTGAGAGATCTTTGTGAGAGACATATCCTTAGTGTCTGTGGGGCAGGCATCTGAAATCCTGGAGACTTGGTACGTGGGAGAATGTCTTTAGCAGTTCTTTGACCTGAAGTGCTCGGGGCTGCCTTGGGTGTGTGTAAACACTTGTTGTGGTGTAGGGGAGAGGGGCACAGTGGCAACTACATGTTGTTTCTCAGGATTGCATTTGGGGTGATTCCTACTTTGGGTGGGAGAAGGAAATGGCAGCCCACTCCAATATTCTTGCCTGGAGAATCCCCATGGACAGAGGAGCCTGTTGAGCTGTGATCCATGGGGTCACAAAGAGTCAGACACAAGTGAAGGGATTTAGCACTACTTTGGATAGGGGGTTGGTTATACTAGACAGAGCTGTGTGGATCTGCAACATCAACATCCCCAGAAATGTCAGAAATGAAGATTTGGGGACCTCCTAACCCAGACCTACAAAATCAGGATCTCCAGGGTATAGGGTGCAAGAGTCTGTATTTTAGGGACTTCTCTGACAGTCTTCTGTTTAAGACTCAATGCTGTCAATGTAGGGGTCACAGGTTTGATCCATGTTTGGGGAATGAACATCCTGCATGCTGCACAGGGCGACCTGAAAAAAAAAAAAAGAAAAGAGCAAAAGTACATATTTTAACAAGATCCCCAGGTCATTTGTCTGCATGTTGCATTTTGGGAAGCATTGCTCTCCTTCAGAGGCCTTCCAGGGTCTTCCTTAGGGTCTCTGCTGTTGTGGTTAACATGTCATACACTAAACATCTATTGAGTTTTTGTTATGTAGGCACAACACAAAGTGAACTCCAGTGTGCGCTCTCCAGGAGCACACGGTCTAGATGAAGAGACAGGCTTGTTTACAGATGGAGAGAGAGAAAGTGTTTAAAGGTCTGTAAGGGAGGCACAAGAATGCCTATGGCCTTGGGAGGGTGGACATGTTTCTGTAGGCATGTGCAGGATGAGTGGTGTGCAAAGGGGGCAAGCGTTGTCTTGGAACGGGACTCCTGGGAAATTCTAATCTGTGGTCTGATGCTTCTTTGCAAGCCTGATGGGTGGCTTGACTGTGGCCGGCATATGGCCATACAAGCATATGGACAGAGACCTGTCTGAAACCTGTTTAGCCCGCCCTATCACTTGTCTGGGTGTGCTCTGTTGACTTGATAAATGCTTTAAAAATTGGTGGGGTTATGCAGGTAACTCATGGAAGGACATTCCCAGCATGTGCTTTTGTATCTCGTCTCACCTGCACTGCCTCTTGTCAAAAGCCTGCATATCCACCACTCTGGAAAGGGAAAAATTGATTTGTCACTGAATTTTCATGCCTCGGTCTGGGAGAAATGTAAATGTTGTACTGGCCTTTAGTACTTTGCCTTCAAGCCAAGATTTAGAGCTGATCATTATACTTTTAGAGCAGGTTAGGTATGAAAATAGCAGCAGGTAGAAGAGTCAGAGGAAGCTGTTTGCTCTCGTCTGCTGGTTTGGTCAGGGTGGAAGTACGAGTATTAATACAGTCCACTTAAACAATAAAGTAACTCCCAGGGAAGAGGAACTATAAACTTCAGTAAATATCAGAGATGTGAAATGCTAAAAGTGAGAGCTCTCTGCAGCTGCTTGGCTCTTTAGAGTGGTTATTGGTCCTGAGTGCCTGTCTGTTTGGTCATGCTTTGCCATCCCCCCCTTTTCCCCTTAGTATGGGTATATGTAAATTCATTAGAATCTACCTAGTTAATTAAGTAGGACAGTGTTTCTAGATTGTAAAATAGTAACCTGTATAGCTAATGGAATAGAATCCTTTATTCATTCATTTTCTTTTTGAAACAGGTTTCATCTGGGGAGGTCACTGTGTCCTGGCTGTTTCACTTCTGAACTGTACCTTGACTCTGTCCTTCTTTCTGTCCACCTTCTCACTGACCCAGCACCTTGTACTGGCTTATCACCCTGACTTCTTTTCTCTTAGTTGTCTCACTGTGCTGTCACCACTGGAGATTTCTTTCAGAAGTACTCAGCTCTGCGCATTGCACCTAGAGTCTAAAAAGCCCGTAGACAAAACCTTTCTTTTGTCCACAGGACCTACCGTTTTCCAAACTCCTTAGTATGCCATATGAGCTTCTTTATAGTCTGGCTCCAAAATACTGTCCTAGCCTCCTTTGTAGAGGACAGATGAAAGAGGACTCTGCTGGAGGGCTGGGAAAGTGTCTATAGTCTGTTACTTGATGAAAAGGGAAACTGATAATCCTGCATTTTTTTTTTTTTTAACTTTTCCCACCTGGAAAGGTGACAGCTCTTTCCATATCTTTCAGCCTTCCGAGAAGTAGCTCAGGGACTTGGTGAGCACACTGAGGGCAGGTCCAGGACAGGTTAGCCTTGTACACTCTGCCACAGCTGAAGCGCCTTGTCCAGAACCAGCAGATGTTTATAAAATATCTGTCAAATTGAATTACTGAATTTGCTTGGCTCAGTTACTTTCTTTTTCCCCAGATCTTTTGTGTGGATTTTTTTCTTGCTAGTTCTCAATTGTGGCTTATGTCTTTTCTTCCCATTCTCTTTGTAATTATCAAGTAATTTATTAAATGGAGACAAGCTTAACTAGACATTAAATAATTGCAGGTGTGCAGCTGAATTGAGCTGCTGTCCTTTAACTAGGAACTCACAGCTGTTTGTGTTGTACTCTGTGATGGGATTTCACTTCACCTCGTTTGATTATGTGATATCATGTGTATTGTAAGATGAAAAAATGCTGATGCTTCTGCTCTAAGCACTTATACAAAGGCTGGTACATTCCCAAGAAATCACCATACAGATATTGGCAGACCACTTCTAGAGCCCTTGCAACCTCTGATACTTCTCCTCTCCTGGAAGTTTTTCACTTTCGTTACTTTGTTCTTGATAGGGAACGCCTCAATTGTTCCTGAGGCTCAAATATGACCATTTACCGTATTTGAAAAGTATTTCTTTTGCTTCATAACATAATTGTTGAAGCAAGATTTGTTTGTTTCTTCCTAAGAGATCAGTAGTGTGTCCACAAGTTGGCGCCTTCTGTGTTTTAATTATCAGACCTTATCTGCCTGCTTTATGCATACATTTGTCCCATCAGAAAGAGTTGGAGCTTTATATAAATGTGAATTTTAGTCCTGGGTTATGTTGTGCCACCAGTTTGCTTTCTTTTATGGTTTCATATAACAATTGCTAGAGGTAGACACTAATTTTATGGTACTTAGCTCAATGCAGAATTTAGTATAAGCTGTTAATAAAGGATTGGTTATACTATGCTGTAAACCCCACTGGTTACAATAACCAGTATACATGGATCTGCTGTTAAGGACATAAATATCATGCTGTCCCTTACCAGTTGTGTGTTCTTAGGCATGCCACTTCATTGCTCAATCTTTAGTTTCTTCTTTGAGATAGTTGTGAGAATTAAATTTGTATTTGATGTTGTGTGCCCTCAGTATCAGCATGCAGTATTCGCATGCCCAGAGTGCTAGGCACTGTTCTGGTTGTTCGATACATTGGTGACAAAAAGCAGACCAAATCCCTACCCTGGTGGGGTTAACATCTGACTTTAGTTTTATCTATCAACTGGATAGAATCCACGTGGCGGGAGAGCATGATCGCTGAAGAAAGCACCTGCTAATATGGGAGATGGCAGAGATGCAGGTTCGATCCCTGGGTCGGAAAGATCCCCCGGGGTAGGAAATGGCAACCTACGACAGTATTCTTGCTTGGAGAATCCAGTGGACAGAGGAGCCTGGCGGGCTACTGTCCATAGGGTCATAACGAGTCAGACATGATTGAAGTGACTTAGTGTGCACATAAAAAAAATTAATTGAAATATGTACTTAATAACCCTGTTTCTGTGCAGTTTTGTGCTTGTCTGCCTTGTAGAGTCGGTGTGAGAGAGAGCCCTTTGCGGTGCCATGGCAGTGCATATTTATGATCTTAACAAAAAATTGACTAGAGGCTTTGCATCTAGTGTTTCGGATTGTTGGTTTGGGATACTGACTGTAGGGCCTCCTCCTCTAGCTTTTTGCTTTTTAGGTTGTTTCTAAGATTCCTGAAGAGGACTCAGAGAATGAGCTCTGAGTGACACTTTTGATCCTTTGAACCTTCTTTGTGAAAGCTGCATTTGTTCAAGTAAAGTCTGAATGGCTCAGAAAGGATGCTGTGATGTTTAGCTTACCTAATCCTGTCTTATATCACTGGTTTGTTAATATCTGCAAGAATATCTCAAGGCATCTGATTGATCAGTTCTCCTATAATCATTTTCATGAGCAACTGAAAGAAAAACCTTTTGGAAAAAATCTTTCTTTTTGTATCTTTTTTTGGACACAGAAAGCACTGTGATAGTTTTCTGATTGGGATTCTAGAGTTCAGACAGAGGAAGGTATTAGTGACCAAACATTACTTCTTTGAGGGCAGCTGTACAGGTTGTCAGCAAGTCTAGGACTGTCTCTTGAAAGGAATGGGCAGTCGTTCCTGCAGGACACAGAGGTGTCAGTCACCCGTCTCACATTCTGCTGAAGGCTGGCTTCATGGTAGTTGGAGTATTTAAACCAGGGTTAACATACAGCCTGTGTTACTGTGAGAGATACATGGGGTCAAGGTAGGACCTCGTCATGTGGTGGCTGTTTGCACTATTTATTTCCTGTATTTTCTTTAGGGAGGGGGAATAAGTAGTATGTGGTAATGAAGAAAGGCAAGCTTTGTGGCTTTTTAAAAAATTGAATTTTAATGTAGGATATTTTATGTTGTGGATGTTTTTTGAAGGACATGGAATTTGGTTGTTTATTTGGAACCTTTTTGAGAAAACTGGATCTCTGACACATAAGCAGTCATACACTGAATCCCCTCCATTTATTGCTGCAAGGACATTTTTGTTAAAACTGTAGGAGGGGTGTTGCATGCTTGTTTATCAGAGCCGGCAAAAGTTGCTCAGACACCCTCTTGACTCAGCTGAAGTCCTCCCTGCCTGGTTGGGTGCTTGTGTACCATGCTTCCTTGCTGAGGGCTGTAACATGTCACAAAAGCCTGATTGCTGTGGAGATTGTTGCAGTGAGTGGACTTAGCGAGATTGTGCAAGGACAGCGAGTGCCCAGTTTAGACTACCTTGGAAGAATTGGTTTGAGGGCAGAGAAGTTTGGAAAGCTCCTTTCTTCCTTTTTGGTGGCATTGACCCCTATAAAACCAAACTGAGGCTCTTTAATTCTTTTTCCAGAAATAGGGTAGCATAGCTCATCTGGACTTGAACTAGTTGGTATTAATCACAGGAAGAGGCTTGTATAAATCCTTGAGCTATCCAGGTGGAGTGAAATTTGGCAACAGAGGAATGAGCCCCAGCAGGAGGTAACAACAGGTTGAGGAGGTTTGCAGTACAAGCAGAAAATTTCACTTCATAGTGTTTTTACTGTAACTTCTCTCTCTCAGTGTTGAGTAATGCCCATCTGGCCATTTGGAGAGTCTCGAGAAGTTTTCACCCATGAGAGTGCTCTCCTTAAAGATGGTGAATCAGAGTCATTCATGGCTCTTTAAAAATAAGCACTTTTCTGAAACCATCCATCTACTGTTCAGCAGTCCAGATAACGAGGTACTTTTGTTCTGAATTTGTTGGAAGCACACACTGACTCAGGGTGGAAAGGGAAAACCAAAATTTTTCCTTCTATTGAATCTTTTCACCATGAGGATGATTTTTGTCCTTTAAGTAAAATAAATCAGAACTCTGAATTTTATTAAGTGAGAAGTGTGGGGGAGTTAGTAATGAGGCAGAAATGAATCCTTATTTCTTAGAAAACTCTCCTGATTCTTGTTGAGCTGTGTCCATTGATCAAATTTAAGTCATTGCTTCAGTAGTATGACATAAAACATCTTCCTCCTTTTTGAAAGTGTCTTTTCTTTAAAAAGTTCTAAAAAATATGCCATTATCTTTCCAAGTCACCTAAATAAACCAGCTCAAGTATGAAGGGATCTGACATTACTTAAACAAAGCAAATGATTCTGATATTTTCTACTTGGAAGACTTTTTCTTCTTGAAAGCCAGCCTCTAAATAGTGGGAAGATCCAAAGCAAAATCAAATTAAACAATTCCCCTAGTTCCCATAAGTAATTTCTAAATTATCCTTTTATATACCTTAGTTGGGTGCAGCTTGCATGTGAATATCACTGTGAGAGCTACAGTTTGCCAGGGTTTAGATCTTAATTAGCTTATGATTTTGAAGCTGTATACCACAGGTTGTTGGCTAGTTTTCCAAAAGCAATTTAAATGCCCACTGTTATAATTAAGCTTGTTACTGGGTATATGTTCTAGTTATAAACTGTATTTGGCAATTAAAGAAACTGAGATTGAGGCTTTGGCCTGGACTCCTTGGGGTGCAGTGGACAGGCTTCCACCTTAGTATCCTTTTAGGAGAGTCTCTGGTGTGGGTATAATACCTAGATAGTGAGTCATATCTTAGGTCCTTAAGTATTTATTGGTACTCCACAAGTTAAGAGCATCCTTAAGCTTTTACAAAAAAGCTAAAGTTAGAGAATGTGAGTTCCTGATTGTGTTCTGTCTCTATACACAGGAGACAGAAATATAAATTTCCAAATCACAGTCTTTTCGCTGAGAAGTCCTTTTAAAGAAGCATGTCTTATCTTTAAGAAGGCAGCTTAACTCTGACAGTGAACAACTTAATGTGTTAAACTAACACCTCTATTGCTCTGACCAAATTTCGTGTCTGTTTGTTGAACAAAGAGGAGTTGGAGGGGAATGTTCCAGGTACAAGATGTGGTTAATATCTGTTTCTGAAGCACACAGCATGCAGAAGTTGGTGACTGGCATTTCCACCGTCTCACAGTGAGATTAGTCTGAGCTGGCCCTTGGGAGAGGCTGCGATTGTCAGGGCTGACCTTGGTGGCAGGTACAGTTCTTAGTGGTTTTCTTTGCATGGTGCTTGCCTTTTATCCTTTCTTTTCTTCTATTGACTGTTTTGGACTGTTCTTTGCTTCTCAGCACCAGAATGGCACAGTGACTGAGACCATGGGACAAAAGAGTCATTTAGTACGCTAAATGAGCGTACAGTAGAAATCAATATTAAAACAATGAGGTTGAGCTTTTCTTGTGTACTTTGTTTTGAAATCCATTTAACAAACAGAGAAAAACGGACCTCCCAGTGGCTCAACGGTAAAGAATCTGCCTGCAATGCAGAAGAGTCGCAAGAGTCGCAGGTTCGAACCCTGGGTTGGGAAGATCCCCTGGAGGAGGGCATGGCAATACTGGCAATACTCCAGTATTCTTGCCTGGAGAATCCCATGGACAGAGGAGCCTGGTGAGCTGTAGTCCACTGAGTCACAGAGAGTGAACACAGCTGAAGTGCACTGTGTCTGTGTCTGTAGTTGGTGTGGTTCCATCTCTTTGCCTTGCCTGTTTGTGCCCTTCACACACCCCCAACACCCCTCCCATGCAGTTTTTAACATGAAAATAATAGTTTAAGAATGAGCTTAGCATTTAGAACAGGGCAGGAGGAACGCTTCACAGGATGTTAGAATCAGAGAAAAAGAAAAGGGCAAGTGTTCTGTAATTACTGTTTGGTTTTGAGGAATAGTGGAAGGATTGATCCTATTTTAAATGTACTTCTTTCCAGTGTTTAAAAAGAATCCTCTCTTAAATATACTTCTTTCTAGAGTTCCTTTAAGGTCTTCATTAATAATTTAAATTACTTTCTTTATTGTGCAGAGAGATTAGAATTATTAGAGATACATTTTTTTTTCCTTGGGAAAAATACTATTTATGGTTTTTGGGACATTAAGTCTATACTAGTATAGAATAAACTTGAAGTCTTGAGAGTCTAAGAACATTTGCTTTAATCCATTTATACTAGCACTTCCTGTGCTTCTTTTGTAGTAAGATTTACCCTAACTTATTTCTAGCCTTGTAAAAACAGAGGGAAAAACACCTAGATTATTAGTTTGGTTTCTATCTTTGAGTTCTAGACTGTTTCCCGTGTACAGAACAAAATAAAACTTGTGTTTGCTGACATCCTTCAAGAGATGATTATTGGTTCTGAGGGAATGACTGTCTCTAAAGCATACATTGGTATGCATATGTGTGGTGTTTTATAGTTAAAATATAATATAATCATCATGAAACAATACACACAAAGTGAGTTTTGATAATAAGATGAGATTGACTTTTAAAAATAAACAGTAGAACTTCTGAGCAGTCTGCCTTTACAGGTCTAATCAGTCAGGCTTCACTTGTACTTCAGTTTCCTAAAATCGTATTTGGCTTCCAGTTCAGGATAATGCCTGTCCTTTGTGTGTCCATAGTGTTCCATATCTCCGTCTTTATGGTACTTCCACAGTTATTTATTTGTCTGATTCCTCCACTTAAGTATAAACTATTAGACTTATGAGCAGATATTATGCTTCTTACTTTTCATTTTACTTTTCCCTTTTGAATTCTTGAAAAAACGTTGAGATGTAATTGATAATACAATACATTTCACATATAAGTATATTAAAGTTTTGACATAGTGCCATGCATGAAGCAAGAGACTTCATTACTGATATCTGCAAAGATGATCAAGAGCGGCAATTAGAATTTGGAGCAGTGTACACCACCACAAGAAGTGAAATCAGAGACACTGGCTGCTGCTAAGTCACTTCAGTCGTGTCCGACTCTGTGCGACCCCATAGACAGCAGCCCACCAGGCTCCTCCGTCCCTGGGATTCTCCAGGCAAGAACACTGGAGTGGGTTGCCATTTCTGGAGTAATGGTTAAACTCCATCTAAACATGACTGCAGTACTGCTTCACAACACACAGCTTGATCAATGAAAGATTAAACATCTCAGTGCTTTAGGATTAGAAGTTGGCCAAGAAATTCAGGTGAAGTACTCTGGACGTGATCCAGCTGATGGAAGAATGAGGCTTTCTCGTAAAGTGCTCCAGTCTCCAGCTACAACTGCTGTCAAAACTTTAAATGACAGAAGTAGTATTGTAATGGGAGAATCTGTTTCACAGTCATCATATAATTCTTCCCGGTGATCTTTTTTAAGAATCCTAGAGTCATATTCTATATTCTGTAGAGCAAAATTTTAGTAGCATCTTCTAACGTGTAGATTATATATAATATAAATATATTCTAATGATTTGTATGAAAATGTTCACTTTATATGTTCCATTTTTTAAATTCCAAATTACCTATATTATTTATATTATAAATCAATATATATTTATAATTAAAAGTAAATCATTTATACATATAAGACTCCCAACTGCTAATAATTTGGAAAAATAAAACTAGTTCTTAATCTCTGGAGACCAGTGGAGAAGGAAATGGCAACCCACTCTAGTATCCTTGCCTGGAGAATCCCAGGGACGCAGAGCCTGGTGGGCTGCCGTCTATGGGGTCTCACAGAGTTGGACACGACTGAAGTGACTTAGCAGTAACAGCAGCAGGTAGCAGCCCAGAGGACATTGGCCACTCCTGAAGCACCAGCAATGTTTCTTATCCAGAAAGCAATGAGGGACATACTTTAGGTTAGGAAGCAGATAATTCATAGGCCAGTGAAGTGCCGTGTTCCAGTGGAAGGATTCCTTAGAGGTCATTAGTTCACAGAAAGGGAAGACAAAGCCTGAGACTTGGTGTCATTGGAGGACCATACTGTACTCTCAGTGAATTCTTCCTGAAAGCCAGTCTGTTTCCAAGGGCTACAGATACATAGCCCTTCCCACTCAGTAGATTATGTTTGATCAGGTTGGGCAGTCAGAGTGGAGAGAAGGGAATTGGGGTTGGGTTGTTAGAGTCAGGGTGGTCATTGATCAGAGATGATGGTGTGACCAAGGCTCATGATGAGAACTTCCCGTGAGGGGAAACTGGGGGGTGATGATCACTTACATAAACTGGTGGAGTTAACTTCCTGCCAGGCACTATCCTAAGTGATTTATGTCTGTGAGCTCATTTAATCTTAACGGCCTTGTGAGGTGTAGTTACTGTAATTATTCCATTTTGTGAGTGAACGAAATGAGGCACGGAGGGATCAGCAGTTTCTCCAGCAAGTGTTAGAGGTCGGAGAGGATCCGGGTGATCTGACTCGAGACTGTACACTCTGAACCTCTGCACGGCCTGACAGACTGCCCAAGACGTGTCTATTTTAAGAGCCCGTAGGGAAATAACTCCCTCTGCCAGTCTCAGGGAACTTGAGTTTCATGTTTGTTGGTTTGTTTTAAGTTTTAAGGCAAGAGAGACTTCTGTCAGTGTTAAGATTTAGACTTTTCACTTCTGAAATTCTGAATTGAAAATTCTCTAGAATATATAGGTTTTCTAATATTAAGTATATATGTGATTGTAAATGTTTCATTTGTTCAGAATGTCCCCCTTCTCTTCCATAACTGCATATTAATCTGTTTTAAATGTTTGTATCCCAAGTCCCCCCCCCCCACCCCACCCCCAACGAAGACAGAGTCAGGCTTATGTCAAAATGCAGTTGACGGTGGCTTAGACTGGGGATGTGACTGGAGACTTCACAGCTATGTATGTGGTTGACTCTTGAACAATGTGGGGGTTAGGGGCACTGACCTGACCCATATATAACTTACAGCTGACTGTCTTTATCTGTGGCTCTTCCACATCCGCAGTTCTGCCTCCACGGGTTCAACCAACTGGGGATTGTGCAGTATACTATAGTATTTACTATAGAAAAGACTCCACATTTAAGTATAGACTCGCACTGTTCGAAGCAGTGTTGTTCAGGGGTCAGCTGTACTTATATGGGGCCAGGTATAACCACTTTTAAAGAATCCCAGCCACTGACAGAACCAAGCACAGTATTGGCGAGCAGAGGCTGTGCAGCGGCTGCCTGCCTCCAGGCAGCGGGGCACTCCTGGGTGACACTGGCCGCCTGCCCCTTGCGTGTGGGCACTAGAGAATAGGAAAGCCGCCCCGATGACTCTGTTTTTGTGGCCTCATGTGGAAACTTCACAGCATTTCAGCTGCTTGCTCCTTGGTGGGAACAGCACCATGAGTTTAACTTGTAGGGGAAATGAAGACAGGAAAGTAGGACAGCATTTTCCACTTGGTGGAGGATGGAGACCAGGGGATGGAAGGGAGCAGAATGAAAGTAGAAAGTGACGATTTTTAGGTATTTGTTGGACGGTTTTCTATTGTGAAGGAGCCATACCCACAGTAGTAGCCTTTCTGCTTGGGAGTGGGGTGGAAGTAGATCTTCTGGAGTGTAATCTGGAGCTGTTCCTTCTTGAAGCAGGGCGCACAGATGATTGTTTGGAAAGGCTCTGCTTCTCAGATGTGCCCACATGTGCACAGTGTCCCAGTGTTTGCTAACTACAGAAGCTAAACAGAGGGCGGCTGGAAAGAGTTCATCCACTTTTTGAATTCTTGGGTGAGATTGTTAAATGATAGCCATGCACTGGCTAAAACGAGAGTCTTTTTGTTCCTGGCAGCAAAGGAGGCCAAAGATATTTGAACTTTGGCTCTTCAATTTAAGTCACTAAAAATTTACTGAGTGTGCCATGTACGTGATATGAACATGAGATATGTAACCTAAAGGCTAGTTGTTAAAGCAGTTTATGTCAGTCTGGATAGACCTCCACTTCTCAGATAGATTTCTGTACTTCTTATAAAAGACAAAGATTATCATTGATGAACAGTATTAGAGTCTATCGTTTAAAACTATTCAGCAAATATTACCCATTCTTTCTGAGAAAGTATGGGTACATCATGATCTTTGGTGGGTCTGTTAGTTTTCTGTTTGCTGCTATAACAAGATCACCACGCAGTTGGTGACTTAAAATCACACAGGTTTATTATCTTCAGTTTTGTAGGTTAAAAGTCCAGCAGGAGTGTCTCTGGGCCTAATGTCAAGGTGTCAGCAGGACTGCATTCCTTCTGGCGGCTCCAGGGGAGGTTCTTTTGCCTGCTCCTTTCCAGCTGCTGGCACTTTCTCACATTCCTTGGCCTGTGGTCCTGCCTTTGTTTCAGAGCCAGCAGTAGCAGGCCAGGTCCTTCTCATGACACCAGGTCCTTCCTGCTTGCAGTCACACCTTCCTCTTCCTCTGAGATTACATTAGCCCCACCTGGACAAATCAGGGCAATCCCTTGAAGATCAGCTGATCAGCATCCTTAATTTTATTTACAACCTTAATTCCCTTTTGGCATGTAATATATTCAGGGTTCCAGGAATTAGGACCTTGAGCATCTTTCGGGAGCCATTATTCTACCCTCCACAGTTGTTGATGGTCGTGTCTGACTCTTTGTAGCCCGAGGGACTGTAACCCACCAGGCTCCTCTGTCCATGGAATTCTCCAAGCAAGAATACTGGAGTTGCCGAACGGCAATACTGGGTTGCGGTTCTCTTCTCCAGAGAAAATCTTCCTGACCCAGGAAATGAACCCAGGTTTCCGGCGTTGTAAGCAGATTTTTTACTGTCTGAGCTACCAGGAAGCCCCTCCACAGTAGGAGAGACTTTTTTTGAAATTTTTTGCTCATTTCCCCATCAAATGAAATTATTTAAAGCCCTCCCCCTCTCTCCTCTATAATGAATTGTTTCCTGTGAGTATGTGCTTTGTATGTGAATGGTAGAAGACTTGTCACTCATTACTTTAAAACTTCAGTCCTCTTCATTGTGATAAAACCCCAGTCACCTAAACCTTTGACAGTTTCATTGAATTTCAGTGTTGGAAGGAAGCTAGAGATGGTTGTAGCCAGGCTGGCCTGCAGATGCCTGCAGACACATTATTATATCTCTTCCAACTGGCTGTTGCACCTTTGCTGACATGGAATGGGCCTGCCTTGGGAGATCAGATCTTCTTTGAACAGCTCCATTTTTTTCTGTTAGAAAATTCCTGCTTTATATTGAGAGGAAGTCCCTCTCTTTTCAGGTTTCTGTTGGTTCTTTCTTATTTTACTCTCTGGGGTCATATTGAATAAATGTAATTTCCTCTTTCACACTTGAAGCCCTTGAGAATTTTTTTTAAAGACAGCTATCATATCCCCCAAGTATTCAAACTTAAAAAAAAAAAAATCTCGATTTCTTCAGTTGGGTCTCATATGAAACTATCTTGAGACTCCTTTCCATCCTGGTACCTCTCCTGAGTATGATACAACACGAAGAAGGGGAGACTGAACAATGATTTAATAGGAGCATTTAAATGCTCGGGGAATTGTTTTACAGAGGAGGCTGGTAATAGCTCTCCATCACCACGGAAACAAGAAATCACAGGCTTACATTGTGGCTGAAGGATTTAGGTATCAGGAAACCTGTCTTAACCTCGTGGATTGAGATAGTACAATGGACTGCCATGGGAAGTTGAGGGATCTTTTGCCCTAGAAATGTATAAGACAAGCCTTTAACCTCACGATTCATTTATTTCGTATAAGAGACTTTGCTTTTAGTGAAATGTTCTGCTTAAAGAACATTCTTGTCACTGCTTGTCATCCATGCCTGATGCCTGGATTTCCCTCTTGTGTTGGCTCATTGGATGTAAGGCATCATCATGACTGCTGTTAATCACAGGGGGAAGGAATATGGTTCAGGGCTTTATGAAGGAAGGGAAACAGTGGCGTAGCTCAGGATAATTAATAGCAAGTGGAGTGACAGTTTGATTCCCTGGTAGGGACCCTGGCATTGTTAAAGGAAAAAATCACTTTATTCTTTCATAGAGAGAGGCAGCTGTAATTCTGGTTGGATGGAATCCAATTAAAAGGAACTGACATGCAAATTGATGATCAGACAGTGTGAGCATAGAAAAAGTCCAAGAAGAGTTCTGTAAGAAGTGGCAGAGAACAGTGTAAGTAATTTGGCATGGTAATGTGAGTAAGAAAAATGGAAACATATGGGTTGGCTACCTGAACAATTATAAGTCTGGAATCTCAGCCAGGAGAGAGCAGGAGGCTACTTGGTTTGATGGGTTTATAGCTACTAAACTTTTAGACATCTTCATGTTGAAACATGCATTTTAGAAATTATATATAGCCTTTCACAATAGAATGATTATAAATCAACCCAAACTGGTAGAGGTTAAGTATAATGTTCCCAAGAATATATGATGGGAGACCTAGCCTGGCTCTTGGAAAGATCTCATTGTACACATATACTTCACCTGACCTGATGATGTATACTTAAAGATTTGTGTGAAAATTGACTTCTAAATTTAGGATGAAATAGGAGAGCTTGCCATTTATAGTAATGATATTATGAATCATTTTCAAAAGTGAAAATCCATTTATAACCAAAGTCATGCCCAATTTATCCTTTGAGTAAATTCATAAGTCCATATGTTAGGTTTGCTTAAACAAAGGTACCTTCTTTGAAATGAAATAATTGTAGAGACATGTAGCAGTTAAGCTTTGGAGTAACAGAGAGAAAAAAATGGGCAGAATTTTGTAAGAAGTCAGATATATTGCTTTTTAGGAAGGAAAATTCTGCTTAGGAAGTCAGATAACCTCTGCTGTTATTATGGGAGAAGGAGAAGGCTGCCTGGTGTATTACAGGGAGATTTATTAGGATCTTTTGGGAACTGCAGCAGAAAAGGCTATGAAATGTTTTGAAGAATGTGAAAGTAAGACCACAGCATTTTCTAGACTTAACTCAGAAGAAACCCAAAGAAGGTGAAATGCAGTTCGACCTGAGGAAGCTGTTTAAGATTGAGGAGCTAAGACTTTACCAGCAGCAACAAGAGGGTACCAGTGTGTTGTGGGCAGTGTTTGCAGTCAGCGAGAGAGCATCCAATTGTCACAGTGGATGGCAGCAGGGACCATTACCAAAGGAGATTCAGAATGGCCAGGTGTGAGTACTGTGCTGCATTGGTGCCAGCTCCAGGCGATTTTGCCCCCCAAAGCCACTCTGCTCGGGTTCTCTTGCCGCTGTCCACTCTGCCCAGATGGTCCTACCCTCAAGAGTCCTTCCCTCACTTGATTCAATTTTCTGATAGAAGCGTCCTCATCAGGGAGACTTTTCCCTAATAATCTAAAGCATGCACTCTTTCTTCCCTTTCTCTGCTGTACCTTTCTTTACAGCACTCGTGCTCGAGGTAGAAAACAGAAATATTTTTCTCTTTTCTCTCTAATAGAATTAAGTTCCACGGAAGTTCAGACCCAGTTTGTTTTGCTTACTGTGTTCCCAGCTCCTAATCCGTACACATTTGTGGAGTGGATTTTTAGGGAGTCTCTGTGATAAGATCTTGGAATGAGAAGGGAAATCAGTTGCTCTCCTGTATTACAATATGTTACATAGTTGAATTCTGACGACCTCAGCACAGAGTGCTGTGAGCTTTGAGAAATAAGTTGGGGATAGTCATCACAGAGAGCTTCCCAGGTATTTCAGTGGTATAGAATCCTTGTGCCAAGCAGTAGACATGGGTTCGATCCCTGGGTAAGGAAGATCCTCTGAAGAAGGAAATGGCAACCGATTCTACTATTCTTGCCTAGGAAATAATCCGTGGACAGAGGAGCCTGGTGGGCTACAGTTCATGAGGTCACAAAGAGTCAGACAGGACTTAGAGACTAAACAATTCATCCCAAGACTGGAGCTGAAGTGGTTCTGTTTTGGTGGTCAAGACTAGGAAGAATATTGTACACTGACAAAAGAGGGTAAATATAGTTGCAAAGATTTAGAAATGAGTCTTGTGTTTGGAAATCCATCAATGATCTTGATTTGACTGCTGGAGCACAAGTGCGTGGTGAAACCTGACACACGGGTGGGAGGTATGGTTGGGAAAGACATTTGGTAGATAAGTCAGAATCTGATTGGGGAAGTTACTGAGTTTGAACTTTACCTTTTGGGGAGTGGTGAGCCCAAAACTGTAATCAATATCCGAATGATACCATGAAGGAGGGATTAGAAGAGGGAAGAGTGGAGAGAGAGAGAGAGGATGTAGAGCAGAGGTAGATGTGCTTTCTAACCTTGGGACGCAGGAGAAAGTTTGGGACCTCCACATTGAAGGACAGAAGAATGAAAAGCAGTTTGTTTTGTTACTGGATGCATGATGATATACTGTATATAGGTAGTGGCTAAAGGTTGAAGATGAGTAGCTCTTGTGACTGTTTAGTTTTTTCCATAGGGGTAAAGCTGTGCCCTTGGGACAAAAGGAGAGGAAAAGGCCATTTTGGTTCATAGAATAGAAAACATTAACCGAGAACTCCCTTGGCAAATGGGTAGGAATTCTTACTCTAGCTGATGTTTTAGCAGCTGCGTGGCCTTGCACAGTTCATTTACCTGCACTTCTGTTTCTCTTTCAAGAATGGACTTTACTGATATGCTACATTGTAAAAGTGCAGATCGAAGTGTGTTGTTGGGGAAATTTATGAATTCCTTTTGTAAGTACTGGATAAGGTTAGCAGTCCTTTCCTTTAATGGAAATAGATATGAGGAGAGTAGACCTTAAATACTCACCCTTCCTCCCCCAGCCCAGCAAACAAACAAATATGGCGAAATAGATCTGGAATTGCGTTTTTCCTGGAATGTGGTGTCAACAAAGTATCAGAGCCACTCACACCCTGAGAAAATATGACCATTTCTAAGAGGTGGCCTGCACATTTTTTTTTTTTTTTAAAGAGCAGACAGGATAGGAGTGACTTTTTGCTGCTTATAGTCTCTGTGTCACAACAGGTTCTGTGTCAGCAGTTGATGAGAGCTACTGCAGAGCAGAGGCAAAAGGAGGATTTGATCATGTCGGATGTGCTCCTGGTATTAACCTGCAGGTCGCAGCAGTTCTTGTTCCAAAGGGCTGTGTACCAGGCAGTTGGACACTTTATCCTGAATTTTACCCCGTCATTCACAGCAGCTCCTGTAGGAGCATCCCCCTGCCCCCGCCTCAGCACTTCAGCCTTGGTCATTTGGAGTAGTTGACTTGTGGTCTAATACAGAGTGTTGTATAGGCTGCATAGCTCCCTGAGATCTTTCAGGGGATGTGGGATACTCCACATTTTCGAGTGCTTTCTTCACTTGGATAAGGAAGAAGAAAGAAATGTTAAGGATTGCTTTGAAATAGGTCATTTTGTAGAGTTTAAACTTGGGCAAAGGATAGAACAGCTTAGTGTCCAATATTAAGTAATGTTCCTAGAGTCCTAGAACTAGGTCCCAATTTCAGCTTTCTCACTTAGTACTTACGTGACCGTGGGGAAAGTTACTTAGTTTCTGCATTTGTAAAATGGGGGATAGTAATAGCACCTGCTCTAGGGTGGTTATGAGAAATATACAGTAAATACATGTAGATCCTTTCGCCCAAGGACCAGCTTGCAATACATGCTTTTTAAATATTAGTTGATGTTATTCCTGGCTTCTCAGAAGTCATTGGCAGTTCTAAGGCTTCGCAAGAAAGGCTGGCAAAACCAAGGCTTTTCTGCTTGCTGTGTCAGAAAGTGACTTGGTGCCAGAAATGATTCAGTGGTTAGGGGGTGGACTGCAGGAAGCTTCAGTACCCCAGTTCACTGGCCTTGTATATGAAACAGCTCATTACACTCGAATGGTAGTTCAGTGAAATGGATAAGGAGTCTCAGTCTGCCTCCTCAGGCAGCTGCAGAAGTCAAGCCGAGCTTCTCGGAGTATCTGGGAATCACCTGGGAAGAGGGTAGATGCCTGCAGCACAGTGGTAGGGGATGGTGGTTTGGGACCCAGGAGGAAACAACAGAAGTAGTTGATCCTGGCAAGCAGGAGAGGAGTCTCCAGGGAATTTCCGAGTCAGCAAGGGAGATTGGTGATGGTGGCGAAAAGAAATCTCTCAACTGGCGGTGTCAGACCACCTTGGACGTCACCCGTGACCCGCCACCAATATTGTATGTTACATCCCCATGGGTGAATCCTGTTTCCTTGCTGACCATCAGTTTCTTTGCTGTAAAATGATTAGACGATTTCCTGACTCCTTTTCTACTGTAAACTCTGTGATTTCACTACTTCATGGCTTTTAAGAACTGTTAGAGGCAGAGCTGTTGCAGAACACCCTGCTGTAGACTTTGGTCTGTGCGAATCTTTAGTTTTGTTTTTTCGTTATTTCAAAGAAGTTTCTGTTCAAAAGACCATGAAGCATTTCATCATTGGCCTTTGAGGGAGCTGTCTCTTTAATCTCTCACATTTCCTTTTCTCCCCTACAAATGATATCCACAGGACTGCTGTTGTCTCCTGCTCTGGATCAGCACTTTTGCAGGGAAATGAAAACATTGCACTTTTAAAGGCGCAGAAAGCAAAAACTGTCGCATCAGGATTCAAGGTTACAGGATTGGTTAGCTTTCTGGTTTGTTTTGCTGAGCTGAAGGAAAAACATTTGATTGAGTGCTACTGCTTAGGGATAAATATTAATAACCACAAAATTCCCCAGTGGTAAATTTTTTGCCCTCTTTACAAATAATTTCAAGTCATCATCTAGGACTGGGATTATTATTGTCAACTATATACAAATCTGAGAAATGTTGAGTAAGTGGATGAAGGATGTGGTTGGAGAAAAACAACTGGTGGGGGTAAATATCTAGAGAGGACATCTGTTCTGCTTTCTTGATGTGTACATTATTATTTTATAATGTGTTCTTTTTAAAAAGATTTATTTACTCATTTAGGTTGTGCTGGGTCTTTGTTGCTGCCCTCAGGCTTTCTGTAGTTGCAGTGAGCAGAGGCCATCTCTAGTTGTGGTACCCGGGCTGCTTCTCGTGGTGGCTTCTCTTGTTGCAGAGCACGGGCTACAGAGTGCAGGCTCAGTGGTCGTGGCGCACGGGCTTAGTTGCCCGTCATCTGGAATCTTCTTGACCCTGTGTACCTTGCACTGGCAAGCGGATCCCCAGTCACTAGACCACCAGAAAAGTCCTGTAACATTATTTTGAATTTTAATTTATTACAGGTCAGATACGTAAGTAGCAACTGCCTCCTTATAACATTAGTTGATAAAAATAGTATTAGAAAAAAGTTATCAAAAGAAGTAGAATTTTTTTTTTAAGATTTTTAAGAACTGAAGTTCTTTTTTGACATCTGATCTTATTTGTTTGTTACTTTTAGAACATCTCATTTTTGTCTGGACTCAGAGGTGGAAACTTTCAGAGAGCCTCTGACTCTTGGCAGTCTGTTCATGGCATTTTTCTTTGGCCTCTTTCATTCTCTTGGCCAAAAATTTAGCATATTCTGCAGCTTCTTCTTTATTTTTCTCAGTATGCTGTTTCTTCAGAGCAATATGCTGATGTTTGTGTTGCAGAGCACACGGATCAACAAGATGCTGAATCCTGGGGGCTTTGGTCCTAGGTTTCTTACCTTCTTGGTTTAGGGGCTTTCTCACAACATACTGGCAGACATCGTCTTTAGAGAGACTGATAAGTTTGCAGATTCTGCTAGTTTTTTTGGGCCCCCGCAATGAGGCACAGTAGTATCGGTGAGTCCAGGAATATCCTTTTCCTCTTTTTTCACATTAACCGAATTGAGAACACTCAAATTGGCATCTGTACAGATTTGTGCTTTCTTTCTCCAGTCTTCCTTGGTCTGTAACAGAAATGCCCCTTTCTCAGTAGCAGAAGACTTGGCCATGGGTCAAGACACCCTGCTTCACAGGGAAGCCCTGTTTGTCATTCCCACCGCTGATTCGGACCACGTAACCCTTTCATTCTTCACCCACAGCACCAGCAGCAACTTCTGTGACCATACTCTTCTCATAAAAGGTATGAAGTGTTCATTCATCGTCTACTTCAATGAGTTTTTGGCAGCCAATGGCCGGGAAAGAGATGTTCAGCTTCATTCTGAAGTGGCCAACTGCCTCTCAGATGCAGTGAAAAAAGAACTGAAGTGTTTTTAAACTTTGATATTCCAAAGAGAAGAATTGTTAGGTTTGGTTTGAGAGTTCCCAGTAATACCCAAGTAGATCTTGACCACAGACTTGAAATACACTCATGTGCAGTTCTTTGGTTTGTTTTTGTTTTGTCCTCTGTCCCAGCTGACTTTAGGGGAAAGGTGGTATGGTATAGTTATTAATTTATGTGTAAAATCAATATAAATATACCAAACACTATCTGTATACCAGAATTTACCACCATTAAAATAGAGCTGGTCCCCTCTGCTCTCATGGAGTCCACCTGAGTAAGGTACAAAAGTTTGAAAAGTAAGCATAATTATCTCGAAAATAGAGAAAGAAGAGTGTGATAGGCATGCTGTTATTTCCAGCAGATCGCCTACCACATAGCCTTCATATGCTAGAAGTGCTCATTAAGTACTTGGTGAGGATGTAAGAGGGGGCATTTGCAGCTTGGAGAGAGATCAGAGAAACCTTCACGAAGGAGGCGACATGACAATGATATTTCAAAAGACAGGAAAGAGTAACCATGTAGATGGGTAGGGTTGACGTTCCAGGGAGAGAGACTAGCTTGAGGAGGTACCTGCCCCTTTTCAGGTCCTGAAAGTAACTAGGTACAGTGTTGCTGGAGGCTTGGGTTTATCTTAAGGGTAGTGGCAAATGAAAGGCAGAGTGCAGGCTCTTTGAGGACTGTCTGAGAAGATTTGAGAAGGCATGTTATGGGAGTTGTATGTTGGAAATGGTTGCCAGTTCTCCCAGATTTCAGTGTTTCCTGAAATAGATGTACACTGTAATGTGGAAGTACCGCGATCAGATCAGTTAATCAGTATCCCACTGCCATACATGTATGTGCAAAATTTGGGCAGCAAGGTGTAGTGTGTAGGGTGTTATGTGAAAATATGTGATGCACACAGTGTTAGTTTGCACAAGAAATCATTGTGATGCTGGTTGATGGAGAGCACAAATGAGGAAAGGGGTTAGGGAGAGATGTTGGAATCGCCCCTCCCCCTCTACCTCCCACTCCCTTAGTTTATCAATAACTGCAAGTTATAATCACCCGGGGGTCATAAACTTCTTTGGTACAGTTTGCATGTAGTAAAACGCACCACTAAAGTGTGCAAACCAGTGAATTTTGACAAATAGGCACGTGCCAGCCTGGTTCAAGAACACAGTCATCACCTGAAACATTCCTTAGTCCTCACCTCTAGTCAGTCTTTTCTCATTTCTGCCGCTGTTCTGATTCCTGTCATCACAGCTGCTCTTGATCTTCTTAAAAATGAAATCATATAGTATGCACTTTTGTGTGCTTGGCTGCTTTTATTAATATTTCTGAGGTTGTTCTGTGTTGTTGTATGACTCAGTTCTTTTATTGCCAAGTAGTCTTCTGTTGGGGTAGATGCGCACCTGTTTGTTTAACTCTCTCTTTGGCGGGCATGTGAGTTGCTTCTGTTGACCGTTGTTGATGAAGCACACTCTACTGTATAAGGGTGGTGCTGGTTTTGTAAACATAGGCCTAGATTCCTAGTTTGCATGGATTCCTGGGAGTGAAGTTGTTGGGTCATAAGGTATGTACATGTATTTAACTTTGTAAGAAATTGCCACAGTTTTCCAAGTGCTGTACAGGTTAAACTCCCACCAGTGTTGCACAAGAGTTCTTGTTAATCCATATCATCAAAAATATTTTGTGTTGCTAGTTTTTTTAGCCATTGTAGTGGGTATAAAATGGTGATCTCATTATGTTTGAATTTGCATTTTCCTAATGACTAAGTGGTATTGAACACTGTCTTCTGTGAGGTGTTTGTTCAAATCTTTTGACCATTTAAAGTTGGATTGTCTTTTTATTATTGATTTATAGGAGCTCTTTATGTATTTTGGTACAAGTCTCATGTCAGATATGTGTAATATGAATACACCTTCTGGTCTGTGGCTTTAGGCATCATTAGGCAATTTCCTAATGGTGTCTTTATGAGCAGGAATTTTAAATTTTCATTAAGTTTAGTCTATCTTATTTTCCCCTTGTATGTTTGAGTTTTGTGTGTCGTCTCTAAGAACTCTTTACTTAACCTAGGTTATGTTTTCTTCTTTGCATTTATATGCATTTATATTTTGGTTTATGTTTTATCTCTGATTTTTGTGTGTGATGTGAGTTAGGAGTCGAAGTTCATTTATTCCCCTTACATTTATCCAGTTGTTCTAGCATTATTCTTTGAAATCACTTTTCTTTTACCAATGAATATCCTTGGTGCCTTTGTTGAAAATCAGTTGTCTTTTTAAGTCTGTTCCTGCTTATGTCTATTTCTAGACTCTCTATTCTGCTCCATTGACATATTGTCTTTCTCCCAATACCCTTGTCTTGCTTTTATTGTGCTAGTAAGCATTGAAATGAAGTAGTGTGAATCCTCCTACTTTGTTCTTTTTCAAGATTGTTTTGACTATTCTAGCTTCTTTGCTTTTCATATAAAATTTTAGAATAAAAAAAAAAGCACGTGGGGTGCTTTATAAAAAAATTCCTGTGATACTCAAACCATATTTCATGCCAATTAAATCAGAATCTTTTGGAGGTTGAATCCAAGTATTTGTCAAAACTCACTAACTTATTCCAAATGCAGCAAAGATTGAGTACTAATGTGCTATGGGATTTTAATATGGTACCCTAAAAAAGAAATTCGGTAGTAGATTACTGGAGTGGAATGCCTGTGTAGGAGTTCAGGTGGACCCCCAAATGGAAGAGGTCGTCAGTGCTTATGGAGACAGGGAGACTTGAATAGACACGATGGAAAGGTAGTGAGAAACAGCGTGGTCTAGGCGGTTCTCTCTTCTGGGGGACATGCGGTCCCCTCGCTCAAGTGCTGTCTTGTCACTTGGGATCTCCTCACCCTTAGCCTAAAAACCAGAGGCTCCAAAGCTAAGGAATGCTCTTGGTTGCTAAAGCAGGTAAAACACATTATTCTATAGAGCAGCTTTCTCCTTGATTAGGGAAATGTTTGTGAAATCTGCATAATAATGAACTGGGTAGGCACCTTCTGAAATGATTGTATGTGTGGTGGTTTTTTTTTTTTTTTTTTTTTTTGCCTTTTTGGAAGGTTTTATGTCTTTTTAAATTTTAATGTTTTATGAAAGCACTGATTCATCTATTCTTACCATAAGTAGGTAGTTTTGTCAGAAGTTCTGCCTCCTTAAAAGGCTTTAAAGAAAAAAGGGACAAAAAGTTGCAATCAAATAATGCTGTTCTTTGGGAACATATAAGCTGTGTGGGCTGGTAGGTGTTTGCTTTTGGCTTTTTTTTTTTTTTTTAATAAATACATTTTCCTTCTTGAAGAGAGTTTGAAGCTAGTCAGCTGAGTCCCTCTTTCTGAAATACACGTTCCCTAAACAGCTGTAGAGAATTAATTTTAGTCATCGCTGGCAGAGCTTTAATCTCAACTTTCTGCTCAGTGTTACGGAAAATCTTCTCTAGAAAATAGCCAGTATCTACCTGCTACGGGATGTTAAGAAATTCAGATGAACATTTGATTTTTGAGTGTTTTCCTAGTAGAAATAGCATGAAAAATCCTTTGGTGAGCTGGATTTTACAGCACACACAAAAAGCAAGTATTGATGATGTATTTGTGTGTGTGACATGTTAGTTGTACTGTTTTCTTATTTCTAAATAGATTCAAATATGCCATGTCCAACTCCAAATCTCAGTTCTCTGTGAGGGGTGAGATATCTTAGGCAAGAAAGAGCTTCACACACACACACACACACACATATGCACAAACTTAATTCTCTTCAAGGCAGGGTGGCAGGTGGGCAGAGGGTAGGAGTAGAGCTGCTTTACTTTCTCTATTTGCCATTATATTTAACAATACATATTTCTTTTATTAATAATTTTGTAAGAGGGAGAAAGGTTCACCGACTCCTGTTTAAGGAACCTTCCTCTGCCCTGCTGATTTATTTACTTGGCTGTGCCGGGTCTTTGTTGCTGCACTCAGGCTCTCCCCGGTCTCAGCAAGCAGGGTCTGCTTTCTAGTTGCCTGTGAAGGCCCCTCACTGTGGTGGCTTCTCCTGTAGCGCAGCATGGGCTCCAGGGCCAGTGGGCTTCAGTTACGCTGGTGCGTGGTCTTAGTGGCTGCAGTGTGGGATCTTTCAGACCAGGCATCAAACCCGTGTCCCTTGTATTGCAAAGTAGGTTCTGAACTACTGGACCATCAGGGGAGCCCCCCCCCCCTTTTTTTTTCTTTTTAAATACCTTTATTTCTAGGATTTGTCTGTAAGGCAGACAATCAGTTTTACAGTGGTAGAATCCTAGCAAATAATTTTCTCTTTTGTTTAACATTTGAAAAGTAATTTCCTATGTTGCCATATTACCATCTTAATAATTTCATAACTGCATAATAGTATATCAGATTGTACCATTATGTTCTTCTAATGCTGGGCATTTAAAATTTTGTGCTGCTGTACCACAAAAAGCTTATTTTTACTATGTAGGATTTCCTTCCTTAATTTCTTTGATAGATTCTCTGTTGTAGAATAACAAGAGGAGGGCTTTTTGTTTTAAGGGTTTTTTTTTCAGTGTCTACTATCTTTATTGGAGAGGAAAATGGCAACCCACTCCAGTATACTTGCCTGGAGACTCCCCATGGAGAGAGGAACCTGGCGGGTTACAGTCCATGGGTCGCAAAGAGTCGTACACTTGTGAGTGACTAACCACAGCAATCTCTTTTACACGGTAGCCTATCATCAGCAATGTAAAGTATACTTGCCTTAAAAATGTAATTATTCACATTTTTAGAGATAAAAAGGTATTGAATTTGTTTCATAACTGTATCTCTAAAAAGCTGTGCTTGCCCTTTATTTTGGTACTAATTAAACTCTATGTTTGCCTTTGACTAGTTTTTGGATCGAAATTTTTTCTTAACTGATGTGAACTTTTTATGTTTTACATATGTGTGTATGTGTATATACACACACACATATATATTAGCCCTTTGCAATATTTGTCATGAATACTTTATCTGGCCTGTAACTTTTTATTTTAGTTTTTCATTATAGAAAAAGGAATTCATGAGGTTGAAGTTTCATTTTCTTTTTTTGACTGCCTCTATTACCCTAGGATTAACAAACTTGCCATCTTTTCAAAGATCTAACACCAATTTTGTTTTTTACTAGCTAATATTTCTTATGGTTTAACTAAAAGGCATTTCATGAATGGATCCATTTGAGTTCTCTTGGTTTATGTACCCTCTTCTCACCTACAGTACAGTGAGGACAGTTAGGTTAAACCAGGAGCTTGTGTTATTCACGAGTCTTGGGAGAGGAATAGAAACAGTCAGAATTCCTATCTCAGCTTCTGGTAATGTCTACAAGTCTATGTTTACTCATCTATAAAGCTGGGATGAGAATAACAAATGTACAGAGAATTTCCTTTTAATGCACTTAAGCCTTCTCTTAAGCACTGTTAAGAATCTCAGCCAGAAGTGTTTAAAATACCAAATAGCTGTAACCTTTGATTGAATGTGTGTACCATCATTTCTTGGATTTTTCTCAGTGGTTAGAGATCACATGGGATCTTTGGAGTTTTTTGAAGCTAACCCCTGTCCTTATTATTTGTGGATATTAGGGACCTGGCTATAGAAAAACCTGCAAGTTGAGGATATCCATCAGAAATATATAGTATGTGCCCCAGATCTGAGTACTTAGTGAGGACTTTGGGGACCTATAACAAAAATGACTTAGGGAAATAGAAACACTAGAGGCAGTACATATAAGTGGCCTGAAAACACGGGCTTTGACAGAAAGGCTTGTTTAACTTAGGTGTACCACTTACTTATGTGACTTTGGATAAGTAGTTTTAACCTCTCTAACCTCAGTTTCCTCAGTTATGAAATGGACATAATTTTGGTGAGCCATTTAATTAAGTAAGAAAATGTCTGTGAAATGCTCAACATGGTGCTTGACCCACAGCAAATGCCGAGTAAATTGTAGCTGGTTTCACTACCTTTATCAACCTAACCTTTATGTAACATTTACCCCCTTTGGAGTCCTTTCATGTGGTAGTATTCATTTGTGAATCTGGGTGCTTTATATAGAATGGATTTTTAAATGTTCCATGGAGTTTTTACTTGTCACCTCAAGAGGTCGCTTCCTTTTAGGTCCCTATACAGCTGTGTACACTTAGTTGGCCTTTGTGATGTATCTTTATGCCAGTGTCGTCTTACCCAGATTTAAAACCCTGTGTTAGTACAAAGGTATCTTACTTAGCTGGGTTGTCCTTGTACACAGCACTGTGACACAGGGTCCAGACCCTTCAATATTAGACCTTTAGCTCTACAATTTATTATTTAAGTGACTTTAGGCAAGTCAGTCTCTGGCTTGCCAAGGGCACCCTCTCCTTATCTGTAAAATAGGAAACAGATTCTTTGTGAGGATTACTTTAAGTGATGTGCTAAGATGTGCTTTGCATAACAAATGGCAGTTTTCCCCCCATACCTCATTGTGCCTAGCTCAATAGTGTTGATGCTTAGAAAGTATATGTTCTTTGGGGTTGGAGAGAGATGTGGAGGCAATGGACACAATTCTTAACTTCAGTATTAAAAGTTATGACCAACCTAGACAGCATATTCAAAAGCAGACACATTACTTTGCCAACAAAGGTCCGTCTAGTCAAGGCTATGGTTTTTCCAGCGGTCATGTATGGATGTGAGAGTTGGACTGTGAAGAAAGCTGAGCACCAAAGAATGATGCTTTTGAACTGTGGTGTTGGAGAAGACTCTTGAGAGTCCCTTGGACTGCAAGGAGATCCAACCAGTCCATTCTGAAGGAGATCAGCCCTGGGATTTCTTTGGAGGGAATGATGCTGAAGCTGAAACTCCAGAACTTTGGCCACCTCATGCGAAGAGTTGACTCATTTGGAAAAGACTCTGATGCTGGGAGGGATTGGGGGCAGGAGGAGAAGGGAACGACAGAGGGTGAGATGGCTGGATGGCATCACGGACTCAATGGACGTGAGTCTGAGTGAACTCCGGGAGATAGTGATAGACAGGGGGGCCTGGTGTGCTGCAATTCATGGGGTCGCAAAGAGTTGGACACGACTGAGCGACGGAACTGAACTGAAGATATGTTCATTGAAAAAGTGAAAATTGTTCTTTGGGGGCAAGTTGTCATGCAGGGTGCTATGGCAGGCTCATTAAGACCCTGATACCTTGCCTTGAAGTGTTTGTTTCTTGGTGTTGTAAAGGTGGAGCGTAGTTCCACATAGGTTCTCAGAGCAGATTCAGTGATTGAACCCTACCTCAAGGAAATAAACTTGATCTATAATAAGTAAATATGGCTTTTGGAGTGTGATCTCTGTGGTCAGTCTGGAGGGGTGCATATATGGAGACTCAGTAAACACTGGGATGCTGGCTCTGTGGAAGACTCTGACCGAATCAGCCTCGTTTCCCTTAGAATTTCTTTTCGTGGTCGACCACAGGTGTATTTCTTTGTGTCCTGTGTGTTCTCAGTTTATATACATATATATTTCCAGTTTGATTTTTAGAAATGATGATGTTGAGGTTTTGCTTGTGGTCAGATGTAGGAGATGCAGGTTTGCTCTCTGGGTTGGGAAGATCCCCTGGAGAAGAAAATGGCAACCCACTCCAGTATTCTTACCATTAAAATCCCATGGACGGAGCAGCCTGGTAGGCTCCATTGGGGTTTGCAAAAGAATCAGACATAAGTGAGGGACTGAGTGATTTCAATAGACAAGGCCCAAACACTAGTTTCCATTTCTCTCTTAAACAGAAAGTAATCATGCTATAGAGAAAAAAAAGGCGAAGATATTTCATAAAAAAATTTCTTTGTTCATTTTTGAAAATGCTTTCACTCCATCCCCTAAGAAACAACTTATTATATTCTGACAGTATCATTGAATAGTCCAAGAAAGTATGATGCTTCAATATAAATTTATTTTTCTTGGCACAGTTTTTGTTCTTAATATTTCTGCCTAAAGGAAGAGGATGTTGTTTCTCATGGGGCAGAGAAGTCCTAGTGTATAGAGAAAGGTGAGAGTGCTATTTCCTTGAATATAGATTGGGCTTTAGTTTCCATTTAAGGATGTCTCTGGGAAGAACAAAGGCAGTTCTACTTAGCAGCTTAGGTTTTGCTAATGATGGAGGGCCGGATGTGTTTTCATCTAGTCTGTTTGCCCGGTCCTCTTTATACTTTTGGGATGTGGGGAGTTGGCTTTGGTTCAGGTGAGGTGCCCACAGGTGACGTGTTATTTCCC
This sequence comes from Aepyceros melampus, assembly GCA_006408695.1. Lineage (NCBI taxonomy): Eukaryota > Metazoa > Chordata > Mammalia > Artiodactyla > Bovidae > Aepyceros > Aepyceros melampus. The sequence goes on along the minus strand of SJXQ01004864.1, from coordinate 212,678 downwards.
TCCCAAGATGTTAGAGATGACAGACTTTCAGATAATAGCTGTTGGGGACTAGGGCATAGGAATCCTCAGCATTCTCATCAGTGTCATCACTGGGTGGCAAATTTGATAACAGAACAGAGAGGAAAACTGTTTTTGTAAAGCTGTGATGTAGTCCCTATGTGATTAACTCTTTGTGGCCTTTTAAGTACAGAAGAAATTTGCATTAGGAACTTTAAACGTAAGAGTCTTTGATTTTATGAAGTCTATAAAAGTGATGACCAGTTGTCAATATTTTGGCCGTATTTCCCAGGTGTCCCCTCAGCCCAGTTGGTAAAGACGTTTGAATGTGGTGACCCTAGTGAAACCTTCTCTGGGAAGGGAGTAGTCAAGGCTGCAACCTGATAACCATTTAAAAAAAATATTTGGGTAGCAGAAGAGAGCACCCCATTGGGATGTTTTTAAAAAGTTTTAAAAAATTAAAACAATATCCATGACTTTGCTACATTGTGTAAACAGCAGACAGTGTTAAGGATGAGCTCACAGGTAAACTGCCATTAGCATCGCCAGAGTGGATGTATTGTCCTTTTCTTGCCCCAGTCAGCAAAGCATTCCTAGACTTTGGTACCAGGGAGTTTCTCAACATTCACTGTTGTTAAAACACAGTTCCTGTGGTTTGTTTATCTTCTTTGGGGTTCCTTAGCAGCAAATCCCAAACCACTCACTTTTTTTTTCCAGTAGTATTAATGTTCTAACAGGGACTATACATTATATTAAAATAAGGATAGTTCTCCATGGGAAAGCTGTTTTTTTAAATGAGACTTATTGAACCTCTTTTTAGCTGGTGTTTCATTACCACCAAGGATTTATAATGCAATAGCTCTGAGGCGAAGCTGGTAAGAATGCCAGCTTCGCTAATATTTAGAGTCATAAAATTCTGGATATTGGACAAGCTCTTAATTACTCTGAATCCGTCTTTGTCTTAATAAAAGTTGGATTGTACCCACTAAAACAAGATGGCTGTGTTTGCATTAATCTCCAAATGTAGGTTAATACCTTTTTAAAAGCTGTCTCTTAGACAGGAGACTTGAAAATTAATTCCCCGTTTTCAGCTTAAAATGAAGAGCTCTTCCACGTGTGGAGTTTGAAGGGCTGCCATTTTTCTGATGTTGTAGATCAGGTGCCAATAATAACTCTCTGTTCCTCTCCATTTTTTTTTTTTTTAAGGTCTTAGGTAAGGGGAAAAAGTCTCTTCTGGTGCCGGTGCTGAGGACTTTTTTTTTCAATCTGCTTCAAAGTAATTGGATAGAGTCCTGTTTTCTGCATAGAGTTTGAATCACTGGGGATGAGGGACATAAGGAAGGTCTAGATAGTGGGAATCCTGTTATACGTCATGGCTGGAGAAATCTGGGCTTTATGTATACCATTGTGACCAAGCTAGATATTTTAAGGTTTTTTTTGTTGTTGTTCTGTAATGTCTTAAGTACTTAATATACTGGGAGGTTTCACTGTAATGGTAGTTTCTTAACTGACTTCTTCAAGTGCAATATAGAAAATTCTTTCCTTTTTCTCTTAAAATCTCCAGAGTATCTACTGCTATGAAACCACTTAGTACCACTAATTCCAGGATTCGTTTCTGTGCTACAGATGGTCAGTGAGATTATAAGGGCTTTGAGAAGATTTTTATATAAATTGAGATCTTCTCAGTTGAGAGTCTCTGTCTGAGACACTGATTTTTCTTCTCTGCTTGCAAATGCAGGAGTCTCCAGTGTGCTCTATTAACCAGATTCTACTTTGATTATAAGTGGGGCTTGAGGCAGAGGGAACTAGTGACAGGTTTAAGGAGAAGTAGAAACCAATGTACTATAATCAAATGAGAGGTAACAAGTCATAACAAAATCTTCCTCTTATTAAACGTGCAGGTGTTGAGAGTATTGTTTTTCTGTATTTCAGTCTTTTGATTTTATAGGCATTTTAGTAATAAAATATTTATGTAATAAATAACCATATGTAGATTATATTAACCATGCAGACTCCCAGGCACCTCCCCCTGGAAATTCTGATTCAGCAGGTCTGGGATAGGACCCTGAAATCTGATTCTTAGGACCAAGCACATTTGCTATTCAGACAACTCCGTTTTATCCTCCCAAAGCTCCAGGTTTTCATGGATAATTTGTAGAATACACTTTTCTTTTGTCAAAGCTTTCACCCAGTATGATTTTGTGAGGGGTCAAATAAGTAGAGCATTCTGCAAAAACTTTTTATGTAGGACAGTATCACTGCCCAAACAGACTCTTCAGTATATATTGGGTTGGCCAAAAAGAATGAACTTTTTTGCCAACCCAGTAACTTTTATATCAGTAATAATGGTAAACGAATAAGGAGGCATTTGATTGGGTAGATACCCCAAATCTGTCATTGAGAATGGTGGAACTGGGGTGTCAGGCCTGAGAAGAAGAGGAGGTAACCCAGGTGCTCTCTTCAAACTCTTGGAGAGTTATTGTATGGAGGAGGGCTTGCACTTTTGGCGGTCCCCCCAGAGCAGACCTGGGACTAACAGGTGGATGGTAAACAGAAGAAATAATCTAATAGAGACCAGTGGACCTGCAGCCTTCATGACATATTGCTTTGACTTCAGATTATTTGTAGCCTGTGGAACTATTATTTTCTGATTTCAGATTTCCAAAGAAATCTGACTTAGGCAGCTGGGTAAGAGGAGAATGGAGGTGCTCAAAGTGGAAGCAGGCTGAGAGGCATAAGCAGCTTAAGCCTCTCTTCTCCCTGAAGCTAGTGGGACCCTTCCCTAGAAGCTTGGAGCTGCCTGCGTTGCGGTGAGTTCCCTTCAGTGAAGGGGCTGTGCGGGTGTCCCCCTCTCTGCCCAAGCAGGGTATTGGTGAGCTCTGAGAGGTTCGCTGCTACAGATAGTAGCATAGGTGTGACTCAGCGGGCAGGGCTTAGTGAAGTGTTGGTTTAATGAAAGCACTGGAGGAAATCTGGATCTCGCTTTCAGGACTGCTGAATGAGAAGATTGCTAAGATCCTTTCTGACCCAGAAAGTCTATGGTGTCTTCCTTGAAGATTAAATCTCAGATCTCAGCATGAATGACTGAAGGATATAAACTCTGCGAGGGCACAGACTTTGTTTCTTTGGTGCTACATTTCCAGCACTTAGAACACCACCTGTCATTAGTGGGTACTCAGTGAATATTGAGTACATGAATATGTTGAAGAAGGTGAAATTTATCTAAGAGGATACATTGTGAACCTTCCCCCTCTCCCTTATAGTCTGGAAATTTCTCATTTAACCGCCTGATTATCCATGCCATCCACCCTCACTCCATGGCTCTCATTTCCTCCTTCCCAAAACATGTTTGGCAAAGGAGAATAAGGAGATCAAAGAAATTGTGGTAAACCAAAGTCCTGTCAGGAAGAGAGTGAAATACCCCAGGCACGCGAAGTGGGAAGCCTGTTGGCTGATGATTTGACTTGGGTATTTCTTATGATTTTTCAGTTGTGGTATGTTCCTGTTCACGGAGTGAAGTGAGAATTTTTTGTAGGTTTATGGCCTAGATAGGATATTTTGTGGAGCCTCTGAAGTGTCACCACTCATCTTTATCCTTGCCCGCTATTATGCGTGAAATGCATTTGAATTATTTTAGAGAAGATGTAAATTCTCGTGTTAAAGATGTAAATTCTCGTGTTATCCAGTGTCAGCTTAAAGCTGATTAGCATTTTGTATCACCTTTGCAGTTCATGAATGATCCACTTCCCTTCTCGGTGAGCAGGCTGAAAGTCATCAAGGAGGCACCTGCTGCAGGCCTGCCCACTCCTTGGCCTGTGACTTAGAGAACATTCTAGACTTTTTGTGGGTCCCTCTGTGGCTTGGTCAATGGTAAGGCTTTCCCATGGGAAATGACTAGAAACTTTGGATATGGGTTTTACCGAGGCAGGCCCTGTGGGTTAGTCTGGATAGTAGAGACCCACACACTTACAGTTCAGAAGCCCTGGTCCAGCCACACAGTATGGTTCATTGGACCTGTTTGATTTTCAAACGTTTTGGAGGCAGTTGTCAACATTTACAAATTAGGAAATTTCATTTAAAATCTAGACTTGGGGTTATTCTGCCAGTATAGGCACGATCCATGCTGAATTCCAGTTGGTGCTCAGAGCAGCTGTGCACAAGAGAGAAGGGCTGGAGAGAAGGGCTGGGCTTCCTGCAGTGCCATGGAGGCCACCACCCTCCACAGTTATTTTCTGGGCTGAACCTGCTTTACTCAAGTCCCTGTGTTACAGGCACATGCATTCGTGACACCCTGCTATAGTGTGTGAGGGTTTTTTTGGTCTGTTTTTGCTGTTTAAAAAAGTCATACCAATTTTAACTTCGTTGACTTAATGGTGAGAGGTCAGCATTTATTGAACTATTATCAAGTACCAGGCATTGTGCTGAGTGCTTTTATATATGTCTATTTATGTAGTCCTCACAATTATCTTACTTTTATAGGTGAAGAAATTAAGGAAGAGAGGCTAAATAACTTGTTCAAAGTCACTCGCTTGTTCAGGGTCACCTGTCTCCTGACACTGGCCTGCTATTGTACTCATGTCCTTCCAGGAACAGTAGCATCAGCTGACGGACGGTGACAGTGACACAGTCCTGCACCCCCAGCTGTGCCTCGGAGAGGGAGCCGGCCCTGCTCCAGGCATAGTCTGTTGTTGTTTAGTTGCTAAGGCATGTCCAACTTTTTGCGACCCCATAGACTAGCCTGCCAGGCTCCTCTGTCCACAGGATTTTCCAGGCAAGAATATGGGAGTGCATTGCCATTTCCTTCTGCAAGGGATCTTCCAGACCTGGGGATTGAACCAGTTTCTCCTGCATTGGCAGGTGGATTATTTCACTGAGCCACCTGGGAAGCCCCCTAGGCATAGTTGCATAGGGGTATTTGGCAGGCAGACCCTTGTACAGTCCTATTGATCTCCTTCACCCTCTTATTTTCATCATCCATCCTGTTGTTGTAGGATACTTGTTTGTAATGTATCAGGGTCATGTTATAGTGAATCCAAATAAGACATTAACATTTAAAATTAAATTGCAACAGGTATTGTCAATAGCTAAACTACTCATTGACAGTGCGTTGCTAATTACATTGAGAGAACGTCCTAACTGGATATATTTTGCTAAATCAAATTGGGAACATTGGCTGTCTACCAGAAAATTCATTTTGAGTTGCAGAAAGTTTGGGAATTCACAGATTGCTCACCAATCTCAAAATACTGGGTTTAAGGAAACTCTAACAATTTTTTGCTGAGGTTTCTTGTAGCAGAGGGGAATTCTGGTCTTTCCACTGCTAAGCCAGGAGGAGAAAGGTGTGACTCTGAAAGATTAGGGGTGGGGTACATCTCAGTGCAGGGGGGATTGGGGGTACTGTTGGTTTCTCATCTGTATATCTAAGCCACATACTTAAGATCAAGCTTTTTGTTTTCTTCTTTCTTATCTTCCTCCTCCTCTTCACCTTTTCTTTCCTTTCTCCATCCTTCACCTACCCTCTCCCCTGTATGTGGACAGAGAAGGAGGAAGGAGGAGGGAGAGAGTGTGCACTAACTCAGGATGGGAGGTGCTATTCCTAGTGTGCTTGCTATGCTATTCCTAGTGTGCTGCTAAGTTGCTTCAGTCTTGTTCTGATTCCGTGTGACCTTATGGACTGTAGCCTGCCAGGTACCTCTGTCCGTGGGATTCTCCAGACAAGAATACAGGAGTGGGTTGGCATGTCCTCCTCCAGGGGATCTTCCTGACCCAGGGATCGAACCCAGGTCTTTTACGTCTCCTGCATTGGCAGGTGAGTTCTTTACCACTCCTGCCACCTGGGAAGCCCACTCCTGGTGCTAGCTGTGATTTAATTAATTTGATTCCACAATAATTCCAGGGAACAGTTATGCTACAGATAAAGAAACTGAGGCAGAAAGAGTGTAAAACATTTGTTCAGAGTCACATGAACAATGTGACTGTTCTACTGAGAACAGTCTGTTCTACTGAGATCTCACAAGTAGTCTGCCCTGAGGCCAGCGGTTCCATCTTCTGCCTGATACCAATTGTACTCTGAGGGTGAACATTTAAGCCTGTGTGTCTCTGGACCTAGGACTTCCTTTGGGCCCTTGCAGGTAGCAGCGTGGTTGGCAGGGCAATGAAGTATGCTGGGTGTGCTGTGCTGAACCCAGGGCGGGAGGAGAGGAATCTAGTCTTTGCTTGTGTTATACATGCTTGTTGGTTTGTGGCAGGCGTGATTGACGCCAGAATCAAAACGACTTAAAGCAGCTTCCCCGGAGAAGCACTACTCTAAGGGTTTTTTCCTCTTTGTTGCCCCAGGTCCCTTGTGAATAGGATTTAGTTGTGATTCAGCTGCTGCTGTTCTTTTGGTAATCAGTGTGGAGGAGGGAGATGAGGGCTGCTATTAATGGCTTCTTATTTCGCATTCTCCTAATCAGATATCCTATAGTTATTAATGTGCATGCAGGATGCTCTCTGGTGTCCCTGGGTGGTTTTGTTAGGTGTACCAGACTGTTAAGCTTTCTAAGATGGAATGTTTTATTAGGTTCTTGCCTGGGGGTTGGATGGGTGGAGGTTGTTAAAAAGCACTAAGTGAAAGGAATATGGTGTAAAACCAAGATTATGGTCTTGGCTGGGCAGGGGGAGGCAGCAGGCATGGTGTGGGGTATGTGGGTGGGTGGGACGGCAGTCCACCAACATCACCTTCTTCTGTTGCCTTGAAAACCTTATCTTGCTGATACTTTTCAGATATCAATAGTGAAGTAACTGTTATTAGAGAGTTATTTACTAGGCTGCTGCTGCTGCTGCTAAGTCGCTTCAGTCACGTCTGACTCTGTGCGACCTCATAGACGGCAGCCCACCAGGCTCTGCCATCTCTGGGATTCTCCAGGCAAGAACACTGGAGTGGGTTGCCATTTCTAGGCAGCTAAATGCAAATTCTCGCCCCCATTACATTTAATTAGGATGAAATAATACATTTAAATAACCACTTCTTTTACTAATAACTGACCTTCAGATTCACTCTGAACCCAGGCAGACGCCTCTTTCTGTATGAACGGCCCACCTCTGAGTCGTCCCACACCTGCATGTCGGCACAGCCAGGTTCCTGAGGTGGGTGCACTGTCTGGGCTCTCAGAGCGTGAACTGCATGGAGGATCTCTGGTGTACAGTTGCTTGCACCCTACTTTGGGGACATACGGGACATACAGTATAGTCCAGCCAGAGAGTAAAGAGTTGACCGGTTGAAAACAAAACAATCACCCAAACCAGATTCTATTCAGTTTCTACAGTTTCTATCTTCCTGTTTTTTTTTTTAAGTGTTTAATGGCTGCATTAAAAAAAAAATCCTCTACCTGTTTTTTCCATTTAAACAAATGTCATGAAGAACAGTAATAAACATTTGAGTTGAAAGAATTAGGTCTCTGAGGCTTTTGCTCTCAGATTGTGCTGATTCTTTAGTATGTCCTTGATGTAGTCTGTGTGGTCTGTTTTGAGAGAGTGTAGATGATGTGATGCTGTGTAGAATGGTGGCTGCTCTCTGTTCTCTGTGTGGGTGGGTGGGGGGGTATTTGGGGGAGGGTTGAACCTGCAGTTTGGAGGATCAGAAATAAATAAGCAGCTTGGCTTCAATCCCTCAGTGGCATAACCAGCTAATGATGAGAGGACTGCTAAATTCCCAGTTGTCTTCGTGGCTCGGAAGGCTTAATAATTAAGTCTGAGGCTACCTTTAGTGGGCTGGTGAGGTGAGAGCAAAGTCAACAGAAGACATGCAGTTTATAGCGACCTGAAATGTGCAAGAGACGCGACTGGCTGTCTTCTTGGCCCTGGGGAGGTGTGGCTGGCCCTGCTCTCACCCCCAGGAGTGGGAATTGTGCCAGACACCAGCTAGACAAGACCAGCTGCTGCTTCTATGTTTTGTGGACATGATTGGCTGTAGCTTTTGATCAGGACACTGTTCCTAATGAAGTCTGACCGGCATCATTTAGACAGGAATGAATGACAGCTGATGTGCAGGATTTTCCTTGATTGGCAGCATTTGTATCTGCTAACCAGAGGAGGTGAGGGGAGGGAGAGAAGCCAGCTCTGACTGACAAGAGCTTATCTTTATTTAATCTACCTCCAAGACCCTGCAGTTGAAAATTTAGGCAACTGAAAGAAAGGAAGACACAATTGTGAAGCATAATTAAAGATTCTTGATGAAAACATACTTAAAAATGTGTTCGATAGGAGAGCAGTGAAGAGAGTTCAGGTGTGAGGTTAACACTGCTCCCTTGATGTGAGAAAGAGAGAGCTTTTGTGAGCAGATTGTTAATTTTTATCCAAAATTAAAGAGTGATGGACTTTTAAATAATTTTGGCTTTAAAAAATTCTGGTTCTAGTTACCATTTCTTTGACTTGCCAACCTGCTTGGAAAGGTTTCCTGTGCAGAGGCCAAAAGGGGGTATAGAATGTCATTGTTCAGTTGTTCAGTCTTGTCCAACTCTTTGCAGCCCCATGGACTGCAACACACCAGGCTTCCCTGTCCTTCACAGTCTCTTGGAGTTTGCTCAAATTCATGTCCATTGAATTGGTGATGCCATCCAGTCATCTCATCTTCTGTTGCCCCCTTCTCCTCCTGCCCGTAGTCTTTCCCAGCATCAGGGTCTTTCCCAATGAATTGGTATTAGAATAGAGGTGACACTGAGGACTTGAATCTTCAGTGTTTGTGAGTTTTGGGAAAGGATAACAAGTAGGAATTTTAGGCTTGTTTCCTGAGGACTCGTGTGTGATTTGCTGAGAGCTGATTGCTTGTTGTGTGCTGGTAATGTTTTACAGCTGGTTTGGGAGCTTGGCATCCGGGTTCAAATCCTGACACCACCATTTCCCCCATGTTTGTGTTACTCCATTTCATCATCCCTCAAAATTTAAAAACAATTTTTAAAAAATTTATTTATTTGGCTGTGTCAGATCAGTTGCAGCATGTGGGATGTCCATTGTGTTATGCGAGATCTTTCCTTGTGGTCTTTGGACTCTGTAGTTGCAGTGAGTAGGCTTAGTTGCTGTGAGGCAGTTAGGATCCCACCAGGGATCAAACCCATGTTCCCTGCATTGCAAGGCGTGTTCTTAATCACTGCACCACCAGGAAGGTCCCACTTTTTTGTTTTTTAAAAGATTTGCATGTGTACTCTGCTAGTAGTTTCCCTTGAAAAGTTCATCCATCTCTTAATCCCCTTGGATAATGCGAGTAAGCATTCTTTAAGTCTGATCACTTCTCTCCCTGTGGTAGGTCCGATATTTTAGTTTTACCTTTTTTTAAACACACAAATTGGATGTTGCTATCCTTTTTACAGGTGGTGGTTTAGATTTACCTATATGGCTACCAATGTCTTTTGACACATTTTCTTTAATATTCTTTAGTGAGTGTCTATTAGTAGTATATACTCATTTTCAGTTATCGAAATATCTTTATTTTGCCCTATAATTTGAGAGGAACTTTGGCCACGTGATTCTAGGTGGGAAGTTGCTTTTTTTCTTTTCACTTTGTAGAACTGTTATGAAGATTACCTGAATTCATATCTAAAGTCCCTAGCTTGGTGCCTGGCTTGTTTGCTTGTTAAATAACAGTGGCTCTTCCTGGTGGCTCAGAGGTTAAAGCGTCTGCCTCCAATGCGGGAGACCTGGGTTCGATCCCTGGGTCGGGAAGATCCCCTGGAGAAGGAATGGCAATCCACTCCAGTATTCTTGCCTGGAGAATCCCATGGACGGAGAAGCCTAGTACGTTACAGTCCATGGAGTTGCAAAGAGTCGGACACGACTGAGCGACTTCACCTTCACCTTGCATTCTCAGAAAAATATAGGAACAAATTTGAGACAATGTAGGTTTAGTTGGGATATCTATGCGTTTATCCTTTTTTTTTCTTGTTATTTCCTTAAAACTTGCATTTTCACTTAGATTTGAATGGGAGTAGATTTAATAAGCAACATTACTAGCTTTGAAGATAAAGTTTGATTCAACTGTGGTTTCTGTCACTTGCTAGGTAAAAGTACCATTTGCAGGTTATCTTACCTGAGATTTGGATTTTTTTTTTTCTTTTGCATATAAAGTGGTTATCATAGTACTGTTTCTCAGGGTTACTATGAAAATTGCATGAGAATACACATAAAACTCTTAATAAAGCCTCATATAGTAGGTAGTTAACAATGCTAACTAATAGTTCCCTGTGAACCACTTTTATGATTTTTACGTACAAATGTTATTGACTTTTTTTCTACTCTGCCTGTTTTTATTTCCTATTCCCCAAATCCAAGAAAACAAGGTGTGTCTGCTGCATGACTTTCTATTCTGCGGACTAGGGAGGCCTTCTGCGGACTGGTGTCTCTGGCTTAGAGGCTACACTTTGATACTTACTCGTCATTAGTGGGAAAATAGCTTTCCATGCTTAGCATCTTGCTATCTATAAGACCCTCGTTGACTTACCCAAAAACTATATGCTTTAGTTTTACTTGTGAAAGTGAAGTTTCTTAACCACTCAGCACCTCCATTTCGTCATCTGTAATATGGAAATAGTGATCCTTCCTTGCTCATAGGATTGATGTGAGGACTTGATGCATGTAAAGATCTTAAGTGCCGGCATAAAAGAAGTGCTAATACTCAAGCTTTCACCATCCTCATTGTTAATAGTCATGACTCCCTTCTGTGCCATACGTTTGGGTTTTGTATAAACCAATGCTTGTGTGGTATATTTTGTCCTTTACCTGGTTAATCTCAGTGCTTGTGTATTAAGCTTTCACATGTCACCTTTCTCATTTGTTCCTTAATAACGTTTCCATGGGTTAGGTAGAACATATGTTTTTTCAATTTAATTTTCACATGCAGTAAAAGGCACCCATTTTATGTATACAGTCCTGAGTTTAGAATTGAATCACCACCATGATCAAGATATAACATTTCTATTGCACCCATAAATTCCCTCATTCACACTTACTCTCCACTCTTCCATTCTTACACCAGGGTCTGGACACCACTGATCTGTTTTGTGCCACTGTAGATTAAGATTTTCTTCAGCTTTTATATCAGTGGAATTGTGTGTTATGTGCTCTTTTGTGTTTGGCTTCTTTCACTCAGAGTAGTCATTGTGAGGTTGGTCTGTGTTTTTGGTGTGGTCTGGTCTTTCTTGCTGCTGTGTGCTGTCCGACTGTATGGATGTACTGTAACGTGTTCAGCCATTCTCCTGTTGATGGGCTTTGGGGTTTCCAGTTTGAAGCTGTTATGAATAAAGCTGCTGTGAACGTTTATGTACAGTTCTTTGTGTCGATATGTTTTTCAGCTCTCTTGAGTACATATCTTGGAGTGGAGTTTACTGATATGAAGGGCTTAGAGTCAGAGTCACACAGTCAGAAAGGCACCATGCCTGGTTTAGCAGTTGATTATTCATCAACTGACTTCTCTTTTAGGATCCATTCCATTGGACCAGTGATTTTCATGCTTGTAGGGCACCAGGACTCTTTCAGATGAAATACTGCCCAAAATACTCATTGAAAACAGATGAAAATGTTGTTGACAGACTCCTCAGAAAGTTCAAGTAGCCCTTTTTTGGCTATTAACCTGCTGAGCACCCATGCTCTTCTTGTGGAACCCCTTTGCAAAGTGCTGCACTCCCAAGGCTATTTCTTGAGAGTAGAGTCTTGAGGTGCTTAAACATTTCTTTTTCTTCTTCTTCTCTGTCTCTTAATATTTATTTGTTTGGCTACTTTGGGCCTTAGTGTGGCGTGTGGGATCTTTACTTGCCATATGTGGGATCTGATTCCAGGGATCGAACCTGGGCCCCCTGCATTAGGCATACAGAGTCTCTTAACACTGGGCCACCACAGAAATCCCTCTTCATCTCTTTTTAGTCCCATCACCTTAGTTGTCTCAGAACCAGTTACTGAGTAATTTACCTCTTCTTTTTTGGTGTTTCTTTCTTTTATGGGAGCAAGAAACGCTCATTCTTTAAAAACACAAAACAAACCAAAAAACCCCATGTATGCACAGTGCTTCAGTTAAGGCTGTACAGCTGGTGAGATTAGAGACACTACCACTTGCTTCGCTGTTCACCAGTGCTGAGTGTGTATCTTCTTGACCCAAAGGGTCCTTCGGGGTATGTAGGGTCAGAGAGGCCCATTCAAACTCTCAGGCTGTTTAGCTCTGTCACCCGCTACTGTGTATAGATGGAAGAGATGGCAGTATGCTCCATCGCCAGTTCTGCAGCAGTGAGTCTCTTGTTATCAGAGCCCAGGTTATGAAATTTGAAATGCACTTTGCCTCCCTTGCACTGTTAAAACTGCATCAGAGCATTTTAATCAACTTGCTTTCATTGAAGTGTACAATTTTTCTTCTCATTACATCTGCAAGCTCTCAAGTTTAGAGACACGATCTCCTTGGCTAGACTAATATTACTTGGTCATTCTTGCATGCAAATTTAAAATTTAATATCTTGCTGCAGGTCTGTTGAGTTTTATGCAAATTCCAATATAGATTATATTTTGGAGCTGTAAATTAGAAATTACATTTGGGGGTAGTAAATATTTGTGTGGGCTTAGAAAAAGTAATCTTACATTTTGCATGGTACATGGCATTTCTTCTGAAGAAATGGGATTTTTGAGTATTCTGTGTGGGTTTAGAAGTTGTTTTGTCCAGTTGTGTTACTAGTAATAAAAAGGCAAAAACTATGCCAGTTCTTATATCAACATTTTTTAAAAAATTATTATTTTTTTACTGCAGTGGGTCTTTGTAGCTGCATGGGCTTCTCTGAGTGTGGCAAGTGGGGGCTACTCTAGTTGCGGTGTGCAGGTTTCTCCTTGCAATCTCTTCTTTTGTTCCAGAGCATGGGCTTTAGGGCACATAGGCTTCAATAGCTATGGTGTACAGACTTAGTTGCTTCACAACATGTGGGATCTTCCTGGACCAGGAATTGAACCCGTGTTGCGTGCATTGCAAGGCTGATTCTTAACCACTGGACCCCCAGTTGTTGTTCAGTTGTTTTCAACTCTTTGTGACCCCATGTCCACATTAACATTTTTATAAAATGACATTTGGGTATTTGGGATAGCCATTTAGGATTAACAGCGTTCTCTCTTTTATTTGTTCATTGAATATGTGGTTATGTACCTGACTTTCCTCTTGGGTTCGATGATATATAAGCAAACAAGATGGTGTCTGCCCTTGTGAAGGTTACCTTCTAACTGGGAGAAACAAGTCACAGCAGATAAATATTTGTTATATCTGATAGTGATGCATTCTATGGAGAAAAAGCAACACACGATTTGGGAATGAGTGAGTGCTGGGAGTGGGGTGTGGGGTCAGGGAAGGCCTCCCCATAAAGTGATGTTAATGTAGAGATTTGACTAGGAAAGGAGGTGAACTGTGGAATTTTTCTTAGGAGAATGACAGGAAGAGAGACTGCTAAGCACAAGTGTCCCAAGTGAGGACTTGCTGCCGTGTTTGAGGAACAGCAAGGATGCCGCTGTGGCTGGGGCAGAGTGGGAGGTGGAAGTGGAACAGAGAGACAAGACAGGAGGAGAATCCAGGGAGGGGTTGGTGGCAGAATAGGGGGTGGTTGTCATGGATCACGTAGGGCCTTGTAGGTACTGTGAGAACTTGGGCTTCGTTGAATGAGACCCAGAGCTGTGCTGGGGAAGCATTAAGTAGGTGCTGACTGTTGTGTTGATAATGGAGTTTATAGGGGCAAAGACAAATTTTCAGATGATGGAGATGGGACATCAGCTTCAGCCATTGCAAATCTGTACCTTTGGAGCTGGAGAGCCTGCATTGTTTTCATTGTTGCATTTAAGCATCCTCAAGATTCTTTACCTGTGGCAGAAGCCTAAGCATAGATATTGTTGGTACCAAGCAGTCTGTGTTTTAACAAGTCTTTCAGGTGACTGAGGTACTTGTTAAAACTGAATGCTGGGTCTCCCCTCGCCCTCTTCCACCCTGAGTTTCTGATTCAGGAGGTTAGGGGTAGGGCCCGAGAATTTTCATTCTTTATACCTTCTTATTCCTAGGGGATGTCAGTGCTGCTAGTCCAAGGACCACACTTTGAGATCCATTGCTCTAGTGGATAGGAATCAATATATTGTTATCTGAGAAGTTAACTTTCTGCACTTCTGCCTTGCAAAAGAATGGTTAGAAGCCTTGGCTTTGAGCCTCACTACCTGGGTTTGACTCCCAGCTTGTCCTTGTATTGTGACCTTGGATAGGACATTTAAAATGGTGCCTTGCACATGGTAAGTTCTTAGCAATGGCTGGCTATTATAAAATGATATGTAAGTCTATACAGAATGATGTGGTACAAACAAAACATGAATAATTTGCCAAATGTAAGCTCTAGAATTAGCATTATAAGCATAATCTTGTTTTTTTTTTTTTTTTCCAGCATGACCTGCAGTGAGTTGTCCCTCGATATCCATGGGGGATTGTTTCTAGGACCTCCTTAATCCCCGTTTGGGTACCCAAATCCATGTGTGTTTGTCACCTATTCGTATCTGTGGGTTCTGCATTTGTGATACTGAGGGCCACCTGTGTTAATAGTTACGTTTTATACACAGGGAAGTAACTTACTCATAATCACGCAGCTAGTTAGTAGCAAAGATGAGTTTCAAATTTGGGTGTCTCTGGCTTCATAGTCTGAGAATTACCATAGCGTGTGTTTCCTGGGAACACTGGATTGGTCTCACACAGACTCAGGTTTAAATCTGAGTCCTCCCATTTAGTATGCTTGTGTGTGTGTGAGAGAGAGAGACACTCAGAGAGAGGTTTAGATAGAAAGAGAGAAAGTGAGAGATAGTATTGTGTTAATTTTCTGTATCTTGTTAAGACACATTTTCTATCTGTAAAATTGGGATGAAGCATGTATACTTACCAGGATTTCTGTACTAAGTATAGATGGATTATCACTATTGGTTGCTTTCTTGCCTAATTAAAAACCTTCACAGCCAACTCCAATCTAATAAGATGTACTTCTGGGATTTTTCTTAGAGTTCCTTCTGAGAATGGGTTTTTCCTAATATGAACCTTGAATTTTATGGACAGGATTCTTGTCATCAGGAGCTCAGCTTGGGAGGAAGAGATCATGTTCCCTTTAAAAACATCCTTCTGTGATTGGGGTTTTAGAGTCCTTATCTCAGGAAGTTCACACACTGTTAGGAAGAAAGCTTTCTGAGATAAGGCATTTGTGCAGAGGAATGAAGTAGGTGGGAAGGTAGATGTGTGGGGAGACCACATGTCTAGTTTTTAAAAAAGCTAGTGTCTCACGGTGGTTGGCAAAAGTGAAAAGTGTTACATAAAAGTCACATTTAACAGTAATCATTGTTATTGTCATAAAATCCCAGTCATCCATGGATCAGTTGTATGGCAGCCTCATATTTTGAAGACCTGGTTATAAAATTGAAAAAGCCATTGATTGACAACCAGCTGTCACAAAGCTCTTGAACTTTACTTCTGTTGTAGCAGTAACTGGTGAAGCCCTTGGTCCCTAGGGATTTAAAGAGAGCATTTATATTCAGAAGATACCTAGACAATACAGGGAACTCTTATTGACTGCAGGGGAAGGAGAAACAATAGCTATTAAAAGAATGGCCTTTGGGCCAACCAGGTGGCCCCAGCTGTCCTGGGAGTCCCCAAGGCTAGCTTTGTATAACAGATTGAGTCATGTTTTAAGAGAAAATTATGTCATCCAAAAGAGAGAGCTTATTCTTAGTATCTTTTTCAGAATAGAGGGAAATATGAGTGTGTCAGAGTTATTGTCACAAGTTTACTTTCAATAAACAGTTTGCTTAGAGGTAAGTGCAAGATATTTTGGAAAAAAGTCAAGATGCGGCATAAATTCCTTGTTCCTTAGTGATGTGATTGTGTGGCCAGGGAGGAGTGGGGATGCAGTGGGAAGAACATGGGCCTTGTGACAGGCGCTTGACTAGAAGCAGACTCACCTCAGATGTCTCTGAGCCCCAGATCACCCACTTGTAAACGGGAATATCTTTTAGGATTAAATGAATGACCTATGTGTGTACTTAGTCCAGTGCTTGATAAATAGTGATGAGGTGGGTACATTTGGGGCATCTAAAGGTCAGTGAGGATGATTCAGGATGCACTTCCTCTTTACTGACTCAGATTCCTGAGGGAATGCCCACTCCAACAGCTTTATGAGATCTAATCCACATACGGTACAATTCACCTATTTAAAGCAGGCGCCCGCAACCCTGGGCCACAGATCAGTACCTCCTGTCAGTTCAGTGGTGACATGAGATTAGAAGTAAAGTGTCCAATAAATGTGATGAGTTTGAATCATCTCCAATCCCCTCATATCCCCCGCTTACCCCGCCTTCCCCCAAATCTGTGGAAAAATTGTCTTCCATGAAACCATTTCCTGGTGTGAAAAAGGTTTTGGGGACCACTGATTTAAAGGATACAATCCAGTGCCTTTTACTGGATTTACAGACATGTGTAGCTGTCATTACAGTCTTAGAACATTTTCATCACCTCAAAAATAAGCCTGCATCTTTAGCCGTCACTGCCCTATTCCCCCATCCTCTCCCTGCCAAGTTCTTGAAGGCTCCATCTTCCTCCTCTTATCTGCTTTTCAGTTGTGGACTCTGCCAGTTTGCCCGTTGCTGGATCATGTGATCAAAATTCTCTGAATCTCTCTGCACATAACCAGTTTAGCTTTTCCCTCTCTCAAGTATTTGTTTCTTTGAGTGTTGAAGCAGCTGCTGCAGCCAACGCAAGGGCTCACCATTTTGCACTTTGTGGCCGTTCATGTGGCAGCTTTATTCCGCACCACTCCTGTGCTGCTTAAGTTATTTGTTTTATACAAAAACAGTTCTCCCTGGCTTGCGCTTCTCTGCTGCCATGTTGACAAATGTTGCTTCTAGCGAAATACACAAAAATAAATAACAGCAAGGGAGAAGGGAGCACAGAGCTAAGTGAATTCATTTTGCTTCTTGAGTGCCATTCTCATTTGTTTTAAAAACCACCCTGGCATTGCAGGCAGGAATGGAGAAGGCAGGGAACCACAGGAAACGAATGGGCCACATCTGATTCTTCGAAGGGACTGGTTGAGCAGACAAGTTGAGGGGTGTCTGGGATGTAGGGCCTGGGGATAAGGAGCTTACGAGGAATCCGAGTACTTTGCAGATATTCAGCTCATGGCAGTAGCCCCCATGTGGGTCATCCTTAGAGTACATTTGGTGCATTCACTTGCTCTGTCATTCTGTTTATGCTGAGGCTCCATTTAAGGGTTGCTGACTCAGAAATGAATGATTGCAGTTAGTTCGTGTATGACAGTGTGGTAGGGTGTGTGGGCAACTGGAAAGATCGAGGGTGTGAGGTTGTTGGAATTCTCAAGTGTTCAGGCTGAAGGTCTGACTTAAGTGAGGAGGCAGAGGGAATGTTAACAAGTACTGATTGCCTGTTATGAGCCAGGTATTTCCACAAGCATCATCTCATCGAATAGTCAACAAAGGTTGGTGGCCTTATCTCTGTTTTACAGAGTAGGGAGAACAGAGTTTTGAGAAATTAAGGTACTCACTTGTCAGCAGCGGAAACTAAGGGGTGAAATAAAATGGAAATTCATTGCTTCCTGTCTTTGGAACCTGTTTCTGTTCCGCTGTAATAATAAGCAGTAAAAGGTAAGGAAGGAAAAAATGGGGGGTGGGTATTGGAAAGAATAATGGATAATAGTGGCAAGTGGTACAGACCAAAATGTGTTGTTTAGAAAAATAATGTTGCACATCTTTTTTGAAAGTTTCTACTAAGTAAGCATCATCAACCCCACCCCCACCCCCTCTCCACCTCCTCCCCCCTTCTACCAAACAAAACAACAGCAATGACAAAAACCAAAGTAACTTTCAAGTGCGCTGAATCTTTCCTTGAGATGGGTGATGGACTAGAAAAGAGACTCCTCTGAATGTTCACAGATTGTCTTAAGGAGCATATTGGTGAGGCAGGGGCTGGCACATACTAGCCTGATTGGCTGTGTAATGTGTGGGGCGTTTGCTTAGCCAAAACTCAACTCTGGGTCTTGCAGGTTGATTCCTGCTCATTTGTCCAGTGACTTTCAATGTTGTTTATTTCCTAAATGCTGTTAAAATTTTGGGGGGAGGGGTTTATTTCTAACAAGGACTGCCTTTGTAAAGGAGAGACAGAGAAACAAGAGTCATGTGAAAGGGACTAACTCCTTTTGAATTTTTTTCCTTGTATTATTCTGTTCAGTGAAAGTGTGAGGAAGAGTGTATAGGCAGGCAGAAGGAAAGAAGTCAGGTGAAAAGAATGTAATATTAATCCATACTTTAGGTCTTAACTCATTCATGGTTGAACCTGAAGGATTTTTTCTCAACATATAAACTTCTTTAGCCACAAAGTGAAGTGGAAGTCGCTCAGTCGTATCCGACTCTTTGTAACGCCATGGACTATACAGTCCATGCAGCCACAAAAGAAATTGACATAAAACAGGTGCTTGCATATTGCTAGATACCATCAGAAGGAAGGAAGTACAGTATACTGTTTAGGATTAAAAGAGTCTAAAGTCCAGACTTCCTAGGTTTGAACTCTGTCTCTACCACTTAGTGGCTGGATGTGACCTTGGACCTTACTTAGCTTTTCTGTGTATTGGGTACTTTGTTTTTAAAATGTTGATTGTAAGTAACTCCTCTTTTATGAAGTTGCAAGAACTCAATGTGTTACTTAATCCACATAAAGTTTTATAACAGGGCCCAGCACTCAACACTCACTGGAAATTCCGTGTTATGACTGTGATCATCACAGATGCTGATTTTCCTTATTACTTCTCAATCCGTCTCTTCATTGTGCATACAGAGTTCCTACAAACAAAATTCCCTATGTACAAACCAGTTCCACAAGTCCAACAAAGTTAGCCTAGGACCCAACTAACACAGTCAGCTCTATAAGTCCTGTCCTGTAATAGATTTATAATGTTTTTCACACAAATAATACATAAAAACAAACACAAAAATAAAAGAGATTTTACAGTACAGTACTTTGAAAAGTACAGTGGTACCAGCTACACCACTGCTGCTTTTCGCTTGCTTCTGGACATCTTGGGATTGAAATCAAGATACTGCACTGCTGTACTCTAGACAGGGCTGTACAGTAAACACACAAACACAACCACTCGTAGAGCGTGCACCCACGGGACAGTGCACGCAGACACGTGAGCTAACTTGTGTGATGGGACATACACATACATGCCTGCCTCTTTGAAAGTTCACAGCTTGAAGGTTTGTATGTAGGGAACTCGCTGTGTGTCCAAATTCCGTCTATTCAGATGCCCAGACAGTGCCTTCATGCTGGCCCCGGAGCCCTCTCCCTGACTCTCGCTGGTCTGGTGCTGGCTCCTTTGGGTTCTGTTTTCCAACAGGAGGAGGATGTCTGGACCCGGGAGAGTGAGCAGGCCAGGCTTGGGTCCTGACTCTATCGGAGGTGCTCAGCCTCTCGATGGGAGGAAGCACGACTTGTTGGAACACAGCTCTAGATTGCCCAGGTTTCCTGTTGGGTTCTGGAGTCTTTCTGGGCTCCTTGTTGTGGATCCCTGCCAAGGCTCTCACTTGCTGAGCCAGGAATAATACGGGAATTAGTCTTTTTCTTCTTTTTACTAAGCACTAATCAATCTGCAGCTAACTCTGTATCTAATTTCTGAACCAGATGGCATGAATAACTGCCCCTGAATGTGTTTGCCAATAAAAGGATAAGTTTAAAGCTTTTAATCAATGCATCTTACACTCAGTATTTAAGGTCAGAGTCTTGCATGAGACTTTATTTTGATCAGGATAATTGTTGGGATGAAAAATGAATGGTTTTTTGAAATTATGACACTTGTGGGTGACTATAGTAAATTAATCTTTGAGAGGATGGAAAATTGTCAGTTTCATAAGAGTTCTCTTATCTTTAGTCCTTCAGGTCATTTATGGAAAAATATGACCTGGAGAAGGAAATGGCAACCCACTCCACTATTCTTGCTTGGAGAATCTCATGGACTGAGGAGCCTGGTGGGCTGCAGTCCATGGGGTCACAAAGAGTCGGACACGACTGAGTGACTTTACTTACTTACTTACTTACTTATGACTTTAGGAGGAAAGCATTCTTTATCAATTGGGAAAGAGATAAGAGACTAATGTTAAGTTTCTAAGGAGTCACTGAGGGATGGACAGAGGGGAAATTGGAAATGAAACTAAGTATTTTGGATCTGCAGTGAGCTGCAGGGCTGGAGCTGTGGCTGCTGTTTGTATTTTAAGTAATATGAACTTATAATTGTGAGTTTGCAGCATACCTTTCTCAAAGGAAGCCATGCTTCTTGACCCAGGAGTGTATTGCTGAGTGCTTCGCAGTATCTGCTGTTTACCTATGGCTCCACTGAATGGCCCAGGGCAAGTTAGTTCACCTCTTAGAGCCTCAGTTTTTATAATTATAAAATGGCTGTGATAGTGCTTCTTCACAATTGGAAAAATCTGGTGTGATCACGTAAGGTGAGAATGGGAAGAGAAGTGTCTGATGCATAAGAAGTGATGAAAGGAAGGTTTTCCTCCACTTCTTTGGAGAGATCACCTGGCCTGCTCTCACACATTTTGTCTGGGCTGCATCTGGTTACATGCAATATTGGAATTTTCCTACCTTGTGTCAGTGAGTTGGAAATTGTTCCTGTTGACCTGGTTTTTGTGCCCTGGAAGGGGATGAGAGGAGTGATCAGGAAGCTGCCAAGTTCTGGAGAAGCTTTGTGGTAATTCTTGTTGGTGCCTCCCTGGGTGGACAGTTCTGAGTATACAAGGGTTGGTGGATCTGGAGAATGAGACTCTGCTTCTTTGGCTCTGGGGACAGTAGCTGGACTTTCTGCAGTTGCTTCCTCTTCCGTAACGTGGGGATGCCAATAACTTGGGATGCTGTGAGGGTACAGTATGGGTGGTGGTTGTGAAGACCGTGGTAAGTGGCAGGAAACTCCAGAACTGAGCGGCAGGATATTTTCATCAGCATGAGCTGGCAGCAGTGCTTATCAAAGAGTCAGTTCTGGTGTTTTGCCAAATGGTAAAGGCTCAGGAAATACCCTCGAACTCAAGGAAGCGCTGTCTCTTCTCCACAGCCGGAGGAGCTTGTATCCAGAAGGCAGGACAGCTGGGCTACCAGGCTTTCTGAGAGAGCGGGCAATCCTCCCCTCGCTCAGGCTCTCAGACCTGCGGGCTAGTCATGGTGGGTTGCAGTCAAGCTGGAGGTGAGCAGCGCCGCAGTAGAGGCCTCTGCTGCTGTGGGTCAGTTTCTGCCATTCACTTGCAGTCTAGCAGTAGTCTGCTCTCCTTTGCCACAGCTGTGACATTGTTTCTCAAAGATCTTTAGGAAGACAGAGCTGGATCTCTCTTGCTTCTTGCTTCCCATTGTGCTGTTGTATGCAGAGTATCCTTGCTGTCCCCTCCCTTTTCTGATGACTTCACAGGTGACTAAACCAGAAGGAGAAGCCACAGAAAGATTGCCAAGCACCTCCCTCTGTGCCTCCTCTGCTCCAGACCCCAGCGCTGTGTTAGGAGAGGCGCTCCCCTGGCAGAAGGGTGGAAATGCCATCCCGTACAGACGGCGGCCCCAGGAGATCATGACGCGCACAGAGCAAGGCGGGAGGAGCAGCAGAGGACAGTTCAGATGCGGAGAGTAAAGCCAGCTAGTGCCAGTTAGTGAACAGTCTTTTCTTTCTGAGGCTTTTGATTTGACTCTGTAGGATGTAGGGATTTGTTGGAGGATGTTAAGTAGTAGGTGATGACAGTATGAGGTCACACTTGCTTATGGAAAGACGGATGATGAAGGGTGGATGGTGCTGGGACAGGAAATAGAAACATAGAGGACTGTTGCAGCATTTCAGGTGGGAGGCCCTGGGGAACTTGCCTGTGTAGGGCATTGTCAGTGTGGGTGTCAGGAAGCTGCGAGAGGTTTTGTTGGCACAGAGCACACTGCATCTCAGTACCTGCTTTGGGCCAGGAACTTTCAGAAGTTTACCTACATTAGCTCATCTGATTCTTGCCATAGCAGTGAGAGAAAGGTAGTTTTGTTTTGTTTTGCCATTTTGAAAATAAAGAAACTGAGGTGTATAGATTATGTAGCTTGCCTGAGGTTTCTGGCAGCTGGAAAGCTGTAGAGTGAGGATTTTAACTTGATTCCATCAAATTCAAAAGTCCTTTCTCTTCCCATTACACCACACCGTGGCCCTCAAGACACAGCCCTCATGTCGTGGTTTTGCATTAGCAAGTACCTTTGCAGGGACTAGTCTATTAATAGTGATCTCTTTTCAACATTCCCATGAGATGAGGGAACACAATTAATTGTTCAGCTGAGGGATTAGAGCCATTGGGGAGGTTAAGGGACTTGACACAGTCATCTATCAAGTGGTTTGGGGAGAGCAGGCAGGGGTGAGGTTTGAAGCAGACCATGTTGAGACTGTAGTCTTAAAGAAAACAAGAATTTGTCAGCCCAGTTTTAGAAATCTGATCTTTCTTTTAATTCATAGATTAGGAAAACTATAGGGCAGATGGTATGCAAGGCAAGTCCCTGAGGACGAGATGGCACAGGGTGTGGTGGCGTCTTGAGATTTCTTTATAGTCAGACTCTGTCCTTTTGCATAGTCTTTAATTAAAACAACCTCCCCCCAAACTAATCTTTATTAAGCGTGGAAATTGGAGTAAGGGTGAAGAAACTTGTCTCCTAAAAAGATCTCAGTAAAAAATTTTTTCCTTTGCCATAAGAATTGTTTTGCTGAGCTTAATAATTAGAAGAATTCTCACAACGCAGCTTCTTTTTTTTCTATTTGATTTTACATGTTTGATAATACTATTGGTTGCCATGGGGATACTTAAGAGTGACACAGAGAGCAACATTATGACACAAAGAGCCACGGGGAACCCTTGTTAATTACATTGTGCCCCTATTCCTGGTCTCTTTGTCTTTATTACTACTATTATTTTTAAAAATTTTATTTATTTTTGTTAAGCTGCGTGGGCTTTTCCCTAGTTGTGGCGAGCAGGGGCTACTCTCTAGCTGTGGCGCGTAGGCTTGTCATTGCAGTGGCTTGTTGCAGAGCACTGGGTCCAGGCCGGGTGAGCTCAGAAGTTGGCGGCACATGGGCTCAGCAGTTGCAGCTTTCTGTGCAGTTGCTCCACGGTATGTGGGGTCTTCCTGGACCAGGGATAGAACCCATGTCTCCTGCATTGGCAGGTGGATTCTTTACCACTGAGCCACCAGGGAATCTCATTATTATTATTATTACTAAGTTATTTTTAATTTTTGAGAGATGAGTGCATTGAGTACCGTGGGTCCTGAGAATGAGTCTAGAGCTTTGTCTTTTACTTTCCTGGATACTTTGGGCATGAGGGATCAAGAAATAGATCACTAGATATCACCTTGTGATATGAGTTGAGGGAATTACATTTGGGAAGAGGGAGTAAAGGCTAGGGGTTGGAAAGCTGCTGGACTAGAAACCTGAATGATTTCACATTTTGTAAATGGTTGTCCCTGGATGCTGTGTACCTTCCTGATTTAACTGAGCCTTGCAGACGGAGACCACACTTTGGCCAGTCCTCAGCCTTCTATTGCTTTCTCTCTAGAAGTAACAGAGTGAAGATAAAACATTGGCTGTGCGTGTGTGGCTGGTAGAGCTGTAGGTAGTGAGGTGGCCACCTGCCCTAGTGAAACCTTGTTTGCGTCAGATAGTGGTGAAGTGATCTGGTTTCTGTAGACTGGGTGCCA
Organism: Aepyceros melampus; assembly: GCA_006408695.1. NCBI lineage: Eukaryota > Metazoa > Chordata > Mammalia > Artiodactyla > Bovidae > Aepyceros > Aepyceros melampus. The sequence goes on along the minus strand of SJXQ01004864.1, from coordinate 188,914 downwards.
AGTATGGGGAGAAGGACGTGACAGTCATTTACAGTGTCATATTTAGTCTCTTGCAGATGTGCTTACAGTTTTAACAAAGGACGAGAAGAAATTATAGGGTGGGAGAGAAATGCCTGCAGACAGCTTGTTAAAGCCTAGGAAGGAGGAAACTAGTATTTGTGTTTTAGGAACGCTAAGCCCTTGCTTACATATCAGCAAGCAAAATATTGGCATTCACTTCTGACTTGAGGAAGGCATGTCTGAAGTCAATAGAAGGAATGCCTAAACACAGGCCTTACGCAGAAAGAAAGGAGAGCCGTGGAAATGCTCAGGATTCTCTCATAAAAGCCTTTTGTGTATTTGAAGCCTCTAATGAAATCAGCCTTGTTCTCTAGGCCAGACAACTCCAGTTGTTTTTCTTACCTTTCTTCTTTGTATCTTTTCTCATCTCTTTTATGCTTTTGTCACCTTTCTCTGTTTCTTCGTGTTAAATGATAGCCATCAAAATTGAACTTTGTGCTCTAATATGTATTCCTCTTCTCACTTCACCTGTGCGTGGTGTTAGTGCCTAGAATGTGGTGGACACATAAAGTGAGCGTCTGCTGAGTGAATGAAAGGAGATGCACCTAATTCTTTGCTTTAAAAGTCAATATTTGCTCTGGGGCAATTAAAAAAAAAACCCTTGTTTTGTTTTTCATTATAAACACCAAAATTGTTGGCTTGTATTGCCACAGCAGAGCAGTATGCAGTGGGTATAAAGACATATAAAACTTTTCTCAGAGAAGAACGTTCGTTCTTCTCTCCTCTCTTAATTAGCTCCTCAGTCCCTGCCTTGCTGCCTGTCTCCCTCTTTCGCAGCTTCACTTCTTTCCTCTCACTCGTTTCTTCATTCAAGAGCCTTTGACAACCTCTGCTGTAAAACAGGCATTGTTTTTAGAGCTGAGGGTATTGTTATAAACAAAATAAAGTTCCTGTTCTCATGAAGTCAATGTTTCAATGAATTAAGGGATATAATTGACCAGAAAAAGTAATTCTTTTTGGTGACAAGGCTTTCAGATAGTGAGGTTGGCAGCTGTGTGGGTGGCAGTATTAATGATTGCTCTTTTGTCAGAGACTTGTTGGCAAGGAAGGCTGTGCTTTCACTCCCCTTTCTATTTACATAACCATCTATGAGTCCCTATGTAGCATTTTACCTGATGTATAAGATTCTGTCTGGGCAGGATTTTGTCAGTTATCATTTATATATCCTTTCTTGAAATTAGATTAGATCCCTTTGATTTATTTGGAGAGAGAAATGGGTATACACAGGATGTTTCTGCTGAGCATCTATTTTGCTATGAAGTGTGTTTTATTTACATTCCATTTTTCAGAGATTGGTGGGTTTTTTCTTTTCCTTTTATACTATTTTTTCAGTTTATTACAATGATCTAATTAATACTCTTAATGCCTCCCATGGGTTTCAGCAGTTGGAACACAAAGCACATGCCTCAACTCTATGAATTGATGAAAACCCAAGACTGTGGCGTTCATTAGTCCATTCATTCAGCAAATGTACAGAGGAAGGACAGTATATGTTGCTTCTCTACAAATGTCACAGTCCAACATGGCAGTGATACATAGAAATATAAATGAGACTTCATGAGGGTAAATAGGCCAACAGAATTCTGAATAAATAGCAATGAGCTTATAAGTCATAAGTAAGTAGGTCAGCCTGGTTGTCAGAGATGGCTTCACAGAGGAGGTGATCTTTGATCTGGATCTTGAAGAGTGAGGATGTGTTTCCCTTTCAGGTCCAGCTGAGAGAGCTGAATTTATTTGTCTTGCTGTAATCATTGGGGTGTTGATCGTGAGGGTGGCTTTCTCTCCAAGCACTGGACTTGGGGATGGTGGTCTCTTTGCAAATACATGCAGCCTGGGTTTTGTTTGTTCATCTCTGAAGCAGTTGGCATATAAACAAGGTTGACACCAGGACCACTTCTTCGTTTTGTTGTTGCTTTTGTTCATCCATAAGTGCAGATGCACAGGCCTTCAGTTTTCACAGTGCTGCACTCCAGTATTTCGGGTAGGTTACTTTATTGTGTGGTAACTTTCTGACGTAGGCATAGTTAGTAAATGAACCAGGAACTAGCTGTTGACCCTCTCCTGTCCTCCTTCTGTTCAGATACCCTGGAGTAAACATAAGAAACAAATCTCATGGGGCTTCCCTGGTAGTCCAGTGGTTAAGAATCTGCCTGCCAATGCAGGGGACACAGGTTTGATCCCTAGTGGGAGCTAAGATCACACATGCTGCACGGCAGCTGAGCCCGTGCTGCAGCTAGAGAGCAGCGTGCCACGAAAGATCCCATGTGCCACAGCTAAGACCTGAGGCAGCCAAGTAAATAATAATAGTAAAAAAAGAAGCAAATTTCTGTTGTCACCATGTTTGGTTACCAACTCAGAACCTGTGGATTGGCCAGGGAGGCATCCAGAGAAAATGTATCGGGGAAGTCCGAGAACAAAGTGTTTCTTTTAAGAGTTTAGAAAAGCTCATTGACGTATTTTTTACTTGCTGAAAGGCCCAGTGAATTTGCCAGTCTCCTTCTTGTCCTGAAAATTGCCTTCAGTTGTTTTAAAGTTGTGGAGCTTTTTCTTTTAACCCCCATCTGAGGTCTGTCAAGGGCGAGACAGCTGGTGAGAGAGTAGGCCTTTCTGATTTTTGTGTCCTCGGGTAAGAGATGCTTAGCATTATATCCTGTATAGGTGGGCTTGCTAGATCATTCACCCTGCAGCTTACCCTCATCATTATTAATGCTGGGCCTGTTTTCTCTTTATGTTAGCAGAAATATGGGAAAATAGAGATATGAGTGAGGATGATGATAGGATCATTTTGAGTATGTAATAAACACCTTGCAAGTGTTTGCTTATTTAATCCGTATGACAACTCTACGAGGTAGGTCTATTTTGTTCATAAGTAAACTGAGTCACAGAGAAGTTGGACATTTTGCCGAAAGTCACACAGCTGCCTGCCTTGGAAGCGCACATATTTGATGACTTTGCTGCATTCCTTATTGAGATGACTGAGCCAAATGCCTTAATAGCGTGTGACTAGTCTTCAAACACCTCATGTCACCCTGACAGTTGTGCACTGGGGAGGTAGATTTCATTGGCGTCTGTCAACAGGTGTTACACCTTTTCAGTGAGACCCTTGTTTTTGTGACTGTTTTATAGCTTTTGTGACTTTCTTATGGCTTTTAAAAACCCTGTTTTTAACCTCCCCACTCCTGAATATGAAGAACCTATTTCAAAGATTGGAAACCTTTTGGAAGTTGAACCTGACTCATAGGTCTTCATGTTTTCAATTTTTTTGTCTTTGAAGGGTTCATTTTGCCTTTCTGTCAAAGAGAGGATCCCATACAAATAGAGGCTTTAATGTTTGCTTGCAGCACACCTCCCCCATTTTATATTTTGACTTTTGGTCTAATAAATGAAAAAATGTTTAATGTTAAATTGAAAATGAAAACCACTTCTTTCACTGTGAACTTAACTCTGTTTCATCTTATGATATAAACTCAAGCAATAAAGCCTTGCCCCAAATGCAAATGTCATGTCCTGTTAAAAAAACACAGATTAACATAAAAACTTAGCAAAGTAGTTTCATTGGGGATGAGTTTTTAAAATGAAGGTATATTTATGATGAAAACAGAGAACGGTTATTCCAGACCATAGAGAGAGGCTCCTATAATATATTTAAGTTGATCACTTATAAATCACTGCTTTCTATAGAGGCTGAAAGAAAGGCATAGAAATCTAACTCCTTTATGCAAAGAACTGCTATACATTTAAAATAATTACAAGGGACAGTCATATACAAATAGAAAAGTAGAATTTGAGATTCAGAACACTCAAATGAGAAGTTTCTAGCTGTAGTTATTTGGGTTAGTGTGTAAGGCACTTCTCATATAAGCTGGTTGCAAATAGACTTGAAGGCAAATAGATTTCCCCAGTGGTCTGCTGACTTCTTTTTCAGTCTTGTTTAACTGCTAAATACAATGCTGAGTGTTGCTTTCCATTCCCCTCGTTTAACTTGGGTCTCTCCTGGAGTCTATGGACCAAAAAGTCTGTAGCTTTGCAAGGCTGATAAAAGGCTCTCCTCTGCTGCCTAAAAATGGCCCTGGGTCGGCAGTTTTGTCATCCTGCCCTGAGAGGGAATAGGTTCCAGATCTGGTCTCTAGCCTAGATTCATTGGGATCCTCTGTGCCATCCCATAGTGGTGTGTTGCTTGATAAATGTAACACCCACCAGCTTTGTCTGATAATGTGTCTGGCCTAGCTGCTGTGCTGTGATTGGAATCAAAACTTATGGCTTGTTATTAGGGCAGTGACTGGCTGGGAGAACATGGACGTCTGTTGCTTTTCATTGCTTATTGATTTAGTGAGTTAGAATGCCTTTCCTTTGGTGCTGGCTTTAGATAGTTCGGCCCTGTTGGCCATTTTATAAGATTGTCTTCATGTGTGACTTGTGTGTATTTCCTTGATCTAGGCGGGGGATACAGGGTCAAGGACTGAGGGGAAGGGATAATTGTTTACAGAAAAGGTGGAGGGGTGTGGATTTGAAATGAAATAGGAGGCTGGGGAGTGTAGGCTTCCTCTGAATATCAAGGAAATTCTTTAAACCCCTAGATAACCTCAGAAAGTCCTTTCTTTGCTCTCAGAGTAGGGAGTTTGGCTGGCTTGAGCTAATAATTGGAATCGGAACCGAGAGTTGTGGATTAAATTTCTCCCTGGCAGAGACCAGTGTTTGGGGCTTACCTCTACTCGTGTCCTGCTGCTCCTCTTTGGATCTTTTAAAACTATATATGATAAATGCTGACTTGATACATATTTTGGTTTTAGATCTTTATTATGAAGTTGTTTTTTTTTTTTTTTTTTCTTTCAACACATTGATTGAGTACCAGTTATGTCCCAGAGCCTGTTCTTGGTCTTGGGATATATTGGTATACAAAATAAACAAAATCCTAAGTGTTAGAGTTCATATTCTAGTAGACTGTTATATTACAGTGTTCATTATTTGAGAGGACCAAGGTTTTAGTCATTGCTGAGGTGGCACTCTGGCATGGGTTGGGAGACTGGATTCAAGTCCTAGGAACTGTCCTGACTTGCTGAGTTTCTCTGAGCCTCAGTTTTCTCACCTGTAAAATAAGGAAATTGAATATTCTTTTTCTTTTATTATCAATAAATCATACTGAATGATTTGTAGAGTCTTTTTCCAGTTTTGTAATTTATGATAGTGGTTCCCCTGAACATTTCATTTCAGCCTTTTATCTGAGCTGGGCTTGTAACTGATGATCAGCCTTCATGTGTTAATTTGAAAGACTTTTTCGACTAAGGAAGAAGATAATTGTTTCTAGAGATTGATATTTCTACATATGGTCATGGGATTTTTTGGAAAGTGTAGTGAATTTATAGATTTTTCTAAAGCATTACTCCAGGACATTTTCATTCTTGTCACAACGAATGTCAGAGATAACATTTATTTTTTAAAGTCTTCATATACAGGCTCTTCTTGGCACTATACTTGCTGCTAAAGCTACAGTGATGGGGGCCTGGCTTTTGAAATAATGTTAATACCATGGGATAGAATTTTTAAAAACTCGTGAAAACAGAGTAACTTCCCAGCTTTTAAAAAGAAAAGGAAGAAACAATAGGAACCGTTCGTTTATTCTGTGAGCATATACATACTTTTTACATAAAGTCTGAGTTTCCCTTGTGTCCTATGAACTGGTTGGTTGCAAATGAGAAGAGTTGCCTGTTCTTACATGAGCCAGAGAAACACTCATCATTGTGTAAGAAATAACTTTTTTGTTTGTGTGAAATCATAAGATAGAACCCATTCCAGCATACGCCTCCAATATAAAGCTCAGGGATGGAGGCCTGTTAATCAAGCGGAAGTATGGGAAGTGAGAAATGAAATACAGGTCTTATTTTTCACACCTCTAAATGAGTGACTGCAAAGGAAGAACTTAAAAATAATAATGCAACCTTTTTCTTGCATCACACCTTTTAATAAGGCAGTTTAAAAATATTTAGGGTGAACCTTCATCAGGATGCGTGTAATTGCCTCAGCACAGTTCAGGAGTCCACTGAGGTGATGCTCCGCAGTGCCCAGAAGCCTGGAGGCAGATGCCTGGGGGTTGAGAAGCTCTGTCACTCACTGGTATATTGAGGATGATCTGGTGGAAACCTTTCAGGATTTGGGATCTCATTTTCCTCTCAAATGCATGCTATCGGGGTAGAAGCTGTGACTGGAGTGTATGACTTACATCTGTTTATAAGGTACTGGTCTTGTAAGAATGGGCACGTAGACATCCTTGGTTCTGTCTACCTGTAACAGTATCTCCTCATCCTTTTCGGTCCATTTCAAATACGTTCATCTTGTGACATCTTTTCCTAACCACCCCCAGCTGGCCATCATTTCTCTCCATTATGTTTCAGACAGATTAGACTGACGTTTTGTGTTTTTATTCCAGATTGACCACTTAGAGGCGGTTTGATCTTGGGCAGATTACTTTGCCCTTCTGTATCTTCATTTCCTCATCTGCAAAGCGGAGATAATACAAGCATCTACCTTTTAGTATCACGGTGATTATGAAATGAGTTAGTGTAGGCGATACACTTAAAACAGTGTCTGGCATTGTGCTGCTGCTATTTTATCAATATTATTATTTTACTTCCCTCTTGGTACATAGTTCATGTTCTTCTTTGCTACACTAATGTATTTAACTTCTCTGCCTTAAATTGTGCTTGATTCCTTCCAGCCTGAAATTTCTTGTAATACCTAGCCTGGTACCGTGGACATGCTAATAATTTGGCTCACATATTGTGAGCCCCCTGGATGAGATCATGGAACATTTTGTTAAGAATTCAAAACAGGGTGCATTCTCATTCTGAATATTAGAACCTTAGAAGTGAATGGGGACTGATCTTGTTTGTTTCTTAATTGCTGAGACAGCAGCACCAAGGCCAAACACTCACTCATGGTCTCCCATTGAGTGGCCTGATAAGAAGGCTAGCCACTCAAGGCTTAGGGACCTCATTCTCTTTTTGCTGATATTACTTGCATAAATGATATGGCTTCTGATAATTCTCTGAGCACTTTAGGCCAGGTTAATACTGACCGGTAATTTCCGGAAGTGCCATGTAGTGGCAGGAACATGATTTATGTAACATGGGCCCTTGCTAGCTAGGATGAACACTGGAAGGCCAGCTGTGCTTCTGTAATTATGAATGCCTTTCAGAGGAAATGGCAACCCACTCCAGTACTCTTTCCTGGAAAATCCCATGGGCGGAGGAGCCTGGTAGGCTGCAGTCCATGGGGTTGCTAAGAGTTGGACATGACTAAGTGACTTCACTTTCACTTTCAGAGGAACTGCTTTTATTCCCAAGAGCTCCCCTCCCCCCTTTAAACCATCAAGGGAGTCCATATGGTGATGAATGGAGAGGTGCAGGACTGAACTAGCTAGTTGTGGATCTTTCTTCAGCAGTTCTAGAGACAACTGCGATTTAGGGCATTCTGGCTAGCTGACACCTTGGTTGAAGGTATGGAATTAAAATATACAAGTGATGAGTGTGTGGAGAAGACCTTATAAAAAGAAATGCTACTTGACTTCCAGCCAGGTTAGATCTGCTTTCCCAAGGTAAGCGCTTTGACTCCTGCAAAACTTGTCTGAATTCGTCATGCAAAAGATTGCACTTCACTTATCAGCCAGACCCTATTAACATTAGGAGTGTGTTGCTGGCTGACAAGTATGTGGTTGGGGGAAGCCAGTGTTCAGAAGCTGATGAGTTCTTTGACTTTGGGCTCTGGAAGAACAAATAGCTCCTTGAGTTTAAATTTGCCAAGTACGAAGCAGCTCTGGTCCGAAGACTGCAGCTTTGTCAAGGGTGCTTACTTCCCTCTGGGCCTGTGGATCCAGACCAGGATAGATGAGGATTCATTGTCCTTCACAGACTCAACAAGGTCTTCCTGTCCCTCTCTCCAGGCTGCTCATGTAATTGTCCTAATATTGCCTTTGAGAGATTTTAAGAATTCCTCAGAGGGATCTGGGAAGAATAGAAGGACCTCCTTGATAGTTTAGAAATGTTGCTCTTATCTCTTGATTGACTGCATGCTGTTTTGGTTTCTGCTTAGGCCAAAATCTCCTTGCTGGTTATGTTGTCTTTGATCCATACCTTCCCCATAGACTGCATCACATGGGAAATGCTTTAACTGGATTTCAAAAAGTTCTCAGTTGTATGTGTGACGTCCAGCCAGTTACTTGGTTTTTCAAAACTTGTGGTAAAAATGCCCATAAGACAAAATCTGCCATCTTACCTATTTTTAAATATATTCATTTATTTTTGGCTATGCTGGATCTTCATTGCTTTGTGGGTTACTCTCTAGTTGTAGTGCAAAGCCTTCTTGTCAATAGCACTGGCTCAGGGGGCACAGGCTTCCATAGTTATGGTGAGTGAGCTCACTAGTTACAGATCCTGGGTTTTAGAGCATGGGCTCAATAATTGTGGCACATGGGCCTAGTTGTCTCACGGTATGTGGGATCTTCCTGGACCAGGGATCAAATCAGTGTCCCCCCGCCACTGGCAGGCAGATTCGTTACCACTGAGTCACCAGGGAAGCCCCATCTTATCTATTTTTAAATGCATAGTTCAGTAGTATGAAGTACACTAAGCCTCTTGTGTAACCAATCTCCAGAATTCCTTTCATCTTGCAAAACTAAACGTCTTTGCCTCTTAAGCACTAACTTCCCATTCTTCCCTCTGCCAGGCTCCTGGCAACCACCATTTTGCCTTATGTCTCCATGAACTTCATTACTCTAGGTACTTCATATAAGTGGAATTTTGGTATTTGTCTCTTTGAGACTGACTTATTTTGCTTAGCATGATGTCCCCAAGATTCATCCAAGTTTAGTATGTATCAGGATTTCCCTTCCTTGTTTGAGGCTGAATAACATTTCATTGTATGTATATACCGCATTATGCCTATTCTTTCATCCGTCGGTCGACACTTGGCTTGCTACCACCTCTTAGCTTTTATAAATAATGTTGCTATATGTATGGATATGAACTATCTCTTCAAAATTCCTCTTTCAATTTTTTTGGATATAGACCCAGAAGTAGAATTGCTGTATCATATAATTTCATTTTTAATTTTTTGAGTAGTGGCCATGCTGTTTTCTTTTTAAGAGTTGCATTTAAATTAGCTTTCTCAGGCTTTGATGTCCAGAGTGCTTTGAGCTGTCCCTGAATGGATGTGTTTCTCGCTTTCTGCTCTAGCACACCTGAACTTTGACACACTGTTCATGGCTCACTTTGGTCCTTGTAGGTTGGTACCTCTCGTTAGATTAGATCCAGAGGACAACCTTCTCAGGATCCTGGCTAAATAAGTGGAGAAGCAGGTTGAATCTTAGAAAGCTTGAGCTCGGGTGCTTACCTGGTGTCATGCTCTCACTCTTGTCCTCAGATAAGAGTTGGGATGACATGATAGCCTCCTAGAAAGTTGGATGGTACAGCCCCAGTTGTGTTCTTCCTAAACTTATCCTCTGCCTTTGGGCTCACATCACTGGAAGTGGGTGAAGCAATAATCTACTCACTTACTCACTCACTACTGTTTATATGTACTTGAGGGAGAGTTGGAGACTAGATTAGGAAGTGAGTTGCCTGTGGATCTTACTGCTAAACAGTTGGGTGTCTGTCTGTGGGCAGCAGGGAATGAGGCATAAAGTGAAAGAGAGAATCTCTGGATATTTCTACACCCCACTGACTGCAGTATGTAGTTAGGCTGTGGTTCTGAGTCCTCTCCACAGTACGTGGGCCCTTCTGTACTGAGGACGCTCAGGTGTGCAGCACTGTTAAGGGCCAACACGAGGGTCACTTGCCATTTCTTTTCTGTCCGTGTGGAAGCTGCCATCTTTCCGGTGGCCTGTGGACATGGTCCTTAGATGATTCCAGCAGGTGTATTTCCTCATAGATGGTAGCCAGTAAGCTGTCTAGTAAGGTCTGCAGTTCAGATTATTAGGGGTTTTACCTCCTTTGAAACACACATTGTGCCTGCTGCTTACTGTTCCTTTTTCTCTCCATATTGTCCAAGACCAGTTGAAGTGTTGCTTTGTTTGTGAAACTTTCTCAGAGCCTTCGTCAGGACAAGCTAGAACGTCCTCTTCTGTGCTTGGCTCCTCTCTGAGGTTACTGTTATCTCTGTGCCTGACGCGGTAGTATTGCTACTACCTGTGTTACCTGTGCCAGAGAGAGACTCCACCCTCCTCCGTTCAAGTGTCTGTCTCTCCCAGGACCTTATGCTGTAATGGATATATTGCTGCGTCTGTGACAATTGTCTGGTGAATATTTGATTTGTTCACGAGTGACAGATGCAGTGGAATTGAGTAAATTATTAGTTTTAATCATGACCATTGCCCCACATAGCTGTTTGGCCACATCCAAACCACTCATTCTCTCCTCCCAGGTTATTAAGCTGAAAGAAAAAATAAGCCTAGGGTTTAAAAAAAAAAATACTTAGCACTTACCACGTGCTAGGTATTTTGCTAAGCACTTTGCTCATATTTCCTCATGTACTGTTTCAGTGACCTAATGGAGTACCTTTGCATTTTATAGGCTATGAAACAGACACCGAGAACGGTGGCTATCTGCTAGGTTCAAATCCAGGTAGTGCAGCCTCTGAATATACATTCAATTTTACATGACATTGGTAAATGTTAGTTCACTAGCCACAGACCTTAGGACCCACTCAGTACCACCAGCTCTGGACCTGCCAACTGTGAGGTGCAGGCCGAGCACGAGTACCCCGGGGGACTCCGAGTCCTTGCACCGAGGTTTCAGTTAGTGATGACAATGGAGGGGAGTGATCAGTGTGGAAGTTGGGCCATAGAGAAGGGTGTGTGCCCCTGGATAGGAGCCCAAGAGACATAGTTGCCTTGACTAGGAAGGAGGGGAGCCGAGGGAGAGTGGCCCCAGTGGAGGAAGGAGGAGGATGAGGTGGTGAGGTAGCTGCAAGGAGGGGGACTGGGAAGTGTGGCCTGAGGGCGTTAACTCGTCTCCAAGCTCCAGATGGAAAGAGGTCTCCATCTCTGCCTCCTGGGCCTCGAGTATCTCCACCCCGAAGCACTGAGGCAGAGCCTGGGCACACGTGTTCACTTATGCTGCTTCCCCCACCCTGTGCGGCCAAGCGGAACATGAAGGAAAGATGAACAAACATCCCAGGTCTCTCGACACATAGATCAAAACATATTGATGGTGTCTTGCTACTCTGATAATTTCATTGAACTGTATGAAGCTTAAAATTGATACATAGACATCCTCCTGATTAACATTAAGTGCTGCTGCCAGTCTGACATAGCTGGATAGACCAATATTGAACAATCTATTAAATATGTCACACTTGAACAAGGAGCGTAAATCATATTATATTATTTCAGCTGTAATTAGGTGGGAGATAAAATCACAAATAGACGAGTTTAGAGAGTATTTCTCAGGTGTACACAGCGTCACTGTAATTTCTGTCCTCACTCCACGGGGAGAAAGAAGTTGACTGCTTTCCAGGTATCGACTGCTGTCCAGGAAATGGGATGTTGAGGGGTGACTTACATAGTGTTCGCAGAGTGGGTTTCATTGATAAATTCAACGAGACTAGCTGCAATCTCCTGAAGTTAATGGCAGTACAGATGCACCATTCTGCGCTTAGCTGGCAATGGCCGGCTCCACAGCCTTGCAGGCCTGATGTTTCCTCAGGTTACGATATGTTTGTGCCTCCATGTCTGCTTCCCTCCATTCCTGGGAGATGCCTGGTGCCTTTATTGGCTGGAACTAATGGATGCAAACCAGAACTTGCGGGTGGACAAGATGGTGTAATGCTCAGTCCTTCATTGCTCCTTTTTGCCAACCCACAGAGAAAGCGCGATTATTGGAAAGAAATGAGGGGCATAAACCAACACCAAAATGATAAGGATATTATGTTAGGAGGGTCCAAAGGAACTGGGCTGTAGCTGAGAAATGGAGAGAATTCTAGTCCTTCCTTCACAGGGTTGTTGTGAAAAATAAGACACACATTAAACCTTCAGAATGGTGCTACCATGTAGCACAGGTTTCAGTACTTATCAGTGCTTTTGTTATTATAAGAAAAATGGTTGATTTTTGTGGGGTGTGGTCAGGGTGGAATTCAGGGGTATGGTCATTTGTGGAATTGAGCAAATGTGGAATTCAAGAACTGTATAAAAATCACCGGACTTGAGTGATGCGCCTCTTTTCCATTGGCTGGCGTTAGCCTAACAGGACGGGAGGTTGTTAGTTCTCATTTGGGGCTGTTACCATGGCAGCAGTGTATACTGTCATCTTTTATTGAGAGGCCATTGTTTTCTTTTTCGCCTTTTTAGGAGTTTATTTCTCAGATATCAGTTTGGTCCATTTCAGGTGATTCAGTTAATGAAGGAAAACATCTTTTACACCTTTGTATTATGAATGCAGACCTTAGAACTTTGTGTGGATGTTATAATCATGCGCAGATGTTTAACAAAATCCTGTAATGTGTAGTGTGTGAATATTTTTATATGAAGTGTTTGCTTAAAGTTCGCTACGTCTGTGATGCTACCCCCAGCTCTCAGTTCATAGGGATTTCTGTACAGACAAGTGGCGGAGCTGCAGTGGGCTCATTCCTGGCTGCCTGAGGAAAGTTTTTTTTTTTTGCCAAGTTGCATGATTTGCAGGATCTTAGTTCCCTGACCAAGGATTGAACCTGGGCCCCTGCATTTGAGGTGCAGAGTCCTAACCACTGAACCTCTAGGAATTCCCCTGAGACAGGTTTTGCGGTGTTAATCTCTTGGCTCCAACATGATTGGAGCCAGCAGTTCTGGCTTGAGCTAGCTGGACTTTGGGGATTGAACTGTGTAGCATGTAATGTGTCTAGGCTGAGCTACATAGAATTAGAGGCACTTACCCTGTGTCCCCTAAGTCAGTGCTTTGCAGAGTGCTGCAAACAAGACCTTTGTGGGTTTCAGAAAGAGAAAGCACTTTAGAAAGCAAGGATTCCAAGAGTCCTACCAGAGAGCAACTGAAGGCTGACGTTTCCCCCTCCAGACCAACTGCCTGGCCCTGGTTTTTCTCACTACTTTGCATAATAACTTTTCTTCTCCTTTCTCTCTCTCAGCTGCACTTAGAAGGACTTAATGACACCATTTAAAGTTAGAGGATAAATGTAAAGCTGATCTGTTCATGAATACCAATTAGTTGTACTTTAAAAAATATAATTTCACATATGGCAGGAACAGGTTGCTACTTGAAGGAGCTGTTGGCCAGTGGTTTTTCGAGTGGAGATGTGGCTTCACCTGCTGATCTGTCCGTCCAAGGAGATGAGTGTTGGGGAACTGTAGTGGAGGACTGAGAACCACCGAGGAAGGAGGAACCAAGGACGGCTAGTTCTGCAGTCACTGTGGCCACAGTATACTCCTGGCTCTCGATCATGCATGCTCCCTCAGTCGTGTCCAACTCTTTGTGACCCCATGGACTGTAGCAAAAGATGTAGTCATCGAATTTTCCAGGCAAAAGATACTGCAGTGGGTTGTCATTTCCTACTCCAGGGGATCTTCCTGACCCAGGGATCCTACCCAGGTCCCTGCATTGGCAGGCGGGTTCTTTACCATGGTGCCATGTGGGCTCTTGAATATTATTGTGTAAATTACCCTAAAATCTACTCAAGCATCAGAGATCTTTGTACACGTACCCATAGGTTTTGTTATTGTTAATAATTTGCTTTTCTGTCCTATGACTTTTTTTTTTTAAGATTGTTTTTTCCCACAGCATTAGCAGGTACCTAAACTGGGAAGTGGTGAGTATGTGGATTTGCAGTTCCAAAGAGAAGTTTGCTTGAGTTCAAGACACTTAGTCAGAACCATGCACTGAGTGCTGCTGGGTCCCAGGCATCGTGTTCAGCCCAGGGCGTACAGAAGTGAGTGGGGACTGTTTCTGCTCTCAAAGAGTTTAGCTCACAGTTGGGTGTGCTTGACTGTGCATGAGTAGATGGTCTCAGTACAGCAGCAGTAGGACCCCAAGGTGTGTTGGTAGCGTTGGAGGTACAGCAGTAGTTCTGTGGGGGCGGGGGAGAGGAGGCATCTAGGGGGACTCCATGGTCAGGGTGGGTTTGGAGCACAATAGGAAGTTTGCCAGACAGACGAGACACATTGCCAGGGCAAAAGGACAGTGGTGTCTCCAGAGGAGGGGGAGCTGGGAATGCAGCCCCGAGGTTGGGTTTTTTGTTTTACTCCCACCTCATACGTGTTAGATAGGTGACCTACTCTTTTGCTGAGAAAGAAGAGAAATGCCCTCCACCCACGTCTCCCTCCCTTTTGTTGGGCATAGGAAGCGGGACTGCATCCAGTATTGTGATCTTGCCCAACCTCCGTGTAACTGAGCCTCACAGAGCCCGCACACAGATTAGTTAAGTCGGATCGAAGTTCAACTCAAACATTCCTCTTGGTCCAGTGCCATTTCCGCTGCCCTCCATCCAAGTTGTTACTCTGTGGTTTCTGTGTTGTTAGATTTATGCCTTTCTCATTCGTTCAATAAGTGCTTCCTGAGTTGGTTATAAACAACTGTACCGTCTGATAGAGTTATAAGGGTCTTAGTCTTAAGGTGGAAATTAACTTTGAAAATATAGGCTGATTCAGAATATGAAAAGCTAGAGTAAAGAGTGAGGGTTTAAGGATTTATACCTTTCAACCTAGAGAGGATGCCAATGAGTTTCTGAACTTGTAGCCTAAGGCAAATTCTTTTTGATTCCTGTATTCCTTGACTTCATTCACTTCTGTGGGATAAGACTTCACTGTGTTTGAATAGATAAAAATACACGAATAAAGGTAGGCCTAGCATTGGGTGAGAGAGTGGAATCTGTAAGACGAGGGACTCTGAATGCCAAATTGTCTGTTGTTTTTTTTTAAACACAGCTTTCTTTACTTTTAACATTGACTTTTATTTATTAGTTTTTGATTTTAGCTGCACCAGTCCTTCGTTGCTGTGCACCGGGCTTTCTCTAGTCGTGACGTGCAGGCTTCTCGAGGCCGTGGCTTCTCGTTACGGAGCATGGGCTCTTGGGTGCTGGCTCAGTAGTTGGGTGTGAGGGCTTAGTTGCCCCATGACATATGAAGTCTTCCTGTACCAAGGATTGAACCCATGTTCTCTGCATTGGCAGGTAGATTCTTCACCTTTGGACCATTAAGGAAGTCCTCAGATAGACTGATTTGGAAGCCTACCTCCAGCTGTGTAATCCTGGGCAATTTGCTTAGACACTCAGTGTCTCATTCCCTATATGGAAAATGTTGATGAAAATAGTATCCATATGAAGTTGTTACTAGGATTAAATGAGCTAATGTAAATAACATATTAAGGTGCCTGATATATTAGCAAGCCTTTTATGGATATTCACTGTAATTGGGGAGTTGCCTGATTGAGTGTCTCAGCTGGGTTAATTTTTCTGTGATTTCTTAGAACATTGCGACAGTTTCTCAGCTTGCTGATGCGTCAGGATCATCCAGAGAGCATTGTAGAATTCACAGCCCAAAGATTTCCAGTTTCACAAGATGGACTAGGCCCTTTCCTCCTAGATCCTCCTCCTAGATCTAAAATCACTGGATGTAACAAAGAAGCCATACCGTCTCTGAAAAGTGAGAGAGCAGACTGCTTACAACTTGGGGATTTGAGGGACCACACTCTGATAAGTCCCTTGCTTTGCTTATGGAGCCCATGAATCCTGGACAGGGTACTGCAGAAACTTCCCACACAGAATCACCAGAAGGCACAGGCCAAAAAAGTTCTAAGAAAACCAAGTTTCCCCTCCTAGGCAAAGGCCTGGGAATAAAAAGGCAGGTTAACGACAAGAAACCTTTTCGGCAAAACCTTCCTTGCCGCAGCCAGGCGCCACGGGAAGAAACCGCTTTCTGTACTCGCGCACCACCCCCACCCTCTGTTTCAGTCCATCTTCTGTCCCCGCTTCCCCGTGGAAGCAGCAGTGCACTTCCATTCCCCTCAGGGGTGGCATCGGCAGAACTGGGCAGGTGCTGAACTGCCACCCTCCTCTGTGGGGAGCGAGGCCACGCTCTGAGGCGGTGCCAGGGAGGGAGGAGCAGGGTCCAGCTCCAAGCTGAGCGTCTCCTCTCACTCACCTTGCAGCAACAGCTTCTCTCTCTCTAGGGGGTTGCACTGGGGCTTAGGAGAGTCTGATCTCACACCCTCTCTTGACGGGATAAGGCAGTGCCCGTTTTGCCTGGAAGATGCCAGCAGAACCGAGTAATGAACTGAGTTTCTGCTCCTCCCCCTGCAACAGGTGGGTGGCTCAGTGCCAGGGTATTGGTGTTGCTGGGCCCAGAAGGAGGCCGGTCTACATGCCCACCTTGCTCTCATGGTGCCTTTCATCAGGAAACTGCTGCTAAGCAAAGGTCTCTAGGATACAATAAAAAATGCCATAGGAACCAGGAAAACCACAACATGAATAACAACCAATAACAGATCTCAACAGTGAGATGAACCTGGTGTTGGAATTCTGAAAGAATTTCAAAGCAGCCATCATAAAAATGCTTCAACAAGCAATTGTTATTATTATGAAACAAGTGGAAAAAACGGGAAATCTCAAAAAATTCATGGGCCCAACATGAGGGAATTTTTTGGAATGATGGAAATATTATATAACTTGATTGTCCTGTATGCCTTTTTAAGAGTGAAAGAAAGTGAAAGTGTTAATCGCTCAGCTGTGTCCAGTTCTTTGTGATCCCATGGACTGTAGCCTGCCAGGCTCCTCTGTCCGTGGAATTTTCCAGGCAAGAATAGTGGAGTGGGTAGCCATTCCCTTTTTCAGGGAATCAATGTCTCCTGCATTACAGGCAGATTCTTCACTGCCTGTGCCACCACGGAAGCCCATTTTGTGAGAACAATCAAACTGTATGCCTGGAGTGGGTGTATTTATTCTAAGTAAATGATATTACAGTAAAGTTGATTTCCCTGGAGGAGGACATGGCAACCCACTCCAGTATTATTGCCTGGAGAATCCCATGGCCAGAGGAGCCTGGCGGGCTACACTCCATAGCGTTGCAAAGAGTCAGAGACACAGCTGAGCAAATGACCAAAGTTGATTTACAGTAGTGCATGGGGCCAGTCTTCACCCTTGGAGATTTATTCAGTAGATCTGAGTAAGTCCAACCACCACAACAAAATTAATGCCTCAGGTGATTCTGAGGCTGCTGGTGGCTCTTGGGAACTCCTCATCTCTCCAGAGTAATCTAGACTAGTTGTGAATTCTTCAGAATATCAATCTGTTAGCAACCTGTGCAAAAAGAATCTTGTTATGGTAAATTATGAATTACCAGATAAGTACTTGCAGAGTAAACAGAATATATAATTAGAAACCATTAAGTGCATTATCCTCTCATGGAAATAAATTTTTGTTTTTTGTTGGGTAATGTTGTAAAGAATATTACTTGGCATCCTTAGAAGCTGTCGCTTTGGTTGCTGGGTCATAAAAACCTGCACTGTGGTGTTATTTTCTCTGTCTCCTGTTTGACCACACCTTTCTCTCCTTTCCTTTTCAGAACATTGTCTCCTTGCTGGCTAATGACAGGATGGATTCCCATCTGCCTGTGCGAGCTACTGCCGCCTTGACAGTCGTGGTTTTCATCAGTACCTCCCTGGGGGTGGTGCTTTCTGTCAACATCCTGCTCTTAACAGAGGCTAGGAAATGATTTCTAATCCAGTCATTACAGCTTTTAAGCCTCTCTCGTTGGCCTCACTTTAACCCGGTGACTCTCATGTTGCCATCTAGGCTGGATTTTCTAATCCTGCCAAGGAAACCTATGCTTTCTCCCCCACTTAAGCAGCAGGCTTTCTCCCCCTTTACTCTTCCTGGTACATCTAGTTAAGTGCGAAGTGGCTAGGGCTGGATGTGAAGGGGTGGAAGGGGTTGTACTGGGGTTGCTTTCTTCCCAGGGCACATCTTTCAAAGCAGCTGGGGTCACTTGTCCAGAGCAGAACCAATCGCAGCTGCACCAGAGGCCCAGCTGCCTGTGCCTCCTGCGTCTGGACCAGGTGAGCCTCTAACACTCCTCTCTGGGTGCCGGAAGGAAAGGCTTTTTAAAAAATCTGTTAACAGATTTAAAGTAAGCTGTGTCTGGGTGTCAGAGTTTTATTCCTGACAGCTTTCTGTTTTGACACTGTACTCTTGGGTGTTCCCTGGGTCTGGTTTCTCTGCTTTGAATAATAGATGCCTAAGATTGGCTGTTGGTAGGATACTTTCTCTCTGAGTTCACTCTGGGGTTCTCCTTTTACTTACCAGAGCTGAATCTGGTCCACAGGTCATTCTCCTGGTCTCCAGCCTTCCTAAGAACTCATGCTTACTTAGCTGGTCTTTATTTCTGTTGTGTGTTTTCGTATGTGTCACAGTTACGGTCATCAGATGACTAATGTCAGAGAAGGTCAGACAGAGTTATAGCTTCTAATCATGTTGACCTTTTGGTAAGGGAATTATTTGTGGGGGGAAAAATACACATTAAGAATCTTCAATGTGCATTACAGGGGATAACACTTGAAAAATGTGCCCATGATAGCTGTCTCCAAATATTTATGTGGATTGTGGTTTCTAAGAGGAATTAGCTTTTCTTTCCTAATGTAGAACCAGGGCCAGTAATAGGAAGGAGTAGAGAAATGTATTATGACCCTGTGTCAGGAAGAACATTCTGACAAGGCTTTCCAAAATATAGATAGTAAGTGTCACGTCACTGAAGGTATTCAAGGGGGAGATATGGGTCTGGTAGAGAAGGTGTGGCTATTGGGAAATTTCATCCTCTGTTTATTTTTTTTATTTTAAGTAAGCCATGAATGTAGCTGTAGAACCATTTCTGGCTAAAGGGCTAACTAACCTGCTTACTTGTACAAGAAACCTGGGTATTAGTAGCAAGAAGTCTCGATGTTTCCTCAGGTAGCCCTGGAAAGACTGTGTGTGTCTCCCTGTCTTTCCTTTGAGATGCCTGCATTATAGTACCCTTTTCCAGTTGTGGTCTGTTTTTATCATGTGTTGTGTGCATGGCCTTTTCCAGTGTCTCTGTTGTTTGACCTAAGAAAGAAAGCCAAATAACTGACCGTTCATCAGTCCTAGGATTGAGGCAGGCAGCTTCTTGGGGAGTGGGCCCCCATTCCTAGTCTAGATGAGGCCTCTCTTATTGAAGCCAAAAATAAATGGGGTTGTTCAAATAAAGTGGTTGTTCAGAGAAAAATCATAACCTCTCCACTCACCCTTTGCCTTCACTTGCCCTTCTGTGGTTAAAAGCAACTCAGGGTGTTGGGAGGAATCATAAAGGCACACTCTCTGAAGGGAACTTCAGAGGTGTGTCTCACTTTAGCTCATGGGCATTTCTAGGTGACCCCAGCAAGTGTGGCCACTAGTGAAGCAGGGAGGGTTGCTAGTTTATGAACATTTCAGCCTGGGGGATTTTCCTTCTTGCCCCTTGCAGTTTGCTAATTGGCCTCTCCGGGGTTTGTAGTCCCAGATGCTTTTGTGGTTGTGTCTTGGTATGTGTGTATGTGGTGTTAATAGTCCTTTATTGGAATAGTTGTATTCATTTTAAATTGTATTATATGTCTTTCTAAAAGATGCTCGTCAGATGATAGTTCAGTGGAGATCTTTGGTTTGATTGAAGATGTTGCTCCCAGGTTATGGGAGAAGCAACTAACATTTCTTGAGCAATCCCTGTGAACATTTCCCTTATATGTAGACCATAAAGTAACATTTCCCAGGGTTACTGCTGTAGGATAGTGCCCTATGACACTACCACAAGGCCTTTAAGATTTGATTCCTAAGACATGTTTGTATTCATAATGATTCTCAGCACAGTATTTTGCGTTTAGTAGGTGATCAATAAGTGTTGAATTTTGTTGAACATAAAATTACTTTCAAATGATTTTTGTTTCTTCCTTTTAAAAAGAATACTTTGGAGAAAACGTTCTTCTTCAGGTTCATTGCTTCTAACCCCTTCTTGTAACACTCCGTAAAAGAGGATTTTGGATGGTTTGGAGGAAAGCTGATCCATGTGGGATGTGAGGGTGTTTGCATTTGATCAGGTTTCTGGAGACAGATCATTCATGTTGGTACAGACTCTCTGCTGTCTCCATAGCAGGTGTGGGTTGTGTACCATATGGAGGCTCAGTGGATGATATGCAAATAAATAAAAAAGTAAGGAAATATTATTGTAAGTATAGTTGATTTATGATGTGTTAGCTTTTTAAATTGAAGGGTAGTTGATTTACAATATTCTAGTTTTAGCCAGTAAGTATTAATGAAGCACCTATGTGTAAGGCATGCATTCTCAGTCGTATCTGAGTTTTTGCAACCCCATGGACTGTAGCCCCCCAGGCTCATCTGTCCATGGGATTCTCCAGGCAAGAATACTGGAGTGGGTTGACAGTTCCTCCTTCAGGGGATCTTCCCCAACCAGGGATTGAACCTGCATCTCTTGTGTCTCCTGCATTGGCAGGCAGATTCTTTATCACTGAGCTACCTGGCATAGTACTTGCTACAGAGATACATAGAAACAAATAGAAAATAGTAATTTCTGCCACTGAGGATCTTATCATCTAGTGGGAAATGTAACATCTATATACATTAAAAATTGATTAACAATTTCAAGGAATTCTTAAGGATCCTTGATTGTCTAATGTGGTGGTTCTCAAATGTTAGTGTGCCTTGGAATCACCTGGAGGGCCTGTTAAAGTACAGATTGCCAGGCCCCACCCCCAGATTTTCTGACTCATTTTTCCTGAGGGGTCCTGAGAACTTGCAGTTCTGGCCACTTCCCAGATGGTACTGATGCTGTTGGTCCAGAGAACACATTTGGAGAAGGCTGGTGTGAGGCATTGGTCCTTAGCTTTGGCTGTATAGTAGAATCACCTGGGGAGTTTAAAACATCCATGCCAATCTAGACTAATCACATCACTCTCTCTGTGGAGTGGGACTCAGGCTTTTTTTCTTTTTTTTTAAATTCCCCAGGTAGTTGTAAAGTGCAGTCAAGTTTTGGACTAACTGGTCTAACCCACATTGGGAGTTTATAAGTTTAGAATGTAGAGACAGATGACGTGCCATGGCTGTAGGAGTGTGGACAGACGATTGGAGTTATTTAGCCTAAGCGTAAAAAGTGGTAAGGGAAAACAAAGGGATGGTTGCTGTTCTTACAGAGGTAATGCTGTGAACAAGGCCAGCCTGTTTTCTATCAGTTTCTTGAGGCAGACTGATGAGCTTGTGAGCTCTTAGGAATAAGCATGGATTCCCATCCAGCAAGGGGTCAGCAAATAGGGCTGAGGGGCTTGATGTCACCATGATTAACAAACATTCACTGACCACCCTCTCTTCTTCCTGATTTAGACCTAAATCTGTTTTTATGCAAACAAGCTTGCATGTCTGTGTATTTAGACTGAGGTGTGGACAGGGGCTCTGGAATAGTGATAGTGAAGCTTTAGAAAATTGAAAAATGCCAGTTATAAGTTTCTTCTCTTGAAGCCTCTGTGTATTCATATGTAAATAAAATACTGCACAGAGTTGTCAATATTCAATGTATGTACAATTTTAGGAATTTTATGTAGTAAAAAAAATTTTTTTTTATGTAGTAAAATTTTAGGAACATTGTTCATTCATTTGAGACCTCCAGAATCTAGCAGTGTGCCTGGCACATAGGTCTGCTCATTAAATTCATGTTTGTTGAATGAATCATAAATATTTTAAATGAAATACCTATGTATTAGCAAGGACAGTGAGAGCTTGTTCTTAAAAAGCTTGACCAGAAAAGGCTGTCACCTTGGGCAAAAAATCTGTTAAAATAAAGGAGTGCAAATGCAACAAGTAAATCTGGAAATACATTGTCTTAATAAGTCCTAGTCATAGCTACTTAATACCTGAAGAAATCATGCCTTTTCAGTTCCAATTGATATTTAGCTACATCAAGTTTTAGGTCTTATTGTTAAATTTTATTTTTATCTTTATTCAGTTTAATTGATTATAAAATAACTTGGACTATAAGAATAAGCCTGTGCTTAAATTTCTTGAAACTACTAGAGCCTCTGCTACAATAAATTTCAGATGGTCAGAAGTTACTAAATTAACACTGGGGATTTGGTACATCTTAAAATCTTGACATCTATTCAGGCCCAGTGGAGTGATGTACAGTGAAACAGTGTCCTATGTTGGTGAGAGAGCACTGATCCATCCACAGGTCCTGGGACGCATGATGGAACTCTGGTCTAACTGTGGCGTCTGTGTTTTTGGCCCAGGGCAAAGAGGAGGAGGGCTGGTAAAGAAACCTGATCGGACCATTTGATGCTAATTTCACAGGTGGCTGGTCACTGCGTGCTGGGACTGTTGTTATTTATAGAGCTCTAAGTGGATGTAGCTACACCCAGGGACCTGAGAGGAAGGTTTGCATCAGATCAGGGTGCAGTGGTAAAAGCACAGAATGGAATCGGGGGGCAAATGGTCACTGGTGAGTGTCAATGCTGGAGTTAAATGGGATCATTAATAGCTGTCAGGATTTCCACTAGCACCTCATTGCCTTTTCTGAAAACAAGCCACACACCAAACTGAAATAACTGTGGATAGTCTCTCCCTTGTTTTTAATTGGGGTTGATAGGATTTTAAATCAGGTTGACTCATACTGATTTCAACCACAATTTAAAGAGCTATCCACAAAGCTATAAATTAAAAATTGGAATTATATTTCTAGAGGCAGAAGGACTTGACTGATTCCCCTGCTCTTTTTCCTCATCTTACCAGTGGAGAAATTGAGATCTAACAGGGTTTCATAACCAGCTGAATTTCACAGTCGTGAATCTGGGACTGGAATCCAGAACTCAGGATCTCTCCAGTTTAGCTCTTTTTATCTCTATCATATTAGTCCACTAACTGAAGTACACTTCTCTTTCTTTAAAGACTTTGTCTTCACAGCCTAGATGAAGGTTATGCTTTGTTATGGTATTTTCTAAGAATTTGAGAGTTAGTTGAAAACATGGTTTTGTTATTTCCATTACTTAAAATGAAAAATAGTATTAAAATTCCTTCTGTTGATAATACATCTGCCAACCACCACCAGCTTTTAGGAATGGTAGTCCCTCCTTAGAGAGAGAAGGGCCCCTTGTGCGTTCTGGGGCTAGCCAGAAGCAGGAAGCTGCAACCTCTGCGGGGTGGGTTAGCTGCTGTGAGGGGGCTGGAGGCCCCAGCACAGCACCTGGAGGCAGTGGGTACTGAGAGTCACAGCTCGGCCTTGGCATCAGCCTTGGGGACCAGCTCTCCTCAGGAGAACTTTCTTCTGCTCCACCCTCAGTGGCCTGTTGTCTGAGGCCTAAAATAATTGTTTGTTTAAAGTTTTACTAGCTAATTATTCTGCACAAAACTGACAGGCGTCTCTATTAAGAATATTTCCAGTCTCTTGGAGGCACTTCACCACGTGACTTGGGATCTAACCTCAGTGTAGACTGCAATGGCTGGATTTTGTTTGTTTGTTTTTCTCTTCCTTTCCCACTTGTTTCAAAGGTCACACACTAAGCTCTGGAGAGGGAGCTGCCTGTGGGCTGAGAACTGGCTGCCTCGCTCAGGCCAGCCATGCGGCTGCTGGAGCAAGTGCCTTTGGGTCGGCCATTCTCAAGTTACCGTATGCTGGCGTGAAGGCCTTTTCTCTGTGTTGGACCCTGAATGTGGGCTTTCTACCAGAAAGACTCATTAATTCCCCTCTGTTAGCGGAGGCGGGGGGATTCAGCTCAGTGTTTCTAAACTTTCAGAATGGATGCTGTGTCTGTGGGTCAGGTTAATATATCTGAGAAGGGGGCCAGGATTTAGAACCTTGCCTTGTACTAAAGGACCAGGATCTCTTCCAGTGCTCATGGTTTTTCAGGTTCCTCCAGAAGAAGATGGATTTCAGGCCTCAGGGAATTTATTTGTAGCATAATCAGTTCTCAATTACTTGTCTTGTAAATGTTTTCCATCCCAGAGACCTTTCCCCAGTGGGTCTCCAGGTTGTATTCCCAGGCTACCTATTTGGTGTGCACTCAGGGACTGAAAGATAGTTTTCTTCTTGATTTTAGGAAAAGCTGGAGAAGGAAATCTGCTGTTAAGAAAAAAAAAAAAAGAAATCACACCTTATGCTACAGCCAAGTATAAGTAGCTTTTGGAAAGCATCCTCTATTGGGAAGAAACGGTGTGTTATGCTGCCTTGTCACTGGGAAGTTGATTAGGGTTAGCTATATTTTAAGTGTCACTGTTGTGCCTTGCAAGACTGTTCCCTTTTCTGGAAGGCTTTTTTGAGTCACTAAGATTTATTTAAAGGGGTTTAGGTACTTAGTAATAAGTAAAAATTTAGTAATAAGATTCTGGTTGTATGGTTTGTTGTGTATTAGCAGTGGCTTAAAGTTATCTCCCCTGCCCTGGGTCTCTTGCCTCTTACCCCTACCCAAGTGCATGGCCCACATGCTGTGGTGGTTCCTCGGCCTGCCCAGCCATGCCCTGTATGCCGAGTAAGCCCTTTGATCCTCTCAAGGGTCATCGTTTTTTTGCTTTACTTGTCTCACTTGACATCTCCGAACCTGCCATGGCTTGAAAAAGCTGCTGCTCTGGTGGCCTTTCTCCTTCGCCTCATTGAGGTTCTCTTTGAGATACATGCCATTCTTTGCAGATTAGAACATTCATGTTAGAGGAAAGGGTGGTTTTAAACTGGAACTAGTAAGATGTCAGTTCAGGAGGGCTCAGACCCATGGTATTTTAGGAGGGGTTACCACTCTGGTCCTTGTAAACCACAGGGCTTGTACTGAGCTGGACAGTGGCCATTTAAGTAGATGCTTCCCCTCTGATTACAGAGTGGCTCCCAGCTGGCAGATTTCTCTTTGGGATTCAGTTTTCTTGGCTGCTGCTGTTTGTTGTGCTCACACAGACTTTTGCGGCATCCTTCCAGGCTCTTGAGTCTTTTCCAAGCAGGAGAGCTAACAGAATGCTTTCCCTCCCCTTCTTTTCTCCTTTTGGATATCCCATGGCTATTAGGGAAGGACTTCCTGTGAAATAAAATGAGGGCAAAGGAAAGTAGCATGCCTGTGGCATAAAAATGCTGTTAGCAAGCTTGAGGCATATCAGAGCGATTGGTCCTGAGAGTAACATTTGCTGCCTTTCTGCTTTTGAACTTTTTTTTTTTACTTTGCCTGTTTCTGAGGTCTGAGATTTATCCTGAATTTAAGAATGGACTGTTTTTGATCATTTGAATAGGTATCACCATTCAGCAGGGAATACATGTGCAGACTGAGATGTCTCTTAAAGCCAATTTGTAGTATAAGTCATTTGAAATGATTTCTTTAGTTGGTAATGCATTTCTACTTCAAATTCTCTTCCTGGATTTATGCATTCATCTCCTGTTTTACCAGGCGATTTGCTTTTATTGTGCTGCTGTGACAGCCCCCCACCCACCTTTAACTACCACCCCAAGATAGTTGAGGAGGTTGAGCAGTGTGAGTAGGCATTGAGCTACCCAAAATGACATCAAGTGCCAGCCACACAAGATTGGAAACAAGGAGAACCTAGATTCCAGCAAAATCTCCCTGCCTGCTTGATGAAGCGATTACAGAAAAGATCATGTGGACCTTTAACATTGATTTTGGAGAGAGTCAGTTGGATGGCGTTCCAATGGGAAATCAGTATTTAACTGCCAGCTGGAAAAATCTCAAATCCTGGAATGATCTTTTCTCTCACAGTGTGGAGTACCCATCCTGAGGAGAGCCCAGCCCCTCCTCCTCAGGTCCAGCTATCTCTTTGAAGGGGATAAGAGCGGACGGATGAAGCTGTCTTCAGCTGTGCTGTAGCATGTCAGCCCAGAGGGTTTGCTTTGCCCCTTTGCCTTTTCTCACTTTTGGGTTTGCTGTTGTTTTTGGAGTCTTAGGGCCTTCTGCCCCTTGGCAGGCTCTGAAGGAGTGGCATCAAGGAGATGGGTTCTGATTTCACACAGTCCAGTCCTACTGAGAGGACATGAACAGCTGGTTGACCCAGAACAATGCTAAGGGGAGCTGGAGCGTTGTTATTTGTAAATGTAGAGGAAGAAAGGAACAGACACCGGGAGGCGGTGCGCGCCACACAGCTGATGCCTTCAGAGACTGGGGGCTTGTCTTTCCGTGATTCTCTCGTAACCATGGAGGAGGCAGAGTGGCTTCTTGGCTTTAATTCCAGTACAGAAGTCAACATTCTGCTCACTTAATCCACTAATTCATTAATTTCGCAAATATTTCTTGTGGTCCTACTATGTGCTAGGCACTCCGTACTAAGGATACAGTAGCAAATCAGCAAATAGGAAAGGTCTTTGTTCTCATGATAGTTAAATTGTAGTGAGGGATAGTGGTGAGAACACATTTATAATGATGATGGTATAAGAAATAGTATGAAAGAAGAAAATATAGAAGAAAATGGGATAGGAAGCTGTTTTAATAAGTGTGGTCAGGGGAGGCCTCTTTAAAAATGACCATGAAATGAATAAATAAATGATCATCAGAGACAATAGAGTTTTTATTACCTTAAATATTTTAAACACTTCAATTTTAAGTGATTTTTTTCCCCCTTAAAGTTTTGAGGGTTTTTCTAAAGACATAGCTTCCCTTTTTATCTCTGGATGTTCAGCCCTCACTAGCTGGATTACAGTTTATCATTAGTTGCTTTTAGTGTAGCTTGTGTTACGACAATCTTGGATTTTAAGAGTATTACTTTGCATAAATTTTTTGTGTGCTTGAGAGGCTCCTTTTCACTCCAAATGGGTGTTCATCAGGGTTTGTGTTTTGTTTTAAATGGTCACAAGTAACTTTTGGGAATCTGAAGTATTAAAGTCCCCTCCACGAAGCTGAAGTGAGTGATAAACAGTCCATAAACAAAGAATGCCTTCTGCAGAGCAGAGTGCCAGTAGCTGTAGACGTAACTCAGTGGCTGGCTGACAGCACAGTCCAGGGCAATGGGTTTTCACTGTCAGAAGGATGGAATGGTGGTGTGTGTTCTCTGGACTACCTTGAATAACAGGACTTATATTTTCTGCTAGCTCCCCTGAAAGGATTGTATTGTATGGAAAGAAAACCCTCATTTGTCATGGCCCTACTGTGTGCTATGCTCTTTGCTGTTGGATCACACCTGATTACATCTATTCCACAAGACACCCCATCACAGCAGTTTTTAAAACAGCCTTTCTTAACCCATTAGTGGATGACAATCAGCATTTTTTAAAAAAGTGGAGTCAGACAGATGATATCAGAATATAATATATCACACTAAGAGTGTGTATTGTTTCAAAAAAACTTTTGTTTCAGATGTATGTGTGTACAGATGGGTGTGTGTGTGTGTGTGTGTATGTGTATGTATGCATACACTGTATGCTTGCCTGTATATCAGATCCTGACAATAATGTATTTTTATTATGTTGCTCTTTAAAAAGTTTGAAAAACAGAAGCCTGTCAGGTGAAGTTTGGTATCATTTACAGATGAGGAAACTGAGACTCTATAAAGTTAAGCAAATTAATCATAGTAAAACTTGAATTCAACTCTTTCTACATTTGATCTAGGACATGACAGTTTTGTCACCGGACTTTCCACCTCTGACGATTTTCTAAGATTTCAAAGTTCACAGAGACACTGACTTGCCCCTGAATGAACATTGTTTTAAAATTACCGGTTCTGAATTTGACTGGCTTCTCAAAATATCTCTATACAGTCTATTTCTGGAGAAGAGAAAAGAAAGATGAATCTAGTTATTTGTCTTTATTAACAGACAATAAAAATCTAGAAGCTCTTTTCCTCTCACAGATAAGGCAGCCTCATTTTAGCTAAGAAGAGAAACTAACTGGAATCCGTAGTCTCTCCAGCATTCAAGAAAACTGTGTTGGTGAGACCAGTGTCGATGTGGTGAGTGGGTAGACATAGCAGGAGGACTCTGCCACCTTGTGTGAAATATTTTGGTTTTCACTAATCAAGCATACTTTTGAATAGACTTAACTAACATTTGTTCTCATAACTACTGTTATAACATCTGGCACCAGTCTACCCACTTTCCCAGCCTCCTGGGAAAGAGGTGGAACTTTCACAATGTTTAAGCAGCTATTTTGGCCTTAAAGGACAGGCTTTTCAGAGAGGCACTCTTTTCCCTGGCATTTCTTCCCTCTTGCCTCTAGTCACTTTTGAATGAATTCCTGATTGCTTCAGCTAGACCTTTTCTTTTTTGCACAGAAGAAATTGACCTTGTTTCAGATGCCAGAAAAATAGAGTGAAAACCTGCTACCTACTCCCTTATCTTTCTCTCCGTACTGTTCAGTTACCCCACCCCACCCCAGCCCCCAATAAAAAGTGACCTTTTGGCCCAGGGCTCTATCTGAGTGTTTTGTGTGGCAGAGCTGTCTCTGGCTGACTCCCAGGATTGTTAATGACTTCCTTCTCTGTCTCTAAATAATTGCTTGAAAAGACAGCTGTGGAGAGACATTGCCCCCAGCTTGCAGGCTCATTAATTCCAGCCATATGGAAGAGGGTGCAAAGGAAGAAGGTGGAAGTTACTTTGCCAAGAGTAGCAAGTTGGGGGAAACAAAAACACAGGCTTTAGGGGAAGAGCAGCCCTGCCACATTGGAGACTAGACTTGGAGTCTGTGAGGTCGGAACAATCTGAAGAAACTTCATGCATTAAATCCAAAACAGAGGAAGACAAACTAAGAAGCAGTTATTGTATTCTAAATTCCTTACACTGGGGTTCCTCTGATATTGTTTGAATATAACATAGCCTGTAGGATACCTGTGTGTGTGTGTATGTGTACCTCTTCAAGAATAGAAATATCCAGGTAGTGTGCAAGTCCAAGGAACGAAGAGGGGAGATACCCAAGAGATTCCCAGAAAGTCAGACTTCATGGACTTGACCATTATTCATAACTTCTGCTTTTGTCTATTTTCACAGTGGCCTTTGAATCAAGTTTCACAGAAGGTATTCTATATCTTCAGTTCAGTTCAGTTCAGTCACTCAGTCGTGTCCGACTCTTTGTGACCCCATGAATCGCAGCACGCCAGGCCTCCCTGTCCATCACCATCTCCCGGAGTTCACTCAGACTCGCGTCCATCGAGTCAGTGATGCCATCCAGCCATTTCATCCTCGGTCGTCCCCTTCTCCCCCTGTCCCCAATCCCTCCCAGCATCAGGATCTTTTCCAATGAGTCAACTCTTTGCATGAGGTGGCCAAAGTACTGGAGTTTCAGCTTCAGCGTCATTCCTTCCAAAGAAATCCCAGGGCCGATCTTTTTCAGAATGGACTGGTTGGATCTCTGCAGTCCAAGGGACTCTCAAGAGTCTTCTCCAACACCACAGTTCAAAAGCATCAATTCTTCTGTGCTCAGCCTTCTTCACAGTCCAATTCTCACATCCATACATGACTACTAGAAAAACCATAGCCTTGACTAGACGGACCTTAGTCGGCAAAGTAATGTCTCTCCTTTTGAATATGCTATCTAGGTTGCTCATAACTTTTCTTCCAAGAAGTAAGTGTCTTTTAATTTCATGGCTGCAATCACCATCTGCAGTGATTTTGGAGCCCCCCAAAATAAAGTCTGACACTGTTTCCACTGTTTCCCCATCTATTTCCCATGGAGTGATGGGACCAGGTACTATGATCTCGTTTTCTGAATGTTGAGCTTTAAGCCAACTTTTTCACTCTCCTCTTTTACTTTCCTCAAAAGGCTTTTTATTTCCTCTTTACTTTCTGCCATAAGGGTGGTGTCATCTGCATATCTGAGGTTATTGATATTTCTCCCAGCAATCTTGATTCCAGCTTGTGTTTCTTCCAGTCCAGCGTTTCTCATGATGTACTCTGCATATAAGTTGATAAGCAGGGTGACAATATACAGCCTTGACGTACTCCTTTTCCTATTTGGAACCAGTCTGTTCCATGTCCAGTTCTAACTGTTGCTTCCTGACCTGCATACAGATTTTTCAAGAGGCAGGTTAGGTGGTCTGGTATTCCCATCTCTTTCAGAGTTTTCCACAGTTTATCGTGATCCACACAGTCAAAGGCTTTGGTATAGTCAAGAAAGCCAAAATAGATGTTTTTCTGGAACTCTCTTGCTTTTCCATGATCCAGTGGATGTTGGCCATTTGATCTCTGGTTCCTCTGCCTTTTCTAAATCCAGCTTGAATATCTGGAAGTTCACGGTTCACGTATTGCTGAAGCCTGGCTTGGAGAATTTTGAGCATTACTTTACTAGCATGTGAGATGAGTGCAATTGTGTGGTAGTTTGAGCATTCTTTGGCATTGCCTTTCTTTGGGATTGGAATGAAAACTGACCTTTTCCAGTCCTGTGGCCACTGCTGAATTTTCCAAATTTGCTGGCATATTGAGTGCAGCACTTTCACATTCTATATCTTACTCCATAAAAAAAAAAAAAAAAGAGGAAGGAATAGTCCAAAGTTGCATAGACAGAAGGAGAATCAAATAAGGATAGGGAGTTAATACTTCAGTTATCTGTTCAACTGAGCTCAACTTCTTCTAGCACTCAGGTTCATAAAGGAAACAAGATAGGGCATTTGATTTTTATACTCCAAGAACAAGAATCATATCAATTTATAAGGATATGCAAACTCTTCCTGAAACCAAGTTATAAAACAAGTTTATGCAACTCTTTAGACAGAGGGCATTAAACAGATGAATGTATGATGCAGCAACAAAGGTCTCCAAGTAGATGCCAAACTCTTCTAAGATGCAGAATTCTCCTTAGGGGTGATTTTTTTTTTTTTTTTTTTTTTTTGTGTCTGCTCCACAAACATCAAAGGTGTGGGTTTAAGGGCACTTTTGCTAAGTGCAGCAGCATTTCTAAGTTTCCTGTGGTGCTTTTTTTTTTTTTTTTGGCCGAAAAGAATAGGCAAGGTGGGTAGCTTCCATTAAAGCAGTGGTTTTCAAATTTTGATGCACATTAGGATTCCTTGAGGCACTTTAAACAGTACATGTGCCCAGGTTGCATCCTAGACCAATTAAATCAGAACCTCTGATAGTGGGTCCCAGGCATCAGTAAAAGTAAAACTGATTCCAAAGAGGAGCCTAGTCAATAACCAATCCGTTGTGATCTTTACTTAATGTTAATTCCTTCACATGAATTTCTCGAGTAGTTAAGTCCTAAAACGCTATTATTCCATGTTGTTGATTTAAGGATATCCGTGTAGTTTCTATTAACATTCTCTTCAGAACATTGAAACTTGCTGGAACCAAGGGCCAGTACACCTTTCTTCTTTATAACCAGAACCACAGTGTTCATCAAGAAGTGATGTCGAGTCAGACTTAACTGACCTCATCGTGGTTCTTGGAGAACACAGGACCTTAGATGAAGTACGGGGCAAACTTGCACACAGCGGTAGGTCATGTGTGTAAATGTGCGTTAAGATTACTCTTGGAGCTCACAATTATCTCTGATTCTGAATAGATTGTTGTCTTGGAGGAGTGCCACTGTCTCTCTGAGACAAGGAGAGACATGCATTCCCTAGTTCCTCTGGAAGTTGTAATACTTGCCTCTTAGGATTATTTTGAAGGTTAAATGAAATAGTTTATAAAGCACTTAGGGTGGTGCTTAGCACATTCCCACGACTATTTAGGTGTTTATTAGAGTACAATAACAACTTGTCTCACTAAGAATATTTTAAAACTGTAAAATTTACGTGATGCTTTATTCCATAAAGACTGTTATTGAAGATGCTTTAACAATCCTAAATTACCTTTCCTTTGCCTGCTCAGAAAGTTCTTCTTTCCAACTTAAATTCCTTACACTGTGCTACTGAATCTCCTGTGGAAATGCTTGTCCTCTGAGACCCCCCCTAGTTCTGTCCTCATGAGCCTGAAATGCAGTGTATTCCCTCTCTGGCCTTAATTCCTGTGTTCTGACCTCCAGTTGATTCCTTGGCTCCACTAATCTGGACCCACCCCATTTTTTCCCATGCTGTTAAGCAGAGATGTGCTTGAGGCTGGTTACCATACCATGGGCAGATGACCTCATAGTTCTGATGCCATCTTTCAATTTATATAACTCAGCCCTGAGCGTGATTTTAAAAACAATGGCCCTAAATTGCTGACATTTTGTCATCTGCTCAGACTCCTCAGTCTGTCTGTGCTCCCTGGATTGAATGGGATCAACTGGAGCAAGATGCCTCTGTGCAGTCCTGCGTTGGCCGCGCTTGGCGAGTGACCTGCAGTAGGGCTGTGTGTTCCCTGGGAGTAACGTGGGTAATGATTATAGCGACAATGCTGCTATTGTGTCCAGAGGTTTGGGACTGTAATTTCATAATGAAATTGAAAAACACAAGATTAAATACCTGAAGCTAGCACAGTAATTATATTTAAGTATCACAAATCATCTCCCCGTGTTTAGTTAGGTGTTTGAGATTTGGCCTCTCTTTGTGGAGTGCGGTCACGTCGCTTCGTATATCTGCAAAATGGAAGGCTTCTAATTTATGGCCAAAATGTGGAAATTGGTTTCTCTTAATGGGAAGGTGACGAGAATGGTATTGAATTTGAAGGAGCTGGTTTGCTTCATTGACCAGAGTCAAGAAGGGAGGTTGTAGAACAGCTGCCAAGGTAAAGGTATGTTTGGGTCTTTTCATGGTTTAATTCCCAGATACTCAGATGTGACTACAGGCATTCTCTTTAGAACTGACATAGGCTGGCCTGGGAAATTCTTTGGGCTTTCAGCAAGCAGTGCAGTTGCAGGGGTATAAACGCTTCTCCTGAGACTGAGTTTCTGATAAGGATGAAAGACAACCTCCAGTTTGTTCCTCACAGGTAGGTAGGTGTAGCACCGGCTGTGCCTGGTCTGCTCACTGCTGGGGAACTTGCCTACACCTGCAGGCGCATTAGTTTGACTGAGCCCTGGTGGGACGGGAGGTGGAAAAGGTGTAAGTGGTGGTGGCTGCAGGCGTTCCTGGGTGGTAAAGAATGGGGAGTTAGTTAGGCTCAGGGCTGTTCCTTAATATGAAGTTAGAGGGGAAGGCGATTTAAGACTAATATCTCCGTCTCCTTGATTTCTAGGAAACGGCAGATATAAAATGATCATAGAAGGAAGTTGTGAAAGGGATAATTATTATTGTCAGTCATCTGCTGATTATCTACTATGAGCCATGCACTTTTTGTTACCATCTTTAAACTTTACAGCAGATGCTGCTATAAGGGCATCCTGTCCCTATTATACCTGCCACTGCCACATAATTTATGTTGATGCAGGCCCTGCAGATTATCTCTGCTTCCCCAAACCTTTCCTTTTGGATTCTCTGTGATTCGACAAGGCCAAGTACCTGGAGGATCTAAACTGCTTTGGGCCGGTGTTTGTTGATGACAAGTGTACAAGTGTGGTCTGCCTGTCACCAGTATTGAAATAACTTGGGGAGCTTGCTGTACCTCCCAGGCTTCATCAACATGCCCTACCCAGAGATATTCTGGGTCAGTTGGTTTGTGGGGAGAGGGTTTGAGGTCTAGGAATGTGGATTTTGAACAGGCACTCCTAGGATTCTTATTTACAATAAATCTTGAGAATCATTGCCTTAGGGCTCTCTCCCCCAGGAGTAGGGCTGTTCCAAAGGATGTGTTAAGTTGAAATTAGCTCTGTGGTGTGTGGGCCTATTGCTTAGTCCCCAGCTTAAGCTCCTTGTGTTCTATGGAAGTGCCTGCTTTGATTGGTTCCACTTGGCTCTGGAAAGGCTGGGCTTCTCTGCAACTTTACCCATCGTCAAAGACTTAAAATATAGAGGAGGGAAGCCTGCCAGGGAAGAGGGCCTATCTCCAGCAGTAAACTTGTCACTATCCAGGACCTACGGTCGTTTCTGTTTCCACTGGAAACTCACTGAACATTCTAGCACTATTTGTATTTTTGATGGAGTATTTAAAAACTCGCTCAGTAGTGTCCGACTCTTTGTGACCTGTGGACTTGTAACCCGCCAGGTGCTCTGTCCATGGGATTTTCCAGGCAAGAATAATGGAGTGGGTTGCCATTTCCTCTCCAGAGGATCTTCCCAAATCAGGGGTCAAACCTGAGTCTCCTGTGTCTCTTGCATTGCAGGCAGAGTCTTCACTCACTGAACCATCGGGTGAGCCCTATATAAAAACAGCATTTCAATTAAATTGAGCAAACGTTTATTGAGTAGTTGCTGATGCTGAAGTGTTGTTCCAAGGGTGACTGGCATACATAAACAGTTTCCAGCCTTCATCCAAGGGACTGTGCTCTAATGCTCTCATCAGTCCTGACACAGAACTGTTTCAAAATAAGCTGTGACCTACCATAAGATGGGGCTTCTGAAGAGGGGAGTCACCACAAAGCACTCTGGGAATGTTAGGGTGGAGACAATTCATTCCAGCTAGACAGAGGCTTCTTTGAGGGAAATGGTCCAGGGTAGTGTTTCTCAACCTTGCCTGCATTTTAGAATCACCTGGGGGAATTTTTTTTTTAATCTTAATATTGAAGCCACACCCCATAGCAGTCAAATCAGAATTTCTGGAGTTTGATCACAGGCATCAGTTGTTTGTTTGTTTGTTTGTTTGTTTTCTAAGGCTCCACACGTGATTTGCCTGGGCGGCCACAAGACTGAGAGCCACTGATACAGAAGGACAGATATGCTGTCACTGGGATGAAGGATAGGCAGAGATGGAAAGTATTCCAAGGATGAAGAAAGGCCTAGTTGGAGGCAGCAGAGTGAAGCTCTAGTTGGAGAATGCCGCTCAGTGGGGTGTGGTTGGAGTGCAGGACTCCCAGAGTGAGTGAGGAGGGAAAATTATTATGCTGATTAGGTAGGATTAGATTAAAGTATTGTGCCAAGGAATTGGGAGATGGTGTGTTTTTGTGCTGGTGTTTGGAACCCACTCTCACCTCACGTTAACCTGGAGAATGAGCCTCGAAAACTTGTTGCTGCCCAAGGTACTGGCCGGTCAGAGCAGGTGACAGGACGCGCGCTCAGTTAGTTCCCTTGCAAGGCTCTTTGCCTTAGACCATCCATCTCAAGCTTGTGCCCCCTTTAGCATTTTCTCTTGGCATCTGTTCTTTGCCATTTTTCTTTTATAAAAGCAAACTGAAGGTAACTTGGAGTCAGTGTGGTAGGAAGGTATTGAAGTTAGGCAGGAACATGGTGGTAGTTTTCCTCTTTTTTACTGGGCCCCTGTGAGGATGATGTGGGAGAATTGCAGGGCATACTGGAGGGGCAGATGTTTGCGAGTAAAAGTATGTATGTTTCCATGTTCTCGCAGCTGCATCCATTTTGTGCCTGATTCCATGGAGGCCTGGTACTTTATCTGCTTATTGCTGTTTCCGGGAAGTTAATTTGCAGGTGCTATAAATATGCACGGTTCATATACTTCATTTAATCTTTCTCCCTTGAAGCCTCTCCTCTTTATTAGGCACTTTGCATTTGTCTGTTCGGTGCTTGTACTTTTTATGTCACTATTTCGATAGTAATGTTACAGGTAAAGCCACTCAATTATCTTGGGCTCTTTCTGTGCTTTGGGCAAGTCCATCTGTGAAGCCCAGGGGGAGGTCCACGGTTCAAGGTTTTGTTTCTTGTTACAGGTAGAAAAACCAGGAGCGTTCAGGAGAGAACTTGTTCTCTTCCATTAATAGTGTGGAGGCTAAGCATTCACAAAACAAAAGTCTATAAAGTAGTTCATAAAATAATTCTACCCATGTATCCACCTTTCCATTTATCTGTTGACACACTTGTTCCTCCCAGCTATCACTGTCCATTAGAGAAGGTTGTACAATATAGTCATTCAGAATGCAGAGACTCTGTAACCAGTCTGCTTGATTTGAAATGGTGACTTCTACTTGTTTAATTCCATTTTCTTTCAGTTTTATTTATTAAGTTTGCTTTTATTGACTTATTTATTTGGCTGTGCCAGGTCTTAGTTGCGACATATGGAATCTAATTCCCTGACCAGGGATTGAACACAGGCCTCTGCATTGGGAGCATAGAGCCTTAGCCACTGGACCACCAGGGAGTCCCTCTTTCATCTTTAAAATGGACATAGTAATAGTAACAGTCTCACAGAGTTGTGATGATTGAGGGATTAATGCATGTAAATTGCTTAAAAAGTACCTGGACCTAGGGAAGTTGTATGTTTGCTGTGCTGTTATTATTATGTTTGCTACTGTTAATCATTACATATAAAATATATCAGCAGAAAATTCGGGATATTGGCTTCCAGTTTTGTGACTGTAGAATTTATTAAAAAAAAAAAAAAATTAGAAAGGGAGTTTTGGCTAGATCATGAAGGGCCTTTATTGCAGGTTAGGCTTCCCAGGTGGCGCAGTGATAACCAATCTGCCTGCAACACGGGACACTCGGGTTTTATTCCTGGGTCGGGAAGATCCCCTGGAGATGGAGATGGCAACCCACTCCAGTATTCTTGCCCCCAAAATTCCATAGACAGAGGAGTATGGAGGTCTGTAGTCCATGGGGTCACAAAGAGTTGGACACGACTGAGCGTCTCAGCATGTGTGCAGATAGTGAGAAAGTCTTCTGGTGTTGATCTTGGTAAT
Organism: Aepyceros melampus; assembly: GCA_006408695.1. Classification (NCBI taxonomy): domain Eukaryota; kingdom Metazoa; phylum Chordata; class Mammalia; order Artiodactyla; family Bovidae; genus Aepyceros; species Aepyceros melampus. The sequence goes on along the minus strand of SJXQ01004864.1, from coordinate 152,345 downwards.
AGAAGTCCATCAGAAAGTTATTCTTGCACTTTTGTTCACAATAAATCATTTGCAGAATCAGAACAATTAGGGGGCAATTTTAATGGTCCAAGGTACAGTGAAACAAGGAAATGAATGAAAGTAGTGACAACAGAAATTGATACTTACATTTGGACACTAAAGAGTCTTTCTGTGGTTAGATTCTGCTTGGCTTGAGAAGGGGAGATAGGCAGTTAATTTGGAGCCACAATTTTGGTGAATTGGTGCTCTTCATCTCCATCCTTGATGAGACGGGAGATTGCTATGAAGGTCTCATTGCTGGTTATTGGAGGCAGAGTGGCTAGTGCTGTTCTTTTCGGTACTTTTACATGGCTCGTTATCAACAGGACCCAGATAGCTCTTGAAGCAAGCCTGCCTATTCTCCTTTCCACCTAATTGCTGTGTGGAACTTGGGTTCATGCACAAAGTTATCTCGATTAAACTGTACGTTTATAAATGGAGCATAAAAATTCATATACTAGTTTGAGAGGGCCCTTTCAGACGTTAACATTCAAGGCTGCTGTGGTTGGGCTGAGAGCGGCAGTGGTGGATATTTTCCAGATTCCAGGGTGTGACATCTTAGGTTTTCTGTCCCTATTCATGTCTTGTCTTCTTCCACAATCAATAGACAATCAAGTGAAAAGATATAACCTAACTGAAGATAGATGGAGTGGACCAGAAGTTGAAAATAGGGAAAAGACTGCACAGTTCTTCAGTCTGTCCCAGAATCAAACATTTTTGTGGCATGATCTGGGAGAAGAAAAACATTTATGGCCAGACCTCACTAAATTGAACAATTGTGGGGATGGTGCAGACAGATTTGTGGGGTAGTTGGAAAGAAATGCAGTTCTATTATTTTTAGTTTTAGACTGGTAACCTGAGCAAAGCAATGAGTTATTGCCTAAGTGCTTTGTGTGTGTGTGTCGGGGGCGGAGGAGGGGTTGGCCTTATTGTATAATTAGGAATATCAGTTATTAATATTAAATATCTTTGATTATTTTCCTCTCTTTGATGGTCTGTATGATCTCTTTTATGCTCTCACTTGCCCATAAAAGACTCTTTACATTAGCAATAAAACTTCCTTCAGCCCAACTTCAGTCCAGATTGCTCTAAAAGTTTGAAGAAACTAGGGTACTTCTGAATGTGGAAGGTTTTTACTGAGAAGATGCAATAGAATCACGTATGGAAAGTGCTGAGTACAACAGATATGAGTTAATTTATTCTCTCTTTCCACTTTGTGTGTGTGTGTGTGTTTTCTTCTTTTAACTTTATTTTCATTTTTGGCTGTACTGGGTCTTTATTGCTTTGCATGGACCTTCTCAGGTTGCAGTGAGCAGGGGCCTCCATTCTTTTGTTGCGGTGTGTGGGCTGCTTGTGACAGTGTCTCATGTTGTAGGGCGCAGGCTTCAGTAGCTGCAGCACAGGGGTTCGGTAGTTGCAACTCCTGGGCTCTGGAGTGCGGACTCAGTAGCTCTGGGGCCTGTGGATCTTCCTAGGCCAGGGGTTGAACTCCATGTTCCCTTCATTGGCAGGTGGATTCTTATCACTGTGCCACCAGGGAAGTCTTTACTTTCTACTTTGAATGAGGGGTTGGCTAAGTTTGAAGTTGTAGGATACTGCTCTCTCACTTCCACCCCCTGGAAAGTAATCTTGTAGGGGAGATGTTCTGGGACCTAGGGATGGTTTTGAGTGTGAGGTGGGGAGGAGTATTGCCTGGAGCCCAGGTGTCCCTGCCTTCTTGTGTAGAACTTAGTGGTTCTCAAACTGTCATGTGCCTGAGGATCATCTCCTCTCTGTCTCCCCAAGGGATGGGGTCAGGCTGTATAGATCTTGAGGAGTTGCTCTCTGGCAGAGACTAGATTTACAAATCCCTATAGTCAAAGCTATAGTTTTTCCAGTAGTCATGTACACATGTGAGAGTTGGACTGTAAAGAAGGCTGAGCACAGAAGAATTGATGCTTCTGAATTGTGGTGTTGGAAAAAACTCTTGAGAGTCCCTTGGACAACAGGGAGCTTTACCTATAGGAAATCAACCCTGAATATTCACTGGAAGGACTGATGCTGAAGCTTCAATACTTTGGCTACCTGATGGGAAGAGTGGACTCATTGGAAAAGACCCTGATGCTGGGAAAGATTGAAGGCAGGAGGAGACGGGGGCCATAAAGGATGAGATGGTTGGATGACATCACTGACTCGATGGACATGAGTTTGAGCAAACTCCAGGAGATGGTGAAGGACAGAGAAGCCTGGGCTGCCGCAATCCATGGGGTTGCAAAGAGTTGGACGTGACTGAGGGACTGAGCAATCCAAACCCAGCCTGCTCTGCTCACTAGTGCCCGCTCAGCATTCCTGGGCTGGTAGGAAGACAGAGGTTTCCTCAGCAGAGATGTGAAGCTCTTGCACTGCACCCCCCCCTCTTTTTGGTCCTTTTAAATTCACACTAAAGAGAATTTTAGATATGCAGCAAAGGAGGAAGGAAGACTGACCTTGCCTGTCTCCATAGTCTCGGGAGATAAAGGAAGTGCCTGCATTTGGAGGCAGCTGGGGATTTGTGGTGTTCCAGAAGACCTCAGCTCTCAAATGGGCTCTTGGCAGCCTCACTGATAATCACAGTCTGATCGCTACTGGGCTTCCTTATTTAAGATGCTCTTAAATTTTCTCTTCTAACAGTATAAGGTTATGTCTTCACCAGCTCCTCAAATTTTAAAAAAAGAAACAGAGGGAGGCAAAACAAATCCCAGAACATTTTCCTCTCCTCTTTCTAAAGGTTACAAACATAAATCATATTTGAGAACAATGAATGGAACTTATTTTTTATCTTCAGAAAGCTGGGCCTCTGGGCATCTTAAAAAGTCTCTTTATTTTAGAAAGGAAGGAAACTGGTAAGGCGGAAGGGCTATGCTCCTGGGATCCGGAGACTCGGCTTTGCTGCCAGCTGCCCGGGGCTCCTCAGTCAGAACCAGTCTTGCACTTTGAGCCACTTTCTCTCTCTCTAAAATGTGGGAGCCCTGAAGCTATTGCAGTGATAATGTCTTACGATTCTAGTGATGGGCTCAATTCCTGCATCATAGGCTTTTTGTAGATTTTGTCGCCCTGTTTCAGATTTGTGAGGTGTAGCATGTACCATCCATCTTTGCTGCACTCATGGTGTCTCTTCATTGACGTTTCTAGAACTGTGGTGTGCTAGTGCTGGGGGAACCCTGTGAGAACAGGTGGTTCACCCTCTGTGCATTTTACACATGAGACCACATGGATACCCTTACTTTACGGAAGCTTGAGGCATCATTCGGGGCCTTTTCCCCTTAGGATTTGCCTTTCTCTTCATTGTGTTTAAAACATTGTATTGCCCCCTCACCAGAGTGTTGTCTTTCAATTCATATTCCTTTTGTTTCCCCTGCGGCACTGGAGTATTCAGTTGGTTTTAGGCAAAAGTGTTCCTGTGGCCTCCAATGTTTTAAAAATTATGCACCCCTTGTGAGAAGAATTTAATCATATAATGCTAATATATTTACACACTTCACAGACACATTAAGCAGAGTCAGACACGACTGAGTGACTAACACATCATCTGTAACCTTATGTTTGAAAGGACATTTCAGTATCTGGTTATTGAGCACGCACACTCAGAAACATTCAAATAAAATCAGAGTCAGATAAACATGTAACAGGAAATTTGTTTCTAACTATTTCTCCAGGTCAGCCTGCTCCCAGCTGCCTTTGGTGTCAGGGTTATCTGTTCCTGTGTCAGCTTTGGGAATGCTCCTATGCAAAGTTCTGTGTAGCGAGACTGCAGGCCATTGAGAAAATGTGATGATTAAGATTCAGCAACTGACTGGATGGTTAGAAATCTGGGTAGCAGTTGAGCTGGTGGGAGTGGGTTAGCCATAGTTATATCTGGGTCACCAGATAAATTCCTGGTGTAGAATTCCTAAGTGGCCCCTCCTCTTGGAGTCTCCTCCCACCCTGAGGTTTGGCCAGTTCTCCTTGACCAGATTTGGTCAGCCACACCGCTGGGGTGAGGTTGTGAAGCTACTTCTGCCCACGTATTCTGGTTTGGTATTTTAAAAAGTGCTCACTTCTCCACCAGCCTCGGTTCAGTCTTTTTAGTCTCTCTAGCAGTAAGTGTGCCAGAAGTCAGGAGTTCTGGCAGTGTGATTCAGCTCTGCTCCCCTGATAGCAGCTAGCACAGGCCTCGGGGCATAGAGCCTCCTGAGGTGAGCTGACTCAAGTATCAGTGATTCAGAAGGCCCCACATGGTGGAGTCTCTGCCCACTTCCTCAGCCATAAACTGACCCTGACCTCATAGCTCTCCTGGCACTTCTCTGCTCTCTTCCTGGAAAGGGCTCTGGTTTTGTTTTGGAGCCTTCTCATTTCTTTTTAAGTATTTATTTACTTGGCTCTGTCAAGCCTTAGTTGCAGCATGTGGGGCCTTGAATGCATCATGTGGGGTATTTCCTTGCAGCGCACGGCCACTTGCAGCACACGGGCTCTGAAGCATGCAGGCTCAGCAGCGTGGCATGTGGGCTTAGTTGCTCCATGTCCCCTGCATTGAAGGCAAGATTCTTAAGCACTGGACCTCCAGGGAAGTTTTTTCCCATTTGTTTCTGTTCCCTCTGTCTGAAGGATCAATACTTCACCTGCCTCATTTTCTGGCTTGGCTGACTCCTACTTATCTTTTAGATAGATAGTTATAATTGACACTTTTTTGGTCTTCCTAAACTAGGATAAGGGCTTCCCTGGTGGCTCAGAGGTTAAAGTGTCTGCCTCCAATGCGGGAGACCTGGGTTCAATCCCTGGGTCGGGAAGATCCTCTGGGGAAGGAAATGGCAATCCACTCCAGTATTCTTGCCTGGAGAATCCCATGGACGGAGAAGCCTAGTAGGTTACAGTCCAGGGGTTGCAAACAGTCGGACACGACTGAGCGACTTCACCTTCAAATTAGGATAGGTATCTCTGCTGTGTGCTTCCATGGTCCCCACACTTCCTTTAAATCAGCTTTTATCATAGTTTTCAATTCTTATTTACTAATTGTTGTCCCCCAGACTAGAGTCTGCTCTACCAGGACAAGGATTCTAGTCTTCTTGCTCATCCTTGTTTCCTCATTGCAAAGCATAAGGCATGGGACATGGTAGGTTATCAATCACCTTTCTTGACTGAATAAAGTAATTACATAATAAAACTATACGTTAGTTAATGGGGTTATTGGTGACAATATACGTGTCAGTTTCAGTGGCAGTAATTAACACTGCTAGGTTTTAAGTGCTTGGTTCTATGAGAAAGAATGATTGAAAGTAAACAGAAGGGAAGTGGAACTTATGACCAACAGCATTTATGTGTCTTTTGATGCCTGGTACTAGGCAAAACTTTCTGCAAATAAAGAAAAATACCTTTATGGACTTAATTTACATAGTATAAAATACAAAAAAATTAAAGACATCACTTTGCAATATGGTGTTTACTATGTACAGTCTATAAAAAAAAAACTCAGGTGTCAATACCAACATGCACTTACTCATTCGCTCAGCAGGCTTATTCTTTTTTAAAAACACTTTTAATTTTGTTGCCCCATATGGTCAGTGGTAACGGATCCACCTGCCAAGCAGGAGACACAGGTTTGATCACTGGGTCAGTAATATCCCTTGGAAAAGAAAATTGCAAGCTACTCCAGTATTCTTGCCTGGGAAATCGTTGGACAGAGGAGCCTAGTGGGCTACAGTCCATGGGGTCACAAAAGAGTTAGATATGACTTAGCAACTAAACATCAAATAACTGATTAACAATATTGTGATAGTTTCAGGTGGACAGCACAGGTACTTTGTGTGTACAAAGCCATACATATACATGTATCCATTCTCCCCCAGGCTCCCTTCTCATCCAGGCTGTAGGTTTAGTCTTTGTGAATGTGCAGACACTGTTCTATATGCTTAGGAGCCAACAGTGAACAAAATATACAATATCTGACCCAAAGGAACATACATTCTAGTGGTGGAGACAGTCAGTAAAGAAAATAAATATCTAGAATATTAGAAGCTGGTAAGTTCCATGAAGAAAAGGAAAGGAGGAAAGGACATAAGAAATATTATAGTGTATGTGGTGGTGGTGGAGGATACAATTATCGATTCACTGGCCAAGAAAAGTGTCACTAAGACGGCCCTTGGGTAGTGATCTGAAACAGGGTGAGGTAGTGATGTAGGTGGGCTTCCCTGGCGGCTCAGACAGTAAAGAATCCACCTGCAGAGCAGGAGACCCGGGTTTGATCCCTGGGTCAGGAAGATCCCCTGGAGAAGGGAAGGGCTACCCACTCCAGTATTCTTGCCTGGGAAATCCCATGGACAGAGCAGTCTGGCGGGCTACAGTCCACGGGGTTGCAAAGAGTCGGGCATGACTGAGTGACTAACACTTTCACTTCTGTGAGCTGGGCAGGTATCTGAGAGACAGAGAGGTGTGGAGACCACAGGGTAAGATAGAATGTTTTCACCATCCTTCATGTTTATGAACCAGAACTAGCATGTTGGAATCAAAGTGGACTGTTTAGAATCTGTAAGTGTTTCCTCTCTTTGGACAGCTGCCCTAGCTAAATCCTTAGCCTGAAAATTACTTGGAGCATAAGTGGATTTATTTCTTCTTAAAAAGTTTGTTAGAAAGGCCCTACAGAAGCCTTTCTTTTCCCTCTTGTGGGTCAGAATTCTGCTTTGTTATCTGTGCTTACCCTTTGAGCTCTAGTCTGTGGCAGAACCACCTCTCTGAGAGCTTGTATTCCTTGAGGGCAGGGCACATTTCTTGTTTTAACTAGTTTACACAAGTCTTATCACACTGTCCCCTGCATGGGGACCTGATAACTTATTTTGGCTGATAATAGAAGGGCTTTTCTTTCTACTTCTGTCCCCCTTGATGGCTTCCTTATCTGTTCTCCTGTAGCACTGACTGTGAACTCATTTCATTACTTAATGAAATTTTATCTTTTATTATTGCTTATTTTGTGCAGCTGTCTTATCTGTCCAACTGCAGGACTTCCTTGGTGGCTCAGACGGTAAAGCATCTGTCTACAATGAGGGAGACGTGGGTTCAATCCCTGGGTCTGGAAGATTCCCTGGAGAAGGCAATGGCAACCTACTCCATTACTCTTGCCTGGAAAATCCCATGGGCAGAGGAGCTTGGTGCAGGCTACTGTCCATGGGGTCACAAAGAGCCGGGCACGACTGAGCGACTTCACTTTTGCTTTTCAAAGGGGAACTTGCATTTTCTTTCTGAACTTTGGAGTGCTGGTTCGTAGTGGGTAAGCTATGTATACATCACTAGTTGCTGTTGGTCATAGTGCTTGTCCCTTTTGGGCGAGTGAACCAGCATCTTATTTTTCCAGTGTTTTATTTTTCTGGTTTACAGTCTATGTCTTGAGCTCAGTGATACTTAGGACTTGGCCTGGGTACACTGCTGGAGAGCCCAGGGGAACAGCATAGTGATTAAGGGACAAAGCCTTTGTGAATCTGTATCCATAAATCTTCCAGTATAAGGGTTTTTGTACAGAACAGTGGTTTTCTGCAGATTGGCAGTTCTTCGAGAATCCTCTGCTGACTGTTCATGACATCCATGTTGTAAGTTAATTGTTCTTTTATTGATATTTCTTTCTTGTTTGATGATCATTCCTCAAAAATAGTTGTTCACTCCAAAACAATTAGTATTAAAAAAAAATTAGTGAAAGTGTTAGTCTCTCAGTCATGTCTGACTCTTTGTGATCCCCTGGACTGTAGCCCACCAGGCTTCTCTGCCCATGGAATTCTCCAGACAATACTGGAATGGGTAACCATTTCCTTCTCTAGTGGATCTTCCTGACCCAAGGATTGAACCTGAGTCTCCTGCATTGCAGGCAGATTCTTTACCATCTGACACACCAGATTAATTTTCATTCACATTTTCTTTCTTGATGGTTATTGCCTCAAAAATAGTTGCTCACTCTAAGACAATTACTATAATTTCTAGTAAAAGAGAGTGACAAAGCTAGGTGCAGCTGTGGGTGCTGGTCTGGGCGGTTTCCAGCTCCTCCCACGTGGGCAGTAAGCAGATCTGTGTCTCAGCAGAATTATGAATGGCTGCATTTCATGGCTCTCCTTAGGAGCTGCTTCGCTTGGGATACTGAGGTCGAAACTGCTGATGTACTGTGCACTGTTCTCTATTGGCAGTCTATGCTGAATGACACCAACTGGAGATAACTCTTGAATAAACACTGCCACTTGTTACATGTGGTTCCTGGTCCCCCTAGTAGAATGTGCATGTGACTTTGAGGGTGTCATCCAGGAGCCTCTGATGTCTGCCAGTATGTCTTCGCTCACTGGATATGCTTCCTTATAATGACTTTTTTGAGTGCTTTTCTGAAAATCGTGCATCCCAATCCATCTCTATTTTCTCTGCCCATACACAAAAATCTATCTAGTGATTGATAGTTATGGAAGATAACAACTTGAAGGCTTGCAGTCAAAAAATAAATCCCTGTCTGCTCATGCATAGTCAATGTCAGCTATAAGCTAGTTAAACTCAACATCTAAGAAAGATAATTTCTTTCTTGTTTGATGATCATTCCTCAAAAATAGTTGTTCACTCCAAAACAATTAGTATTAAAAAAAATTAGTGAAAGTGTTAGTGAAGTGTTCCTAAGGCCAAACACAGTGGCACACACTCTTCTCTTTGTTTTCCAGTGACATATTAAACAGGGAAGTTGGGAAAGGCGTGGGGGAGTTTTGCTGATGAATGTAGGTGACAAGCATAATGCATGCTCAGGGGGACACACACACCCCCTATAGCTTACTCGTAGGTGGATTTTCATAAACCATAGCATGTTGTAGATGTCCTCTGTGGGGATTCAGAGCTTTCAGTCTTCATCCTGTGAAACTTCCCATACCTTTGATGTTGACTTAGAACTCCTTTTTGACTTCTGCAGCCTGTCCGAAAATTGCCTGACTTGGTTCCTGGTGTGGCTCTGAAATGCAAAGGTTAGGGTGGATTTGAAGTGTCACTTTGGTCCATCCTTTTCTAAAGTCAGTGAAGAGTTGTCATGATAATTAATACTGTAATGCCCTTAATGAGTATTTAGATCATCATTCTCCTGAACTGTTTATTAGGTTTATTCCTTGTTGAGAGCCACAATGTAGGATCATGGGATCACAGTTACATGGATGGTGACAGACCTGGATTGTTGTTGAGAACCGTGCAGATTTTGTCATCACATTTCTCGTGTCTTGAGTTGTAGCATCTCTGGGTTCCATCAGCTTCACCTGGGAGCTTGTCGGAAACACAGATTTGCAAGGTCCCGTCTTGATTTTCTGTGAGTGAGAGTGTGGGTGGGAGGAAGCCAGCAATCTGTGTCTTAATAAGCCCTTCCCAGTTTCTGATGCACACTCAAGAGTCAACACACAGGTGGGAGTTGCTTTTCTTGTAGTCTCTTGAGCTTGCGGCAGTTGATATTTTAATTTTCATATGAGGGAGGACAATTATGTCTTCTTTTAAATTCTTCCTTGATGCAACTGATTGTCAGATGCAGAATTCTGATGTGAGGAGGGGTTGTGAATACAACTCAGTATGGCAGTGTTTACAGCCTCAGCCTGGTGCCCTGTGGATTCAAGTAGCACCCTTGGTTACAGGTAGATAAATCTACGAGGATGTTGTGAGGTACATGGCAAGACTTTGAAAACACAGCAACTTTATGTTTGTGGCAAGTGCTTTGCACAGTATTGTTATTTTTGAAATCATCCTTCATCTCTGTCCCCTGCCCAGAAATTTCCTTGTGAGAATTATGTTTACTTTAGACAGAGAGAGCTGTGTTTACTTTAGACTGCCGTGATGGGGAATAGTCAGAAGAAAGGGCTACAAAAAAGCAGACTTTCTTTCCAGCAAGGACTTAAAGTTGCTTCCTATCTTGAGAGAGGCAAACGATCATGGTAGGAAGGGAGAGGAATACAGTGCAAGTGTAAGAAAATGCCCATCCAAATGCAGACAAGGAAATACATGGGGGCAAAGAATACGAAAAAGAAACAGTGCAAATCCTTCTGGATGAGTTTTGCAAATCTTTGTAAAGATGGAACCAAGCAACCTAGTGAATCAGGTAGGGAGTCATCCTAAAAATTGCAGTAGCAATGAATTCTTTTCTTTTGAGACAAGTATAGGAATCAGAGCCAACTTGTATTTCCCTTAGGAAATGTAGATGTGGTGTCCCCAGTGAGCACCAAGTTAATATTGGATGATAGTATTTCAGCAACTGGGACAAAGATAGTTTTCTTTCTCCTGACTGATTCTAACCAGTGCCTTTCATTAGCTTTACAACCACAGAAGAAAGATAAGAGTATGAAAATAAAATTTAAAATTGTGCTTTTTCTTGGAGTATTCATCTAAAGGCTTAGTAGAAGGTGATGTTGGAATGGAATGTGGCAGTAGCTTGTATTTGTTGCCTCCATGTATGCAGTATTATTCTAAGGGTTTTAAAAGTACTGGACCATTACTCCTGACATGGTGTTTTGAGCTAGGTTCTGTTACTTTCATTTTAGTTGAGGAGAATGAGGCACAGAGTCAGAGGTTTGTTCACCTAGGGTCCCACAGTTTAGTATGTGGGATTAAAGCCCAGGCAGATTCATTCAGAGCCCTTCCCTTTTACTCATCTATGGGCTTCTCTTTATGATTCCAAGTAAAGAATTGTCAGGATTAGCTTTTTACTACAGTAAAAGTGCTTGTTTGTTAGAGCCTTCGTTATATTTGGTCCCAGGAAAAGAAGTCTTTGCCCTTAGACTTCATGTGTGTGTGTGTGTTTTGCACTTAACATCTGATCAGGAAATACTTGTTATGTATTATTATCATACCACTGAGTGTAGATTTTAGGTGGAGACTTAAAATATTTATAGCAAGTGGTGGCCTACTTGCTCTTATGATGTTCAGTTCACTGGACCTCATGTGGCCTCCCTAAAGCTTACATGGTATTGTGGTTGCACAGGAGTATCATGGAAATGAGATGATGTAAGTGTAATGAGCTCAAATAAGATGAGCAGAGTCTTAATTTTTTTTTAAGTTGTTGTTTTCCTTCTTTTAACAAAGATCACACCTTGTTGGAAACATCTGGATTTATGTCCCTATGGGTATTTAATTATTTTTTTTATCATAAATCACCAAGATCAAGATTTAAAATGCTAATTTCTAGGTATGTTAGTTATGCATGGCTGGTATCAAATTACCTCAAAGCTTACCTATTTAAAACAGCAGACAGTTACTATCTCACAGTTTCTGTGGGTCACAAATTCCTGCCTGGTCCTTGCTCAGGTACTTTCAGGAGATTGCAGTAGAGGTTGGCTGGGACTGGCATCTCCTAAATGACTGGAGGGCTCACTTTCAGAGAGTGCACTCACATGGCTTTTGCAGGATCCCTGTTTCTCACCACATGGACTTCTTCAAAGTGACCTCTTGACATGACAGCTGATTTTCCCAGGGTGAATGATTGAAGACAGAGACAAATGACCTAATCTTGCAAGTCATAACTGTCACTTCTGCCACATTGTATTAGTCAGAAGGGAGTCACTAAGTGCAGCCTGCACTCGAGGGAATTAGGCTTTACCTTGTGACGGAAGGAGTATTAAAGAGTTTGTGGACATATTTTAGCCATCACACTGGGTGTGACTCTACCTACTAAATCAGACTGCCTGGGTGTGATAATTTGCATTTTTAACAGACTGCTCAGATGGTTTCTGTGCACACTTAAAGGACCACCGGGTAAGTGTTATAGGAATATTTGTTGGGTGATTCAGTCTCGAAGTAAATGGATACTCTTAATGTCACTATTCAGGCTTATTTAAGAAGCCAGACTTGTGTTTTACGTTAGTGTTCTAAATTTAGTATTCTAAATAGTTAAGGTGTATGCTTAGGCACTAGGTCTGGTACTTAACTGGATAATATAGTTAACAACCTTTTTCCTTGGATTTTACTTTATCTGAATAGGTCTTTAGCTTCCATTGTACACTCAGTGAGACAGATGAGCCCTCCTCTCATTTAGCCTGTGGTGTCTGAACAGTTGCCTTCTGTGTATACACACAGCCAGAGTAGGGACCTTAGCTCATAGTTATAAATTAATAGTATATGGCTGGGCAGGGCAAGGCAAAAGGGTGTCCTGGGATTTCTGTTTCAGGATCCAGGCAGCTGAGCAAAATGTCTGATGATCCTTAATGGCTCCCTGACTTCTGCAGCTGCATACTTCCTGTTAAGGAGAGAGAAGGTACAATCCAGGAAGTTGAGAGAACAGTCAGATGACTTCCAGAGCCCCTCTAACTGCACTTCACTCCCTCTCAAATGTTAAAGGCTTTTAGTGGGCAGCCAGGCCCCTTTCTCCATCATTTGCATACCTTCCCACCAGCATTACCTCTTCGTCCTCTGATTCCTTACCTACGAGGAACACAGCTAGTTATTTCAGAGTGGAGGATGCACACTATAGAAATACGTGTGTGTGTGCGTGTGTGCGCGCAGGCGCATGCTTAGTCATTCAATTGTGTTAGACTTTTTGAGACTGCCACAGACCTCTGTCCATGGGATTTTCCAGGCAAGAATACTGGAGTGGGTTGCCATTCCATTCTCCAGGGGATCTTCCTGATCCAGGGATCGAACCCACATCTCTTGCATCTCCTGCATTGGCAGGTGGATTGTTTACCACTTGCACCACATAACTCCTCTTCAAATCTATAGTCCCACCACCCATCTCCTTTCCCCTGCCCCTAATGAAAGAAGGCAGATAAATACAGATGCTCAGAGCCTTAGTCTCATATTTCATCTGAAATTCCTCAATTGGTAGGAGCACACAGGGGATTAAGAACACCAGAGAGGAAATAACACAATGCTGCCTTTAAAGAGAGGCCTGTTCAGCATGAGCCCGTTTGCACCCAGAGTCAGTGATCACACACTGGAACGGCCATATGATAGAGCGGACATGCCCCAGTAGGTACAACAGATTGTTCTGCTTGTAACCAATCAATACCACAATTAACAAATATTTATTGAACACCTAGGAAGCACCCTGGTTCACACAGCCCTCAGCAGCTATTTGTTAGAGCAATGCAGAACCTCCTAACCCCTATGCCTGCCTTAAGGCTTACCCCTGCCCCAGTTAAATCAATTCTGTACATTGAAACCAGAGTGGATTTTCCTAAAATATACAAACTTGACCAGGTCATTGACCTACTTAAAATGCTGTGGCTCATGATCAGAATCCAGATAAAGCCCACACTTCCTAGTATGACTTAAGAAGAAAGTCGTAGTCTGGCTCCTGCCTGACTCTGCTTCCCCACTGCTGCTTCTCCAGTCCCCAGACACTCCCCACTCCACGTGACCCCATTGTGCCCATCTCTGTGGTGCCGTGTAAGAGTGGATAAGGCAGTGGCCTTAGAGCTCAGCTCGGTAGGCTTTGATTCTAGCCACAGCTCTTGTGACTTTCAACTTGTGTCATCTTGGACTAATTATACTAGATGTTTCTGAGCCTTCAGATTCATTCTTCATCTGCAGAAATACACTACTAGCCTCACAAGATTCTTGTGAAGATTAACTGTGATAATATTTGAAATGCTCAGTGCAGTGCCTGCCCCGTAATTAAGACTGAATAAATATTGCGGCTGCCATTACCCACAGTGTACAAAAGGCCCCTGGCACATAGTAGCTGTTTAACAAAGGAGAGGCCTTTCCCTCCCCAGCCGTAGTCTTGTCTTTGATGATGAGATGCCCTGACTGACATTCGGATCTGACAGGTGGGAGTGGCAATGGTGAAGGTAGAGGTGCGGGCTTTTAAGAGACAGAGAAGAAGATGGTGGAGGATTTGAGGAATAGATTTGAAAAGGATTATGTATTTCAGGTGATTTTTCCTCCAGTAGAATATAACTAATAACATTCTTTGTGGGGCCAGGAAAGATGATAGTGGGCTGCGATTCAGAAGAAACTAAAAACCTGGCCTTCAGTCAGTCACTACTTTTTTGGCCTTTGTTAGATCATTTGTGAAATGGACTTGCCATTAGAATGAACTCGGCCATTATGTTTAAAAGCTCTTTGAGGAGTACAAGGCATACTCTAAAATAAGCTGACAGTGTTACGCCACCTGTCCTACGCAGCATGTTTAAAAAATGTTCTTGAAAGCAATGTTTTTATATTTACATATAATCAATACTGAAGCATGTATTTGCTCAACTTTCTAGAGATGGAAGTTGCCAGGTGATTAGAGTCATACGTCCTGGGAGTGTTCCTCATGCTTCTCCTCACACCTTGCGTATCTCTCCTTTCTGAAGATCTCAACTTTTGCAGTGGGAAGGATTGACTGAAACCCAGACCAGATAAGACTTGACCCATCACTCAGTTTTCCCGCCTGTGCTCTGGGGGTGATAATGGCCATGCTGTCTCCTCATGGTAAAGTTTAATGGTTCCCCAGTGTCCCTGAATTTCCCACTCCAAAATCTTCAGTCAAGGAGGGAATTCCAGAGACAGGCTCCATGCGTTCCCTCTTCAGGTCTTATTTGTACCTTATCACCTCTAAGTTGCTTCTACTTGCCAACCCCCAAAGTAATTATCCTCCAGACTGAAAACCCTTCAGATAAGTTTTCAGTTTCTCACAGGCTTTCCCCTCTCCTGTGCCTTTGGCCTTGTTGTGCTCCTACTAGGATACACCTCCCAGGCTTGGGGAACTTGAAGGTCCTATTCCCAATGTACCTTTTCCCAGAACCACCCCTCCCCACCAGGTGGGATCAGGCCTTCAATTTCCCTGTTTTTCCAATCGTGTTTTGCCTCTAGTGTAGCTCTCATCACAGTCTGCCTTGTAGCACAGTCAGTTCTGTGTGTTTCCTGGTCTGGATTCAGAGCCCCTGGAGGGCAAGGGCTGTTGTTTTATTTTGTGTTGCTTTTTCCCATCCCCCTCAGTGCCTGATGCAATAGGGGTTTAGTGAATACTGCTTGAATCAATGCACAAATGGAATTCTCTCTCCTAGTCTTGTTTGCAGTGCTGTAATACAGACCAGGTGAATGTAGAATTTTGGCTTTAGTGGATTTAGTTCAGCATAGGAAGTGAGTTTTCCAAGAAGCAATACTAGCTTTGAAAGCAGAAATTGCCTTTAATCTTGTGGAAAACACATGCCAGCCCTCTTCATAGTAGTCTCAATTACAGGAGAGCATTGTGTTACTGTAAAAACACAAATAAATAAACCCATGACAATACTGTGTTTGGGAGATAAAACCACATAAAAGCCATCTTTCCCCAACTCTTTGGCATGATAATTAGGGGTTTCTGGGAGGAAAAATAAAAAGACACAGGCAAAGAACAAGTGATATTATGTTTAAAATCACTTCTCGCAATTGGCAAAGTGGGAGTAGGGGGTTACATTTTCCATTCAGCACAAATATTCTGGTTCCTCCCAGCTAATGCTGTGTTGATTGCATTGCATGATAAATTTGGGCGCAAGGGTTTCCAAGATGCCAGGCAGTACCTGGAGGGCAGAAAGTGCCATCCAAAAAGGAATGCTGGGAAATTTGTTTCTGTCGTACTTCACCTGAACATGACATATTCTTCTAAGTGGGGTTCTCCTTTGGCTCAAGCGCGCCCTCGGCGAATCCTTTGCTGTGGGCTACAACTTTGCCCTGGATTTTGTTTACTGATGACTGCTTGACTGTCTGCATGGCTTTTTAACCCTTGGGCTCTGGATCCAGGTTCTTTTGAGAATGGAGAAGAAATGATTTTGTCAGACACCGAGGGCTAAAACCACACTGAGCAGAACTTCTCATCTGCCACTTCTCATCACCACCGTGCCATCATCCTTCACCCACTGCAGTAGCCTCCTAGCTCTTAACCTCTGTCTCCCTGCAGAGTGTTCTTGACTCAACAGCGAGAGTGGCTCTTTTAAAACGTGCTTTGGATCACATCACTCCTCAGTTCAGAATCCTCCAGCTAGTCTTCCACTCCACTGAGAATGCAATTCAAAGACTGTGCTCACTGTGGCCTCCAGAATACTGCATGCTCTGGAACCCACTGTCTCCCACCTCATCTCCACTGTCCTCTTCACTGATCTTCTCCGACCTTTGAGCTTTCTTGTTGTTTTAAACCAAGCCGTGCCTTCCCAACCTCAGAGTCTTTGCACTATTGTTCTCCTAGCCTGGAATACTCTGTACTCAGTGTGCGTGTGGCTCACCCTTACTTCGTTCAGCTCTGCTTATGTGTCGCCTTGCCAGGGAGGTCCTGCCCACCTGTGTCCCCAGTGCTGAAACAATGCCTGGCATATGGCAAGGATATAGGAAGTCTTTGAAGTGTGAGTAAGCGTTGGCCAGCTATTCCAACCAACTTGGAGAGAGTGTGTGGCTGAGAGGAGCAGTGGCTATGGGGTAGGATGTGAGAGCCACACTGCTGGGTTTGCCATCCTCCCCCATCTGATAGATGTTCCCCCTTGAGAAGATCCTTTAACTTCTTTCAGCCTTTGTTTCTCGACCACATAAACAAGATTTTGCCTACTGTATGTGATCATTATGAAAAGTATGTCAGATAACATTTGCAAAGTGCCTGATATTGTCTCTGGTGCACAGATTAGATGCTTTCTGATTATTAATTCTCATACATCCTGCTTTCTAGTTGTGGACTCATATATAGGCTGGTGGTTTAGCACTAAGTCATGTCTGACTCTTGTGATCCCATGGCTAATAGCCCGCCAGGCTCCTCTATTCATGTGATTTTCCAGGCAAGATTACTGGAGTGGGTTGCCATTTCCTTTTCCAGGGGGTTTCTCCAACCCAGGGATTAAAACCTGGGTCTTCTACATTGCAGGCAGATTCTTTTATAACTGAGCCACCTGGGAAGCTGCCTATGTATAGGGTAAGAGGAATGTTTGAAAATAGTTTGAATGTTTTTGGTAATTTTCAAGTATTCCTGCCTAATCATCAGAGTTAGACATTTCTCAGAATTCAGGGTATTGGCTGGGGTGATCCTGTGGGCACATGGAGGGGATTTTGGTCAACAGAAAAAGAGAGCAGTTAGCAACTGGCTGAGGGAAGGTTCACAGTCCTGCTTGTGGTTCAATAGGGACTGCATTTATGAAAATGGCGGTTAGGTCCAGGCACTTGAGACCTTGGGCTGTGCCAGCAAGTGTGGTGTTTCCATTTACAGCCTCAGGGTGAGTACAGTTTCACCATTATTCCACTGAGGCTCTCCTTGCCAAGAAAAGCCCATTGTAAATTTCTGGCTTAAAGATTCTGCAGTTTTAGGGAGTCGTACTTTTTGTTGCTTTAACATTTTCTTGGCACCATAAATTTTAAGCCCCACTGGTCTACCTTGTAAATACTATACAAATGTTGTGAAAAGCTGAACCACGTCATTTGTTTTCCTCTGTTGCTTATAGGAAATGGTGACGCTCCTGCCCCCACCCGCTGCTTCCCCTGGGTTTCTGCTCAGGCTGTCTGGAGTGAGAGTGTGAGAGTGGGGAAAAAAGGAAGCCAGGGAAAGATGGGAGCTTCTTTCTGTGGATGGATCGCGCCTGGCAGGAGACGTGTGTCCTGGCAGGGTGTCTGCATGACGTGATCCATTGTGTGGCTCCCTCCTGCTGGACCAGTGGCCAGCTCCCAGCCAGGCCACCCGGGTGAGGGCCTCTGAAGCAGAGAGCCCTTCACAGTCTGGAGCCTCTCTCGCCCAGTCTCCTGAATAGGACTCCAGAGAATAGGAGCTGTGTTCCCTTCGTCACCTCCGGCCGTGCTTTCACTTCTGCATGGTGGATGTGCACTTGGGGGCCCAGTCGGGACTTGGAAGAATCCACAGGAACTTTGTGTACGCACAGTGTGTGCCCAGCGGCACAGGGGGTGTGGGGCACCACTCTGGAGATGTCTGGGGGCTGGTCCTTGCAGAGAAAGGGCCGCCCTCTTTATGAGGCAGGGTCTGCCAAGAATGCGCTGCCCTTGACAGTGTTGTGGCCAACAGGAAAAGCATTCATGGCATCTGAGTGAAAGGCAGCAGCGGCTCCTTTCTTCAGGAATAACAGGCACTCTCTTTGGAGCTAGCCCCTCTTTTAGAGGCAGAGAGAACAGCCCATTATTTTTCAGTTAAATTTTATTTTTTTAAAATGGTGATACCTCAGTTGCAAATTAGCCTGGCTTTGCTATAAAAACATTTACAGCTAGTCTTCTGATAAGGGTTTTAAGCTACCATCTTGTAGAATCTTCAAATAATATGCCAAAATGAGATAAGGCACCAAAGACTTGTATAGCCCATCTGTGTAGCTGATTGCTTTCAACTAGAAAATGGATATGTTTTCTGAAAGGGAGTGGGTCTGTTTCCCTTACTGTGCATCTTGCGTGCAGTCTTACCTCTTTTTATTGAAATTGGGAAGTTTTTTTTTTCCCCTATGGACTTGACAGTATATCCTTATCAGGAAGTTTGATAAGGGACAGAGTTGTCAAGTTGAAAGGATCAAGTTGAAGCACCAGTGTGAAAGTCATCTTTGGGATAATAGATCTTTTTATTCTAAGTAAACAAGATCAGGACAAGTAGATTTTAGTACTCTACTAAACGTTCTGCTGTTTTGCATCTTTTACAGACTGCTTTCTGATCTTCTTTTCTTGTTTGTTTGTCTCTTTTAATGCTTAAATGAGGCCTGGGATAATGAACCACACATTTCAGCAGTGCATATGTTCTACATATAGGTGGTGAGAGACAGCAGAACCTTCCCTGACTATTTCGCACACTCTAAGAGGCCCCCATGAGGCTCCATCAGTCAAGGACTTAGTGTTGGAGACAATAATTTGTGTTTGGACTTGGGTGACTGTCAATCTGAGTTCAGTCAAGAAAGGTCACGCTATCTGCTGCGCAATCTTCTCGTGGGAAGACAGATCAGGCTTTTGCCTCTGAAATCCGAGTGCTACGGAGGATAGCAGTGATGTCTCGGTTTTGGACTTCAGTTTCTGAGGATAGCTATTGACTGTGGGCACAAGCTTTCTCCTTGGGAGACAATTAACACAGAAGCAAAGATTTCTGATATCTGAAGGCGTTTATTTCCTGGTGATCTCTAAAAGGGAGGAAGGAAACACTTTTTGGTCATCTGTGTTTCTCAGGCATGGTGCTGGATACTTTACCATCCATTAGTTTATTTAATTTCCATTCTTTTCAGTGAAATTCAGGTCATTTCTTCAGCTCTTGGAAATGAACATATCCAATCTCTGTCCTCCCCAGGCAGATTAGAAGAATATTAGCAGACTGGGTCAATTTGGGCTTTGTACTTTGCTTTATGTGTTAAACTCATTTATTCTGGTTGAGATGAGAATCTGGGGTAGGGTGGAACTGAAATTTATGTGGAGTGACATTGGTTGAGTGCTAGAAATGAAGGCTGGCTTCACAGCGGTGACTTTCTCCACGTTGTTGCTGTGCTCTTACCTTCTGCCCACGGCATTCCCAGCTGCTGTCAACTGTGCCTTCTTGCTCCATCCTGTCTGGTATCAGAAGTCTCCTGGCACTAGTCGAGGATTATTATAAAGGGCTCACATTTGAGCTGGTTGACCAATAACTGTAGAGTGCATTATAATTTACCAAGAGTTTTCACTAATATATCCTCTTCCCATAAGAATTATAAGATAGGTTTTGTCAAGGGCCAGAGAAGTTATAAATCAGCCCCCGTCTCTTATCCAGTGACAGAGCCAAGATTCTAGTTGGGTTATCTGTTCCCAGATCCACTGCTTCCGTATACTGCAGTTAGCTTCCTGCTCAGAGTATATCACTCGCTCACTCGTTGATTCAGGATGTATTTGATTCACACGGACTTTGAAGCCAGAAAGCTTTTGTGACCTCGGGGAACTTCCCCTTGGACCTTCAATTCCTTGATCAGTAAAATGATGAGTAACAGTGATAGACTCTATCTGGTAAGGTATTTTGAAGTACTTAAAACAGGCTTTCATGAAATGTTTCTAAGTAGGAAGCACTCTGAAGATGTTTGCTGTTCCTCTTCTTTTTTTCATCATCACCACTACCACCACCATCATCATCGTTGTCATCAGAGGCTCGTTATGATCAGTCACTGGAGTGACAGACTGGGATGCAGCTATGGTATTGAGAGTCACTAGTTCTGATGTGAGAAGCAAATATAAAAATACAGAACCAACTTGTGTGGTAAGTTGATAACTAAAATATGGGCAGAGCGCTGGGGAAGCTTAGAGGAAGGAATGTTTATGCTTTTATTGCCAAGAACCCAGCTCTCTAGCAGCTCATCCTTATAGCTTCCACCCCCACGCCCACCATTGGTAACATCCCTGTCTTACTCATTTCTGACTGAAGGCTGTGTTTAGTGTACCGGGTCTCATGGGTACTTTGCATGAGAAGAAGGAGAAGTAGAATATGTCTGGCTAAACAGTCATCTGGAGAAACAAGACCTGTACTTAACAATTGGAGAACTGTTGAGGATAGCCTATGCCAGCACTCTGGTGTGCAGTGTTCTGTGTGAGCGCCACAGGAAATCAGATGTGGGTTGGTGAGGGAGGTGGACTTTGTGGGGAAAGTGGGCCTTGAGTCGCAGCTGAGAGGACTTAGAGTTTGGATTAAGAGCCTGGTAAGGAGCGGTGTTATGAGACTAAAGCCACAGGCTGCCTTCAGTGGGAGGGCGAGTCCTGTCTTGGGATGTGGGTGGTCCCAGAGGTAGTTCCACTCCATTGCTCTAGGAAAACCTGTCTCTGGACCCCAACAGGATGCACACAGCCTATCTCCACCCTCTGCAAAGCCCCATAATAACATCTTTGTGTTCATGGTGATGCTTCTGGTCATTTGGCAGGAGATTAAGACTCAGAGAGAACCTAGAGCATGGACACTAGTCTGAGTGAGCCTATGAGCACCAGCCTAGCTGCAGCCTCTTTGTTTGTGAGCTGTTTGCCTGCATTTAAATGCCATTTACATAAGGGCTGTCAGAGTTGAGTTGGCCCATGATTATTCCTTGATGTATGTTGGAAAAAAAAAAAAGGAACAGAAACAAAAAGAAAACCCTGGCTAATGAGGAGCTGGGTTCCTTTTCTCCATTGATGACAGCTTCCTTTCTGATCTGATGGTCCGTCAGAAGCGAAGGTAGTGTGCGACTGTGGGGTTATGTCCCCGCTGAAGCTGTCTTTCCCTCAGAGTTGTAATTGATGGGGAGGCCTGTCACTTGTTATGCTGATGCTGTGCAGGTTTTTATGCAGCTGCCAGCCAAGAGAGTTTTAGGACAGTATCTGATTGGGTTCAGGTTGTGGCAAAAGTGATAATAAATAGAAGGCTGGCGAGGGTAGATTTTGATTGACCCGAGATTGTATATTATTAAACTGAGTCTGCATGTACATGTCAGTTTATGAAGAACCAGACCCATAATCCAACTTAGGGCTGTGGCAGTTTGGGTTTATTAAATGTGCTTTATATCACTATTAATATTGAGAAGCAAAGAGGGATATCTGTAATCTTTTAATCTATGCAATAATGGTTTGGAGGGAGATTACCAGACACATTGGACTATTGTTTGCCTATAATTGTATTCAGAACTCTCCGAAGCATTGATTTGTTTCTGGCATACTGATTTGGCTCAACAGTCTCATAAAGCTTCTTTATAGTCCTCTTTGCTTTGGATTTTCCAAAAATAATTGGAGAATAATAATAATGTAATAAAGAAGAGAGAGTCAGGTTGAAAGCAGATTTCTAGCCGAGTGGATAGCCATAAACATCTTCGGGGCTCGTAAACACCTGGGCCTGTGACCTTTGTGTTTATAAGATATTTATTGTCTCATGGACTCTCTGCTTGGGGGTTATCACTTCAGTACCTTTAAGACTTGATTGTGTTCAGTAAGGAGATTCTGAATTTTGCTGATTAGGGGAAACGTGCCCCTCTCCTTGGTTTTTTGTTTTTTTTTTTGGCGGGGGGGAAGAACAACAGATCTGCCAGCAGGGGCAGATCTTAAGAAAAATGGTACAGGGGACACAGCAAGGGCACTTTTAATAGAAATGACTTTTGAATGGAAAGGACTAAGGCACCACATCACATAAATCCAAGTAATAATGATGGGTTTTCCTTTTTAAGTAGAAATAAAAAATTTGATCCAAATCAAGGAAACTTTTCTTGGCGTTGTTGCCACCTTCTCACCCTTTTTCCTCCCCTTTCCACAGCTGATGGGGAAATGAGCCAGAGAAGTGCTCTCCAAGTTCAGTTGCCCTGACTTTAATAAGAAGGCTTGATTAAGTGCTGCAGAGACACAGCAGACTGCCTTGCATCTTCAGCTGTTCTTTAAATGTTTCTTCAGGAAATTCTAGGCACTCTGTCCATTTGTATCTTCCCGCTGATGCTGTGGCTTAATTGTTCCTAAAGGAAAAAACTGGATTCCTGTGAACTGACAGATATGCTGGGTTGCTTGTGTAAGCTATTAGTTGCCTGGTTCATGGTGCACACAGTGGGCAGCAGGCGTAAGGAGGAAGTTTCCCAGAAATTGGCATCTTCAGAGAGTTTTATTATAACTGAACTAGCTTTATTGTAACTAAAGAATGAGCCAATCTTGAGGTGTATAGGGCCTGTATTTTTCAAAGGAGACTGTTCTACCTAAGACTTAGTTTCTTGTCCCATGAGGCTAATTGCTGCTGCATTTCATGGAGTTTATGAGGTGTGCTTTCCTCTGCCCTGCTCCAATCAGATGGTACTTCTTGGAAAGTAATATAAGCACAGGACTGATACAGAGCTGCTTTTGCAGTGGCACTCTGCAATGGATCGCATGGGAGGAAGGAGGAGAAACCTTACCACATGGCCGGAGAGAAGAACATACAAAGGCAGGCAGTCAGTCGACTGAGATATTTATTACTCACCTACTCTGTGCCCAGGTTTGTGAAACAAAAGAAGTATGAGTTCTCGGTGTTTCTACAAGTGTGGTCCCCAGACCAGCAGCAGAATCCTCTTCTGGAAACTGCAGATTCACAGTGACCACCCTGTGATCACCGAAGAATGAGAGACCCTGGAGGGTGGAGCCAGTAGTCTCTTACAAACCCTTGCAGATGATTCAGTTGCTCCCCTGATGGCTCAGACAGTAAAAAATCTGCCTGCAATGTGGGAGACCCAAGTTTGACCCCTGGCTTGTGAAGATCCCCTGGAGAAGGGAATGGCAACACACTCCAGTTTTCTTGCCTGAGGAGTTCCATGGACAGAGGAGCCTGGTGGGCTACAGTGCCTGGGATCACAAAATGTCAGACATGACTGAGAGATTAACACTTGCAGATGATTCAGATTTGTGCTAAAGTCCGTGAACCTATGCCTTAGGTTGAGCACTTCTAAGGAAATAAATTAGTAAGGCACGTGGAATTAAGGGTTGCTTGCTTGTAGAGTTCAGAAAAGGAGAGAATAAGATACTCTAGTGTAGGATGCTAACCTGAACTGTGCATTAGGGGTGAAAGGGGTCAGAGAAGGAAGGGGGCTATGGATCATCAAGGCAGTATTTCCTGGGCGAGGGGGATGTGGAGCCAAGTTTCGAGGAATGAACAGGAGAGAGGGAAGGAGGAGCATGAACGAGTGCACGTGTGATGGCGAGGGCTCTGCTCCTTCAAGGAGCACAGTTCATTGTGGGGAGAACGTGGACTCTCAGAACTTGAGACAAGAAAAATAAATCTCAAGTACAGAACTTAGTTTGTGAAGAAGAAAAAAATGTTCCTCACAGGTTGAGTTCTAATGTGGGTTCATCTCTTTTTCTCACCTCTGGCAGGGTGCAGTTAATTGGGACCAGGGATCTTGTACCTGGAGAGGCTTTATAAAGTGAGGATCTCAAGAAGAGGATATTTACTACTGTTAGTTTTTCAGTCCTGTCCAACTCTTTGAGACCCCATGGAGGACTGTAGCCCACCAGGCTCCTCTGTCCGTGGAATTCTCCAGGCAAGAATACTGGAGCGGGCAGCCATTCCCTTCTCCAGGGTATCTTCCCAACCCAGGGATCGAAGCTGGTCTCCTGCAGTGCACACAGATTCTTTACCCCTGAGCCAGCAGGAAAGCCCAGATTTACCTAACGCCACTGTTTTAAAAGTGGGAGGCCTGTGGTACTGGTGAAAAATAGGGGTAACTGTTTTAAAGGGATGAGATGCCTGCATAGGTAAAGTGCTTTGTGTGTACTGGAAAGAGGGATCTGAGATCTAACGTAGGGGTAGGGATGGATCCAGAGAAGTGGGGGTGTGAGAAAATAAAAACTAAAGTCTAGTAAGTTTCTGTTTTTAAAGGCAAAAAGGAGAAACTGAAAGTTATGGCAAGATGAGAGTTACTACACATTTCATGATTCTAATTAGAGGGCTATCAGTGATTAGAGGGAAATAGATAGAAGGCATTCCAGCTGTAAAAGTGAGAGATGACCAGGGTTTGAACTAGTGCAGCTCTAGAAAACTGGTGGTGTGAGCAGCAATAAGGGGTCGCGGTGGTTGAAAATGGAAAAGAAACAATGGACTAGCCACCAATGTCTTCCATGGGTAGTTTAATAAACTCCTTACAAACTGTCACTGGTATATCTTAACTGTGATCACCCCTTTAATGATATGGAAATCAATTTTTTTGCAGAAGGTCCAAAGGCTGTGTAGCTGAGAAGTCGCAAATTCTAGATGACTCAGATCTGTTTGCCTGAAAAGCCTGTACCTTTTCTGCTCTAAGTGCTAAACTTTGGCAAATAGAATGATGCATGTTGTTTAGAATTGGGCAGTGGTTATCTTGACAGAAATCTGCTGGGAGGAGGTGTTAAGAGAAAGGGAAACAACAGCATAGGACTTTAAAGCTTCTTCCATGAAATGTATTTGGAAGCTTCAGCAGGGGACAGATAGCATCTTGCGCCACCCAAAGGTAGACCCAAGGGCTGTTTTGTTTTCTTTGTTGACCAGTGGTCTATAAATCAGAGTTGAGAATGGGTTCTTTGACCCAACATTGGCCTAGGCAGCTCTTTGAATCCTGGTCCCATCAGAACATACATAAAAAAAAGCAAAAACAGAAGAATGTACATACGGCTCCCACTCTTGTGCTTGCTGTGAAGGTTGAAATTTTAGGACATGGAAGTTTTCAACATCTTGCTTGTTTATTCAGCTTACTTATGGCAAAGGTCCTCATGTTCTGCAAAGGACAAAAATGAGTCCAAAATGAAATGCTAGGAAGAAGAGGAGAGAAAAGATTGCAACTAAATAATAAACTAGGGACCTTGAGTTATTTAATTCAGGGTATTTGTTTTTATCTCCACCTCTTAGTATGCATATTGGTATTTACTTATCAAGGTTAGGAGATAAAACCATGTAAGTCATTTTATCTCCACACCTGAATCTGTTTTTCAGCAACTTACTCTCCTCTGCCTTTTCTCACACCTTCTCAGATCTGGTATGCTGCTCCAGCTGCCTTGTTCTCTGCTCCTGAGTAGAAGCTGAGGGGAGACCCTTTTGGGTATCAGGTTACATCTGGAAATTCGATTGTTCAGGACGGTAGTTGGCTTAGCAGTGGGATGAGGCTGCATGCCTCATTAACTTTGAACGCCACTCTGCAGGTTCTTGTGGAGACATGGGGGGAATTTGTTTAGATAAGGAGCCCTTGAAAGGAGCCTGCTTGTTGAAGTGTACGTCAGCAACAGCGATGAAAAGACGCCTAAATATATATCCCACAGCAGCTAAAGTCCATCAGCTTGGTCCATCAGCAAATTAGTAAATTACCCTTGCCGTTAATACAGGTCTTCTCAGTTTACTGACTTGTGTGCTCAACTGTTGACTGCTGTTTTTATTAAGGGAAACTAACATCAAACTGATACTGCAGTGCTGGGCCGAACGAGCCAGGTTTTGCTTACATTGGGGAATCACTTCAGCTCATGCCACATGATGTCATGACATTGGTTTTTATGTGCACATAAAACGAAGTGCTTGTTAAATATTGAAGACGTTTATGATTGTTAGGTGGAACGAAGGCAGGAAAGTCTCAGTGATACAGGGAACACTGTGTGTGTTTTGTATGAACAGTTGTCTTTTTTTAATACTAATTTTTGTGACCCATATGAATGAGGTCAAGTTCCTTTAGACCTCTAATGATAAATGGATAGGGTGTTACAGGTACTGAGGTGGTTTTGTTAGGTACTTTCAGAGTAATTGAGACATGATTCTGAAGTAGTATTCTGAAGAGATCATGCTGACTTCAAATCCAGGCTGTGTGATTTTGACCCAGATCTTACTTGCCTTTGCCTCTTTCTTTTCAGCTGTAAACTAGAGCTAATACCTCAGAGATACTGTGAGGATTTAGTGCTTAGCTTCATCCCTAAATATACATTCTCAAAACATCAGTCACTAATAATTATGACAGATCATTAGTCATCATTATTATCATTTGTGGAAACTGGTCCTGTTTGTGGCAGAAATATAAATTCTGTAGGACCAGAGATCAGCTTATTTTCTCCTTTTCTTGGCTGGGCTGCCGTTTCTGCTCTTTTCACTAGTTCCATAATTCCTTAGTTCTGGGAACCCATCTCGCTGGACCAGCCATTTCAGTGTCTCCATTTCTTCTGTGAACAGCTTCACCTTTCCTGTGGTCTTGGTGAGGCCACAAAAGAGAACAGTCAGATACGGATTGATACGTTTGGTGGCCATAGTTCTCACTCTGGTTTGTGAGTGTGGGGTGGTTACTGGTGAAACTGAGCTTTGCACTCGCTTCTGTATCTATGTATTTTTGGTCTAATTTGAAAGGCAATTGAAAGCTGCATCTATTTTGGAGATTGTGAAAGAAGAGTTTGAATGACTAACTTAATAAAAGGTTGGTGAGGTTGAGCAGTAAGCAGAAAATACTTTTGCTGCATTCTGAGTGCCTCATTTTCACTGATGATTTTGTGTGGATAGTACCTTAAATGGAGGAAATAGGTTTGCTGACACATAGTTTCCTGGGCTATCCAAGGGAGAAACTTCTTACCCAGTAAATAGAGCTTTCTTTAGGTTTTAGGCAGTTATCTTTTTTAATACTAATTTTTGTTTTATCCATATGAATGAGGCCAAGTGTCCTTGAACAGTTTTAGACCTCTAATGCTAAATGGATTACTGCCATCTGCACTATAAAGGAAACTTTCCTTAGACAGAAGGACCTGAATTAGTGGTTCCCATTCCCTGATAGCTCAATTGGTAAAGAATCTGCCTGCAATGCAGGAGACCCCAGTTCGATTCCTAGGTTGGGAAGATCCACTGGAGAAGGGATAGGCTACCTGCTCCAGTATTCTTGGGCTTCTCTTGTGGTACATTTGGTAAAGAATCCACCTGCAATGCAGGAGACCTGGGTTCAGTCCCTGGGTTGGGAAGATCCCCTGGAGAAGGGAAAGACTATCCACTCCAGTATTCAGGCCTGGAGAATTCCATGGACTGTTTAGTCGATGAGGTGGCAAAGAGTTGGACATGATTGAGCAACTTTCACTTTTCAACAAACTCTAGGATCACAAGAACCACTTGGGAGAGCTTTTTCTAAAAAAAAAAAAAAAAAAAGCAGTGCCTGGGCAATTACAGATAAATAGTTGCTCTAATATGGGGCCTAAAAATTGATGTTGTAAAAAAAAAAAAAAATTCCCTAGGTGAATCCAGTGTGTAACTAGACCGAGAAGCACTAACAGGAAAGGAGTTCCATGGAAGAACCAGTGGAATGAGAGGAATTCTAGTTTTTCTTAGCAGGAATTCTGTTGTCTCCCATCACAATGCCTATTTTGACAGTGGCATGCTGCCATTGTGCTTGGATTACAGTTCAGAGGGTGGCAGTTGTACCTTTGGTATCTGAATCCTCTGCAGCCAACGTAGTGCTGGGCATATACTAGATGTCAGTACTACCTTCCTTCCCTACTTGCTTTCGATGACTAAAATGATGGAATTGAGCCCAGTGTACCAGTTGGTCATTGCCCCTTCTGTGGTTCATGAGGGAGTAGGTCCACAAGCATATATTATTTTTTGTTGTTCTAGGAGGAGGAAAGACTCCCAGTTTTGAAATGCTTTAGGCATAACACTGATCTCTGATTAAGGTCAACAAAGGCTTGCTGTGTACAACATAAATTGCCAGGCGTCAGTGGTACATGCAATGCCATTGATTACCTTTGTAACACCTAGTCCTTCCTAGTGTGGGTTCTGTACACCAGATGGAAACAAGTTCTCTGTTGCCCTGCTTTGCTCTTAAATACAGTATAACTGTTTTGTTCAGGGGACACAAGAGTTTCTTTTTTATTCTTCTATTTTTCCTTTTTAGATAGCCCAAATTGCATCAGGGCCTGAAGATATAATTATTCATAAAGGGAGAATTCTGTGAACACAAGTGACCATGGCCTTAGAGTCTGATAAACGCGTTGTTACTTGTGTGGTTTGCAGACTGAGTAGTACCAAGCGTATGCTAAGTAAGACCAGCCCCTTGTTACCAGGTAGTGCTTTTTGTGTGTGTTAATTTCCTGTCTACAGTGTTGATAGTGTTAATTCCCTATGTACAAGGTTGTTTTTAAATCTCCTACAAGGCTATGGATTAGCAGGGCAAGTAACTGTTGTCTCCACCTTATGAATAAAAAAAACCTGAAGACTCAGTAGTGAGTTTAAGTGATCTGCCTTAGGTGGTGGTATTGGGCCTTAAATTTATGGCTTTTGACCATAAATCCCTTCAATACTCTGAGCTTTGCGGAGTGCTGTCCCTTGAATTACAACACCTGTAATAAGTGTGACTAAGGGAACCCAAAGTTTCTTTTTTTCCCAGCTGTCATAATTTGAATTCTTTGTGTTTGTGTATGCTTGCTTGCTTTGTGTGTGTGTGTGCACGTGTGTGCACTGTGCTCAGTTGTGTCCGACTCTTTGCTACCCTATGGATTATAGCCTGTCAGGCTCTTCCGTCCCTGGGATTTCCCAGGCAGTACTGGAGTGGGTTGCCATTTTCTCCACCAGAGGATCTTTCCGACCTAGGGATTGAATTTTCATCTCTTGAATTTCCTGCACTGGCATGCAGATTCTTTACCACTAGCGCCATCTGGGAAGGTTGTGTATGTGTGTGCCCATTAATATTAAGCATCTTGCCATTTGCCTCTGTGGAATGCAGGTGATAACTGGTAATGTACATTTGACATTTGATATAGTCAAGAGAGGTCATCTTTTATTAACAGTTGTGATTTTTTTTTTCTCACCAAGGGACCTACTTTCACTTTTAATCTACTGTGAGTGTGAATATTCATGTGTAGTATTTTGTTTCTAGGCAAAGTATTTTTCCCAGCCTGTGCTGTTTGCTTAAAATGATAATGTTGAAAGTTTAATATATGCAGTTATAGAAGAGAAAATTTTCTGGGTGGTTTGTGGATTGTTTTCATTCATCTGACAGATTATTGAATGCCTGCTGTTTGCCTTTGTGTGTCCATGCTAAGTTACTTCAGTCGTGTCTGACTCTTTGTGACCCTATGGAGACCCTGTAGCCCGCCAGACTCCTCTGTCCGTGGGATTCTCCAGGCAAGGGTACTGGAGTGGGTTGCCATGTCCTCCTCCAGGGGATCTCCTTGACCCAAGGATTGAACTCGCATCTCTTACATCTCCTGCATTGATTGGCCGGTTCTTTATGGCTGGTGTCACTGGGCAGCCCACTATGTTCCTTTACTCCCCTGTTAAGAAAGGCTAGGAGAAGGCAATGGCACCCCACTCCAGTACTCTTGCCTGGAAAATCCCATGGATAGAGGAGCCTGGGGGGCTGCAGTCCATGGGGTTGCTAAGAGTCGGACACGACTGAGCGACTTCACTCTCACTTTTCGCTTTCATGCACTGGAGAAGGAAATGGCAATCCACTCCAGTGTTCTTGCCTGGAGAATCCCAGGGATTGAGGAGCCTGGTGTGCTTCCATCTATGGGGTCGCACAGAGTCGGACACGACTGAAGTGAGTTAGCAGCAGCAACAGCAGCTGCAGGATAGAAGGGGAAAAGAGTCTGTGCCTGTTTGACTTCAGCTCCTTCTCAGGCCAGCTGGCTACTGAGCTTTACTGATTTCCTGACTTCCGGGAGTTTCCCCTGTTACCTGATAGGCTGAGGGTGGGAAATGCCCTCCTTGATCGCCACCAGTGTCTCATGGAGCAGTGGTTGTGGCCGCTGGAAATTTTGGAGAAAGCCACACCCAGCGCCGCCTGGATGTGTGCTCTGTCCTCCCAGCCTGCTGTTTTCTCTTTTCTCTCTTTCCACCCTCTCACAGGCAAAGCCTCTTTGTGTTCCTGGTTCCTGCATCATCCCAGAGAGATTGTTAATTATGGTTGAATGTAAGAAATGCAATCAGGGTTGAAGATCTCAAATGCAAAGTGCTTTTTGAGCTCAAGAGCCACTTCCCTTGTGTATTAGGGCAGCATATTTGTCACCATCCAGGACAGACTTATTCTGCAGAAATGGATCATAACCATTAAAAAGGAAACAAAAAGAAGACCCCTGTCCTGTCCCCCCAGGATTCTGAAAATGGCTGCAGTGGATGCTTCAGTAGAAATTTGAACCATGAAGGGCATACGAGGACACCACATGAAGCTCTTCTTGTTTAGAGCATAAGGACTTAAAAAAGTAAGAAAAGCACCCATTTCCTTTTAAGGGAAGTGAGTATTTGATTTGTCACCTTTGTGAGGGTAAACAAAGCTTATCTTTTTGATTGGCAGGAGAGGGGGCTCTTAAAGACTCACGTGGGAGGAGAGAAGGGGGAGTCGATCATGTGTGTGCCGCGCTGAGCTGTGCCACTGAAGCCCTCCATGGAGTGTCTCCTGTGGCCACTCTGCATGTCTGTAACGCAGTGCCCTTGTGTGTGTTTGTTCCCACCGAGGAAGCCCACATCCTGGTTCCCTTCCTCTTTGGTTTTTCTGTTTTGTTTTGTCACTTTTGGAGACAAAGACATTCTGTAGTAATTCTTTCATAGAAACTTCCATACCTCAAAACATGCCACATATTAGAGGCTGTAAAGAAGTGTTCCGTGGAGCTTGATCAGTGGATGGGGAAGCAGGGTTAACGTCTTTCTGTGTGATCTCAACCCGGATCTATCAACTCACCCCCCATCCTTGCCAGCAGAATCCCGATGCCACTCAGGCGTTCACTGTCCATATGGATGTACTTTCAGAGGATACATCCTGACTCGTCTAGATCAGTGATTGCACCCAAGCCAGTTAAAGGTCCAAGTCTCACCGTATGGCAGTATGGGAAATGTTACAGGGGTGCGGGAAGTCTCCTTCCGCGTGAGGAGAGGAGAAACGCACAGTCTCTGTTTCTGGCTGCTGTCCGTGTGGCAGCTTGACTGTGGCGGCAGCCACTTTTGCCCCATGAGCTGACTTGGAGAACAGACCGATAGCAGAGCTGAAAGAAAGATAGAAAGACAGTGTCTTTGATCAAGTTGTTGAACTGCTGAATTAAGCAGCCTAAAATTCATTCTACCCTCAGGACTTCTTGTTAGGTATGAGGAAAAAATTTTTATTTAATAATTTTCATTAAAAAGTTTTATTTTAGTTTGGTTTTCTGTTTCCTACAGCCCAGTGTATTCTAACTGATAAGTCTCTTACCCATCCCCAAGAGTGGTTTGAGGTAGAAAATGGTGGAAATGCTTTTGCATGTGTACTGCACATATGACTAACATAAACATCATCAGTTTTACATTCCATACAGTCTGTCGTTCTCGTACTGTGTCCCTATTTAATTTTTGACAGCACTTTTCTCCATAGGAAGGGGACAGGTCATCAAGATGAAAAGCAGCCATTTAAAGATTGTGTTTGGGGTTTTCCAGCAACTTTCTTTTAATAACAATTGACATGGCAAATTAACTCCTAAACTTATTATGAGGTAAAGCATTCCTGATAAATTTGTTTGTTACTGTTGGAAAGTGACAAAATAACTCAATATATTTTCCCTTTGTTTTATTTTCCTAAGAAGGTCCAGTCTAACTTGAACGCTTAGTGATACTTCCTCCTAAATTACAAAAGTGTCTCTTTTCTAGTCTTTGCCTAGTTCAGTTTTATTTATTTTCATTATTGTAACAAGTTGGAAATCTATCACATCCTTATTAGAAGTAGCTAACCGCCTTTGATTTCATTATTACTGAAGAAATGTTTCTGACTTGTTAAAATGAGAGTCCCAAATGCCTTCTTGTTGTTGTTTAGTCATTAAGTCATCTCCGACTCTCTGTAACCCCATGGACTGTATCACACCAGGCTCCCCGTCCTTCACCATCTCCTGGAGTTTGCTCAAATTCATGTCCTTTGAGTTGTTGACACTATCTAACCATCTCATCATCCTCTGCTGCCCCCTTCTTTTTTTTGTCCACAGTCTTTCCTAGCATCAGGGTCTTTTCTAGTGAGTCAGTTCTTTGCATCAGGTGGCCATAGTATTGGAGCCTTAGCTTCAGCATTAGTCCTTCCAGTGAATATTCAGAGTTGATTTCCAAGGTATAAACACCTTGTAATGAAGCATGTTTATTTGTGTGCATTCATCCATTCAGTACACAATTATTGAGCTGTTACTGAAAGCCAGCCAGACAGTTGAATATTTTCTTTGGTTTGGGTAGGGCACCAATAAAGAAAGCACTAGGAACTCAGAATTGTGGGTAACAGAGCATCATGTTAGGGGAAAGTCATCTTTCATTGCTGGTCCAGGGGAGAGTTCTGAGGCTGCCTTAGAAGTATTGATTTGAAGGCTGCCAATAATTTTCATCTCCTTTTCCCATCTCTGAACTGAATGTAATCCCTTTGGAGGTTGAGAGTCAGAAAACCTTCATAATAGTGAAAGGACAGGAAAAGACTTTCCTAGACATCACAGCACTGAAATCATTATTCAAGAGGAAAACTCTAGGGTCAAGTAAATGGTTTATCTATATATTATGATTCTCATCTCATTTTCCCCAACCATAAAAAGGAGGAGAAGGGTTGAAACTTATTTTTTCCCATCCTTTTGCAATTTGCTACTTTGAATAAAAAGGACTTTTTATTCAAGAAGGAATAAAAATAATTCTCCCTGAATTATATTATTACAACTAGGGGACAATGTTTTGTGAGTTTTCTGCCCTGAAAGAACTGTTGGGTGTCGTCACTGGAGGTGAGATGCTGAACTCTAGGGTTTCTACATCCTGAGGATTCTGGAGTCCAAACAACAACAAAGTTTGGATAGTTTCTTGAGTGATCCATTCCTTACTGTTGCCAGTCTTGGTCGGGAAGCATGTCTCACTCTGGGCTGGATAATTTCATTTCTCAGTGGGTCAGAGAGTCTGAAAAACCAAGTTACTTTGGTCCTTTGAGTTTCACTTTAAGCCTTTTAGGAAATCATGACTCATCTTCTCTAGGCCAGTACCCACCTAACCTCTCAGAATTTGTTGATTGCTTGTTTTGGGTCATTTGAAAGTGTTGTGCCTTTGTCTTGGGCATCAGTTGGGATCAGTTGGGATCCCAGATGGCTTAGCTTTAGGGAGAACTTGCCCTAAGTGGCAGGAGAAGATAGAATCCTCCATATTGACGATGAAAAACAAGTCTTAGGAGGCTTCCAGTTGTACCTAAACCTTCTCTCTTAGAGTGCTGAGAGTGAGAAAATAAAATCCTTACATCACTTTTCTGCATAATTGACAAGCACTTGGCTTTGGCCCTCAACATGGTTTAAATAACGATAGGTCTAAGTGATGCTTTGTAAGTGACTTAATTTTCAGGGTTTTAACTCATTTGTTAAGTTGCCCTAAGCAGCATTAAGTGTTTTGTGTGGCATTTTCAAAAGGCTGTTTGAACCGCGGTAATCCCTAAGGTAACCACTGTGCTAAATTCTGAGAAGGACCTCCAGGTGCCTGAAATACATGCCTTTCTGTTTTCAGAGAAAGTGATACAGTTGAGGTTGTAAGATCTGGATCTGAATTTAACTTTTGTAGTGTTTTAGATTTTTTTGTTTCTTCTGTTTAAAATAGCAACAGCATTTTCTTCCTTTGTTCATCTACTAAGAAGTGTAGATGAAAGTAAGTTGACAGTTGAATGGCGGTTTTGAACATAGGAGTGAGTTGGCTGAAGCCATATGTGTACCAGTTGGTAGTTGTAGAACGGAGTTGCTGTTGCTTCTGTATATCCCCCGTCACAAGGAAGATCTTGAGGACCTCAGCATCTGATGGCCTCAGAGAGCACTGCTGACCCCTCGCTAGCCGGAGTCCATGTGCTGTGGGTTCCCCTGCCCCTCTCAGCTGGATCACCTGCTGTTGGATAGATAGTTCAGTTCAGTTCAGTCGCGCAGTCGTGTCCGACTCTTTGCGACCCCATGAATCGCAGTACGCCAGGCCTCCCTGTCCATCACCAACTCCCGGAGTTCACTCAGACTCACGTCCATTGAGTCCGTGATGCCATCCAGCCATCTCATCCTCGGTCGTCCCTTTCTCCTCCTGCCCCCAATCCCTCCCAGCATCAGGGTCTTTTCCAATGAGTCAACTCTTCGCATAAGGTGCCCAAAGTACTGGAGCTTCAGTTTTAGCATCATTCCTTCCAAAGAAGTCCCAGGGTTGATCTCCTTCAGAATGGACTGGTTGGATCTCCTTGCAGTCCAAGGGACTCTCAAGAGTCTTCTCCAACACCACAGTTCAAAAGCATCAATTGATGCCATCCAGCCATCTCATCCTCGGTCGTCCCTTTCTCCTCCTGCCCCCAATCCCTCCCAGCATCAGGGTCTTTTCCAATGAGTCAACTCTTCGCATAAGGTGGCCAAAGTAGTGGAGCTTCAGTTTTAGCATCATTCCTTCCAAAGAAATCCCAGGGTTGATCTCCTTCAGAATGGACTGGTTGGATCTCCTTGCAGTCCAAGGGACTCTCAAGAGTCTTCTCCAACACCACAGTTCAAAAGCATCAATTCTTCTGCGCTCAGCCTTCTTCACAGTCCAACTCTCACATCCATACATGACCACAGGAAAAACCATAGCCTTGACTAGACGGACCTTAGTCGGCAAAGTAATGTCTCTGCTTTTGAATATGCTATCTAGGTTGGTCATAACTTTTCTTCCAAGGAGTAAGCGCCTTTTAATTTCATGGCTGCAGTCACCATCTGCAGTGATTTTGGAGCCCAAAAAAACAAAGTCTGACACTGTTTCTACTGTTTCCCCATCTATTTCCCATGAAGTGATGGGGCCAGATGCCATGATCTTCGTTTTCTGAATGTTGAGCTTTAAGCCAACTTTTTCACTCTCCTCTTTCACTTTCAACAAGAGGCTTTTTAGCTCCTCTTCACTTTCTGCCATAAGGGTGGTGTCATCTGCATATCTGAGGTTATTGGTGTTTCTCCCAGCAATCTTGATTCCAGCTTGTGTTAGTAGAGAGACCTTAATGCCAAGGACCTTTTCACCTACTCAAGTTGCCTCTCATGTTGCTGCCACAGAAGGCTAATAAATTTTCACTGATGTAACCCAATAAATCTACAGTGAGCTAAGAGGATAATAGTGAGAGCTACTTAGGAAATCTAGTGCTTGCTTTTACTCAGAGATCCTTGAAAAATTTTGCTTTGCAGGAGAGAAACAGCATGCACCTGCTCCTCCCAGCAAAGAATGCATCATTAACTATCGCTGTAAACCACCCTCCTGAGGGCAAGGAGTAGAGATGAAAAGTGGTTTAGAGGAAACTGTCTTGGTGACAGTAAACACTCATTAGTTGGTGATACTGTGAGATGTTGGCTGGAAGTGGCTGAGATTCAGAGAGTGTGTAATTTCCCTCCTGGTTGTCCACAAGGAGCACCAAGGATGCCTTTATTGAGAAGTTCCTAATCAGTTGTTACTTGTGCCTCAATCCTTCTGAAACTTCAGCTTGTAACAGAATTACCTGGAGGGCTTATTGCAACATAGATGGCTGGATTCCACCCCTCACAATTTGGTAGGTCTGGAATAGGGCCTGAGAATTTGAAATACTAACAAGTTCTCAAGTGATGGCTAGGCTGCCGGTCTGGGAACCACCTATTGAGAGCTGCTGTTCTCTCTGATTCCCTCTTTTTTTTTTTTTTTAATTTAAATTTATTTATTTTAATTGGAGGCTAATTACTTTATAGTATTATATTGGTTTTGCCATATATCAACATGAATCCGCCACGGGTATACACGTGTTCCCCATCCTGAATCCCCCTCCCTCCTCCCTCCCCATACCATCCCTCTGGGTCATCCCAGTGCACCAGCCCCAAGCATCCTGCACCCTGCATCGAACCTGGTCTGGCGATTCGTTTCTTATACAACATTATACATGTTTCAATGCCCTTCTCCCAATCATCCTACCCCCTCCCTCTCCCATAGAGTCCAAAAGACTGTTCTATACATCTGTGTCTCTTTTGCTGTCTTGCATACAGGGTTATCGTTACCATCTTTCTAAATTCCATATATATGCGTTCAGTTCAGTTCAGTTGCTCAGTTGTGTCTGACTCTTTGCGACCCCATGAATCGCAGCACGCGCGGCCTCCCTGTCCATCACCAACTCCCGGAGTTCACTCAGACTCGCATCCATCAAGTCAGTGGTGCCATCCAGCCATCTCATCCTCTGTCGTCCCCTTCTTCTCCTGCCCCTAATCCCTCCCAGCATCAAAGTCTTTTCCAATGAGTCAACTCTTCGCATGAGGTGGCCAAAGTACTGCGTTAGTATACTGTATTGGTGTTTTTCTTTTTGTCTTACTTCACTCTGTATAATAGGCTCCAATTTCACCCACCTCATTAGAACTGATTCAAATGTATTCTTTTTAATGGCTGAGTAATGCTCCATTGTGTATATGTACCACAGCTTTCTTATCCATTCATCTGCTGATGGACATCTAGGTTGCATCCATGTCCTGGCTATTACAATGAACATTGGGGTACACGTGTCTCTTTCAGTTCTGGTTTCCTTGGTGTGTATGCCCAGCAGTGGGATTGCTGGGTCATAAGGCAGTTCTATTTCCAGTTTTTTAAGGAATCTCCACATTGTTCTCCATAGTGGCTGTACTAGTTTTCATTCCCACCAACAGTGTCAGAGGGTTCCCTTTTCTCCACACCCTCTCCGGCATTTATTGCTTGTAGACTTTTGTATCACAGCCATTCTAACTGGCGTGTAGGAATCTCCACATTGTTCTCCATAGTGGCTGTACTAGTTTTCATTCCCACCAACAGTGTCAGAGGGTTCCCTTTTCTCCACACCCTCTCCGGCATTTATTGCTTGTAGACTTTTGTATCACAGCCATTCTGACTGGCATGAAATGGTACCTCATTGTGGTTTTGATTTGCATTTCTCTGATAATGAATGATGTTGAGTATCTTTTCATGTGTTTTTTAGCCATCTGTATGTCTTCTTTGGAGAAATGTCTGTTTAGTTCTTTGCTCCATTTTTTGATTGGGTTGTTTATTTTTCTGGAATTGAGTTGCAGGAGTTGCTTATCTATTTTTGAGATTAGTTGTTTGTCAATTGCTTCATTTGCTATTTTCTCCCATTCTGAAGGCTGTCTTTTCACCTTGCTTATAGTTTCCTTTGTTGTGCAAAAGCTTTTAATTTTAATAAGGTCCCATTTGTTTATTTTTGCTTTTATTTCCAATATTATGGGAAGTGGATCATTAGAGGATCCTGCTGTGATTTATGTTGGAGAGTGTTTTGCCTGTGTTCTCCTCTAGGAGTTTTATAGTTTCTTTCTGCTCATATCACTTGCATACAGCAGGTATAAAATTCAGTTCAGTTCAGTTGCTTAGTCACTCAGTCGTATCTGACTATTTGCAACCCCGTGGACTACAGCATGCCAGGCTTCCCTGCCCTTCACCAACTCCTGGAGCTTGCTTAAACTCGTGTCCATCGAGTCAGTGATGCCATTCAATCATCTCATCCTCTGTCATCCCCTTCTCCTCCTGCCCCCAATCTTTCGCAGCATCAGAGTCTTTTCCAATGAGTCAGTTCTTCACATCAGGTGGCCAAAGTACTGGAGCTCCAGCTTCAGCCATCAGTCCTTGCAATGAATATTCAGAACTGATTTCCTTTAGGATGGACTGGTTGGATCTCCTTGCAACCCAAGGGACTCTCAAGAGTCTTCTCCAATACCACAGTTCAGAAGCATCAATTCTTAAGTGCTCAGCTTTCTTTATAGTCCAACTCTCACACCCATACATGACTACTGGAAAAACCACAGCTTTGACTAGATGGAGCTTTGTTGGCAAAGTAATGTTTGTGCTGTTTAAGATGCGTCTAGGTTGTTCATAGCTTTTTTTCCTAGGGAGCAAGTGTCTGTTAATTTCATGGCTACAGTCACCATATGCAGTGATTTTGGAGCCCAAGAAAATAAATTCTGTCACTGTTTCTATTGTTTCCCCATCTATTTGCCATGAAGTGATGGGACCAGATGCCATGATCTTAGTTTTCTGAACTTTGATTTTTAAGCCAACTTTTTCACTCTCCACTTTCACTTTCATCAAGAGGCTGTTCAGTTCCTCTTCTCTTTCTGCCATAAGGATGGTGTCATCTGCATATCTGAGGTTATTGGTGTTTCTCCCAGCAATTTTGATTCCAGCTTGTGCTTCATCCAGCCTGGCATTTTGCATGAAATGGTATAAAATTGGGGCCCCCAAAAGCATTCACCCTCACCAATGACCGGTTTATTATATAATAGCAATTGGATTTTGACCTTATAATAGGTCGGTCATATTTGAACTTTGTATTGTAACCCTTATTATCTGAATTCTTTATCCTGAAAAGTCTTGCTTGAACTTGAAATCTATTCTAGACTCTCTTGAAGAATCCATATTCCTGGTATGTGTATCCATAGTAATCACATGAAATAAATTGCTCCATAGAAAATTCTATCCATGCTCAGAATCATCTGAAAGATTAAAAAAAAATTAGTTATTCTTCAGCCCCTCTCAAATCTATTGAATCTCTGGGAGTGAGCACCAAGAAATACATAGTTTTGAAAGTTTCTCAAGAGATTCTAACTTGCAGCTGGGTTGAGAAGCCTTGTTCTAGGCCCTGGGGGGAGAGGGGAAAGAGAGCTCCAGTGAATCTATTTAAAAAAATTATTTAATTGGCTGTGCTGGGTCTTAGTTGTAGCATGTGGGATCTAGTTCCCTGACCAAGCATCAAACCGAGGCCCCCTGCATTGGGAGCACAGAGGCTTTAGCCACTGGACTACCAGGGAAGTCCCTCTAGTGAATCCTTTATGCTTGCTTTTACCTGCTGCTCTGCCTTCTTTTCACTGTTAAACAAATTCTCCCTCATTATACTGTATCATTCCCCTACTTCACCCTCCTATTATGTTGATCAGTCTCATCCCATTGTATGTCATTTTCTCTGGACTTAGGAAAACAGCCCAATAGATTCTTCATCCAAATGTTTGAAATGAAGGGCCTTTAGTCTTCGAGTTTAAATTATTTAAGAATGAGGTTACTTTGTTTGGGGTCTAGCCAGCCTCCTGTACACTCCAGTTTGAGAACCTGGTTAGGCAGAGTTCCCTAGTCTCCCTTCTTCACCTGAATAAAGGAGCAGTCAGGCCATGTCTCCAGAGCTTTCTGAGCCAAGGCTTCACGAAGCAGGAGGGAGGTTTAGGAAAGAGCCAGGCTCCCTCCCTCACTGTCAACAGAATGAATGTTGTTGAATCACTTGATCCCAGCTCTGTGAAATAATACACAGGAGGAATTTCTGCTTTATGACTTTAATCTGATAAACTCTACTTGCTCTGGCGTGTTGGATTCTCTGTGTGTTCCTCTGCTCCTGCCAGCATAATCCTGGCCTTATGCGTAGCAGCTAGCATGCAAAGCCAAAAACTGAAACCCAGCCTTGATGCAGACTTCAAACACAAGCTACTTTAGAAAGCTCTGTGATAATGCTAAGCACTTAACATTACCGCTGCCGGGCTCCTAAAAGGAGCCAGGAAGTGCCAGATCCGGAGAATCCCGTAAAATTTCCTATTGAGCCTGGGCCTGAAGCAAGCAACTGCTGCAACCAAATAAAGCAAAACCAATTTAACTCTTGGTTTCCTTATATTTCCTTTCCCTGGCCTCTTAACTTATGTTCCCATTTCCCTTCTCTCTCCCCTGTTTGTTATTTTCCCACCCGTGTCTCTTCCGCTTTCCTCTCTGCCCTGTCCATCTTTCCGCTGCCTTTCCGCTTTCACTTGTCGTGCATGTTCTCTTAGTTCCTGCGTTTGGAGAGCCAGGGATATTGTATACTTTGAGAATTAGCCAAATATTGAGGTATTTATCCAAGGTTGACCTTGAATGATTTCCTCTATATCCTTTTCAATCTCACTAATTTCTGGGGCCAGTTGGCAGGAGGGCAAGCTACAAAGAACACCTGTGCCTTAGAAGTCATCAATATTGGTCAGAAACAAGGACAAGAGAATTAAAATTATACCCTTAACCCATCTGGAGCTTAGGATGTGGGATATGATAATACAAGGATGGGAAAATTTATAGCATGTATGTGACTGTTTTCCTTTTTCATGCTCATGGCAAATATCATAAATAGATCTCTGAACTCTGATATGATTTTTCTTAACCCAGTACTCCAGGGCATATTGGCCACTAGACAAGATGAGTCCTCTCTTTCTTGTGAGTGGAAGTTCAGATGGAATTTTTGTCAATAGGAAAATATTAGAGAGCTAAACTCCATCTCTTCACAACTCCTTCTTAAAAAATTAATTAATTTGGTGACACGTGGGGTCTTCATTGCATCATGTGGGGTCTTTTGTTGCAATGCATGGACTTAGTTGCCCTGAAGCATGTAGGATGTTGGTTCCCCAACCAGGGATCTAACCCATGTCCTTTGTATTCATTGCAAGATAGATTCTTAACCTCTGGACCACTAGGTAAGTCCCTCTCTTCAGAGCTGTTTTTATTCAGTGTTGAAGATTTGTACGGAGAGTCCTGCAAACCATGATAGATACTGCAGCCCTTTTCTTTAATGACTACTAACCCATACACATGATGAGGGCGAAATGCCAGAGACTGTGATAGAAGAAGCGTAATTTCAGTGAGTTTAAGAAGAGCTGAAGACTGATTTGAGGTGAATAGTGCATGTTTTTGTTCCAGAGTTTCAGTGCTGGTTGCTGATTTTTTGGGGAGGTGAGTGGTTGAGCAGATGCTTTTCCTAGAATCATGTAGGGCACTTAAAAGTGTTGAATGCTGTATATAACACTCCAGAGGTGAAGACGCACAAGTGGCAGTCTGATTATTGGAAAGAAGGTAAAGAGCTTTGACAATATCAGAGTTTGGGCACATTTGAGCAATAGCAGTTCATTGTCCTTGAACAGATTGCCTCTGGCCATGATTTATTGACTTACTTAATGGAAGGGTTCAACACGAGCCACCACTTACCTGTTGTTTTAGTTGACTATCAGAAGGCCTTAAATAATTGTGTGTGCTGTGCTCAGCAGCTTAGTTGTGTTTCTTTGCGACCCCATGTGCTGTAGGCCGCCAGGCACCTCTGCCTATGGGGATTCTCCAGGCGAGAATACTGGAGTGGGTTGCCATGCCTTCCTCCAGGGAATCTTCTGAACCCAGAGATAGAACCCAGGTTTCCCATATGCAGGCAGATTCTTTACTATCTGAGCCATCAGAGAAGCCTGGTTGTGTAAGAAATATCAAAGGGACAAACTTGTGTTCAAAGGACTGTGTATTTTTGTGTATCAACTTCTTGCCCTTTAACTCAAAAGTTTTGGTCAAAAGTAGCATTTTCTTGTGTGTAAATAAGCAGATTCATATGCATGCTGGCTGAGAAGGCAAGCACAATATTAGTTTCATGGATGGTGGCAAGTGTGACATCTCTGTCATTGCCCTGTGCCTTGTGTGTCTGGGAGGACGACTGCCCACATCTCTGAAACTATCAGATGTGGCTCAATTAACAGAAAATTGATACCTGGACATGGAACAAAATATAAAGATACTGCATTCCAAAGAATTTATGTAAATTGAATTATCTAAACTGGATTTAGGGACAATTATTGTAAAGGTAATCTGTGAATAATCCTTTTGTGGTGATTTTTTTCTTCCTCTTTTGTATCCCCATTTAAAAGCCCTTAATTTAATCTGTGTGGATGAGGTGGATTCTTGTGGGGTTAAATCACTGCAGTTTACACCCATGGAGGGCAGATTATCAGACTGAGCTCCTTTGAGGCCGTGACAAAGAGCTTTGCCCTAGGTGCTCAGGAAATGTTCATTCACTCTCTGCACATATGAACTCTGTTTCAGTTAGTCTAAATGCATGGATTCCTAGAAAAAATTAAAAAAATTTTTTACAATAATTATATTAGTATTCACTCCTTGTTTCAAAGATATATTGGAGTAAAGTAAGTCCAAAAGAGAGAAATATAGTATATTAATGCATATATATGGAATCTAGAAAAATAGTACCAATGAACCTATTTACAGAGAAGACATGGAGAGGCAGGTGTAGAGAATGGTCTGGTAGACACAGCAGGGGAAGGAGAGGGTAGGTCAAAGTGAGAATGTAGCAATGACAGACATACCATATCGTGTGTCAAATAGAGAGCCGGTGGCGAGCTGCTGTGTCTGGCCTGGCACTCTGTGACGGCCCATGGGGATGGAAGGGGGGTGGGGGCAGGCTCAAGAGGGAGAGTGTGTGTGTGTGTATATATATTTAATTATGGATACAGGGTATATATACATAAATATATATATGTAATTATGACTGATTCACACTGATGAATGGCAGAGACTGCCACAACAACTGTAAAGCAAAAAGACAGATTTCTCATTAAAGAAAAAAAGATGCATCGGGCAGTCCAATGTGCCTGATGGTGAAGGGTGACTGCATTTTTAAGGGTGATCTCCACAGTTTCTGCTTTGCATGTGTATAGTGGAGGAAACAGAGCAGAGAACCAGTGAGAGGTGCACAAGAAATGTTAGGTCTCGTTGCTCTTGGAGTGTCATGGTTGCTCTGATGGAACCCCTTGAGATGCACCCAAGAGACCTTGACCATGCTTGGGGTTGTTAAGGGAGGCATCATGGGAAAGAAACAGTGCGGGGTCAGCACCTGACCTGGAGTGATGGCCAAGAGGACCTACTGAACTCAGTTGTTTTCATCTGAAAACGGGGATGATAATAATCCAGGTTCAGAGAGTTGTTATGAAGATTCCATGACAGTAATGCATATGGATGGTGTGATCGTCCTGACAACTGAGAAGCCATCGGTGATGATAGCTATCTCTATCTGTCATTCATTGTTTGTTCTATGTAGCAACCCTTTGAAGAGAGGAGCAGTTTTCTCTATTTTGCAGATGCTCAGAGAGGTTAATTTGCCCAAGGTTATCCAGCTAGAACTTGGTAGGGCCAGGCTTTGAACTAGATGCCTCTTTCCTAGACCTTTTGTTCTCTTTATGCTACTCTGGAGGCCCAAGATGATTCCAGCTGCTTCCTGCTTCATTATCCCCCTAAGTGCCCCACTGAGAGGAGTGTGCAATTGCCTGCCCCTCCTCTCCCTGCCTCCTGGTTGAGCCATGAGTCACTGCCGAGCCATTTGTGTCAGAGAGGGAAATGGGGGCTTGCTTATCGCATGTGGCAGTTTGCTGCCTGTTCTTGCTTATTTGCCAGGGACACCAGCCGAGAAGTGTTCATCAAGAGGCATCAAATTTGTTAAGGGACCACATGGTGTATTTTAAAAGCTCTCAGCTCTCTCTGGCATCATTGATTGTACTTTAGCATAAGAAATTAAGTGACATTGAGCCTTTTATTAATACTACACATGTTTTCCATTTAACTTTGACTGGTTAAATCTGGCATAAAATGGAAACTTGCAAACCAGCCTCCATGGGATGTGTGGCTTCTCTTACGCTAGTTATGCTGAGGATCTATCTACATCTGGGGCCTGGACTAGATTTTCTCTTTTGCTTTTCTCTCTTGGTGGCAAGGTTTGCCTTGTTCATGAAGCATGTTGATATGGATAAATGTTGAAGTGGGCACGGGCATGTGACACCTGGAGAACATAGATATATGCTCCCGTATTCTGATCACGCTTTGGTATGTTGTGCATTTGACAGAACTTGGGGTAGGGGGCACTGCTTGGAGTTGATGTGAAGTTTGAGGAATTTGTAACTCAGAATTTGGGCTGATTCTTATGAGATCTTGTACCAAGGATCTTCATTTCACAGATGAAGAATCAGGTCTAAAAGGATGATGGTGATGGTGGTGGTGATACGGCAGTAGCAGTGACAGGAGGAACAGTTTTTAAGCCAGACACTCGTCAAGATGCTTTATGCATTACCTCATTTGGTCCTTAAAATGATTTTATGACACAGGCATTTTATTATCTCCATTTTACAGATGAGGCAC
This sequence comes from Aepyceros melampus, assembly GCA_006408695.1. Classification (NCBI taxonomy): domain Eukaryota; kingdom Metazoa; phylum Chordata; class Mammalia; order Artiodactyla; family Bovidae; genus Aepyceros; species Aepyceros melampus. The sequence goes on along the minus strand of SJXQ01004864.1, from coordinate 108,121 downwards.
AGAGAGGTTCAGTCGTTTGTCCAAGTCACACATCTGCGAGTGATGAAGCTATAAGTTTCACCCAGGCTGTAAAAAGGCTCCGTCAGAACCTTTGATTTCAGTGTTCACACAATTGCTTTATATGATTTGTCCCAAGTCATGAAACTACTCAGAAATCATCTTAGTTTCAAATCCTGCTCTTTTGATGACTGAACTATATCAGTGATTTGTAAAATTCTTTTAGCTGTGGACCCCTTCCTTAAATAAAGATATTACTGGATAGAGTAACCAAATATAAAAGCGGAAACCCAGCTGTTGTGGGTGAAGTGGGGTTGGAGAAGGCATTAACCTTGTGTTCCATTTATTTAGCCCTTCCTGTGACTTCTCAGAAACCCACATGGGGCAAACTTTTAAAATCCTAGCTTTAGTTAGGGACATAAGCTTCAGTTAAAATTTTTTTTAACCACAATTAAAATTATAACAGGGATGGGACAGATATCTCTGGTCAGATCTGTCCCATTATCTCTGTTTATGTCTCCACTGGAAGCAAATGGTGAAATTTTTGTAGCTGCATTATTACAGGTTTGCAGGGTCTCGGGGGGGAATCAGAATCAGGAATTGTTAGAGAAAGGCCTTCCTGAGATTCTGAAGAGGGCACAACCCTCTCACCTGCTGAAAATCTTTGGGCTGGAGTCAGCACTCTGATCTGCATATCCCATGGTCAATGAGTTGCTGATCTTTACGGCCCATCTCTGCTTCGACATTGTATAGTGCCCCAGGGTCATCATTATGAACATGACTTGTGTTACAATCACGTGCTTGATTCTGACTCTGTCTCACTCACTGTAGACTGTGACCTAGTCTTCTCTCTGTCTGCAGTGCTGAGCACTGCTTAGCAGTGGTTTCAATAAGTGTCGGCTGAATTTTTCTAATCACTTTTTAGTTTCAGACTATAGACATAGATGAGAGATCAAATAGGTTACTAGGACTTAGACCCTAGAATGTCTTCTGTAGCGCAGCTTTCTTTTTGTCTGTTTCCAAGAAGTGGAATAAAGGAATGAAAGCTGGTTTAGTTGGGTTCCAGTGGGTTGGTCAAAAAATTCTTTTGATCCATGAACCTAGTAAGGCAGGAGAAGAGACACAGATGTTAAGAACAGACTATTGGACTATGTGGGAGAAGGCGAGGGTGGGATGATATGAGAGAAGAGTACTGAAACATGTATGTTACCATATGTGAAACAGATGACCAGTGCAAGCTCAGTGCATGGAGCAAGGCACTCAAAGCCAGTGCTCTGGGACAACCCACAGGGATGGGATGGGGAGGGAGGGAGGAGGGCGGTTCATGATGGGGGACATGTGTGTACCTGTGGCTGATGCGTGTTGATGTATGGCAGAAACCACCACAAGATTGTAAAGTAATTATTCTCCAATTAAATAAAAAAAATTGGTTCAAATTTTTCCATAAGATGGTATGAAAAATCTGACTTAACTTTTTGGCCAACCCAATAGTTTTGTCCTTAAAAAATGGCATCAATCTGAGGCTTATACACAGTTTGAAAGTTATGGAAAAGCCAAAGGTTTTTTTTTTTTTTAAAACCTTTTTTCTTCCAGATTAAACAATTTCTTCCTTTGTAAAGATACTTGCGGGCAAAAAGTAGCATGGGAGTGTTGAGTACTCAGGAAAAGTAGGCCTCAAGCCAGGAGAATCCCTTCAAGGTCTCAAGTCTATTTCTTATCGGCTTGCTAGTGGTCTAGTTGTCACCAACTTGTATTTGTTGTGTGTGTGTGTGTGTGTGTGTGTGTGTGTGTGTGTTTTACTGAAGAAAGTTGTAGCAGGAGAGTGAAATGTATGGAGCTCAGGAGCTTGATGAAGGTAGAGGGAAGATTGAGAGATAGAAAGATGGGAGTAAGAAATAGGAATCAATCTATGCCTGTGGTTCCCAGAGTGTGATCCCTGGACCAACAGCTTTAGCATCACCCAGGTACTTGTTAGAAATGCGAGTTCTCAGGTTCCACCCCAGACATACAGAATTGAAAACTCTGGGTTGGTCCAGTATTAGGTGTTTTTGAAAGCACTACTCAAGTAACTCTTTCCACCCTCCCAATTTAAATAGTCCCAATTGTTGCTAGTTTTTAGTTGATCACTGTAATATACTTTGAGTGTGTGTCAGTGTGTAAGGTTGATACTAAAGGATGACTGTTGAGGAGAAGTAAAGAAATGCCCTTATATTCCAAAGACATTTCCCAGAGTTAAGTTACACGTGTTATTAGTGTCTATTGCTTTTGTTCAGATTAAGCTCTGAAACAAAATTAAGATTCTCGTCAAGCCTTGAGTTTATTAATAGCTGTTTCATTTGTTTAGTACTAATGCAAAATGTCTGATATCTGTAGAGGAAGTACTTCATACAAATGCACACTTCTTAAGTGCTCTACTAGGAGAAGCATTGTGAAGCCCACAGGATGTTAACAGTAAGCAAGTAAATGTGGTTTGGTTGAGCTGTCCTCATTGCAGTGAGTGTGGTGGTTGAGAGCACTGGACTCCACAGCTTGAAAAGTTTTCCCATTGGTCAGGTTTCAGACACTTTGGACATCAAAAAGAATGACTGCAGTTGGATGTAAATAAAAATCCGTGAATTCATACTAATGAGAGACAGAAAGAGAGAAACTCTTGACACTGGAAATGACTGTTACGCAAACTCCTCATTCTGAAAATTACAAATTAAAGGAAAAGAATTAGGCATTTGCTTTGCTTGTAATGAGAAACCATGGTTCTTCTATGATTGATAAGGAAAAGCTGTTCTTTACAGAAGGATCTACTCTGCTTAATCACTCAGTTGTGTCTGACTCTTGTGACCCCATGGACTGTAAGCCCACCAGGCTCCTCCGTCCATGGAATTCTCCAGGCAAGAATACTGGAGTGGGTTGCCATTTCCATCTCCAGGTTACAGGAGGATAGTAGGAAATAAAATGTAGATGAAAACATAAAATTAGAATATCAGCACTTACGATAGTGGAATAGTTGATTCAGGCAAAGGTCATCAATGGAAGGTAAAACCATTAAGGGAAAGGATGTTGGGGGATGGAATGGTTTCATGGCCTTGAAGAATACTTCACAGATCCTTCCAAAGGGGAAAGTGTCTCTTTACAGTGGTGGTCATACCTGAACTCAGTGGTCAAACTCAGCATCATTCATGGTAGGGTAGCCTCCCGATATCATGTAACAGAAGTACACAGCATCGCCAAGGAAGAGTTTTGCAAAAAACATTCAACCTGCATCTAATCAGGTTTACCAAAAAACACAGGGGATAGGGAATGAAATTAATTGACATTATGATGAAACAATCAGACACATTTAAAATGTTGGACATTCTTAAGATGACTGGTCTGTCTGGTTTATTTTTAACAAAATCACATGAAAATATTGTGTTGGTGGGCATTGTCCTATATTAGAAGAGACTAAGGACACATTAACCACATACAGTGTATAAACATTGATCGGATCTGGCTTGAAAATAATAATTGCTATAAAAGGTACTTAAGGGCAGGTGTGGAAATTTGAATGTGGACTGGTATCAGATCATATTAAGAGTTTAGTGTCACTGTCTTAGGTGTCATAATGGTATTTTCATTGTGTTAGAAGAATAGCTTTATTCTTAGCAGCTGCTTAATTTTTCAGTATGAAATTGTTATACCCATAAATTGCTTTCATATGGTTCCATGAGAAATTAAAGTATGTAGATTAAGAAAATTTGACAAAATACTAGCAACTTTGAATTGAAATAATAGGCATATGTGTTCATTTCCTTTTGTCAGTAAGTTTGAAAAGTTTCTCAGACAACAAAAATGGGCTGCCCTTATTCAGACAACTGACTGTGTCACTTGAAAATGGTATGGCCTCGAGTAAATTTCTTACAGTGTTCAGGGTTTGTATCTGTAAATTTACGGTAGTAATAATATCATGAAGTGTTGTTGAGGTTATTCAGTGATGTGTTTGGCATATAAAACACATTGCTGTAATGTGTAGCGTATCTGTGCCTTATATAAACTAAATACTCAATAAATAGTAGTTTCTCTGATGATGATGGTGACTATAAGTGTTACATACCTTAGTTTAATATTACTGATTCAGCATAGAGAACAGTGAACAAAAGCTTTTGGATGATAACTAGACTCATGAAAGCTATGGATTCCCTAAAAATTTTACATGTCATTTCCAAAATTTATAGCTCATGTATGCATTCCTATTTAAGAATGCATTATCTAGCGTTTATTATTTAGAAACCTGTTGTTGTTCAGTGACTCAGTCGTGTCCGACTCTGCAACCCCATGGACATCACAGCATGCCAGGCTTCCCTGTCCTTCATCATCTCCTGGAGCTTGCTCAAATGCATGTCCATTGAGTCAGTGATGTTACTCAGCCGTCTCATTTCCTGTCATCCCCTTCTCTTGCCTTCAATCTTTGCCAGCATCAGAGTCTTTTCTAATGAGTCTGCTCTTCTTGTCTAGAAACCTAGGTGATATTTAAGAATACCTATCTAGAAGTCTCGTATTGTCTCAATATTATGCTTTAATTTGGAGAGAAATTCAGTGGGTTTAAAGACATGCTTGTGAAGAAGTGAATGACGTGGTGATTTTGTAACCAGCATGCAATCAGATGAACATGTCCCAGTTAGTTTGGTTGCCTTCAGAAATACCTTAGAACACTGTGCATCCATTGAGCACAGTTATTGTTATTGTTCAAAGCATCCTCTTTTAAGAATTTCCTTTAGAACCTCAGATTGAGTTAGTTTTTATAAACATCCAAAGTTTTCTATAGCTTATTCTGATGTTACAAAGTGAGTTATTTAAATGGGTAATTCATTTTTGATCACAGAAGTCTGTGATGAGATGGTGAGATGTTTTTTCCCCCCTTTTGTGGTCTTACGATGCTGTTGGAAATTTCAAAGGAAGAGTTTCAAAAGTAGTTTAGTTTGGTCAAACTCTCCAACTCTTAAACCATTGGTAATACCAATGAGTAGCCCTTATTGTGGACTTCCCAGGTGGTGCTAGTATTAAAGAATCTACCTGCAAATGCAGGAGACGCAAGAGACATAGATTCAGTCCCTGGGTTGGGAAGATCCCCTGGAGGAGGGAAATGACAGCCCACTCCAGTATTCTTGCCTGGAGATTCCATGGACGGAGGAGCCTGCTGGACTATAGTCCATGGGGTGTCAAGGAGTCAGAAATGACTGAACTTGGGCTCTTATTTTGCCTATGTGTGTGTGTTTGCTATGCTTTCTCTGAGACCACACTTTCAGTCAGTGAACCTGAAGTTAAATGTCTGGCCTTGTGGTCCAGTGGACTGGATTCTGGTGTTTTGCCTCAGAAGTGCATCACTGAAAATAGATAAATGGCAGGAAATGACTGGCCCTCTGCTGTCTTTAAGGGTCAAACAGAAGATAAGAACTGACTCATTGGAAAAGATCCTGATGCTGAGAAAGACTGAAGGCAAAAGGAGAAGGGGGTGACATAGGATGAGATGGTGAGAGAGCATCACCAACTCAGTGGACGTGAATTTGAGCAAACTTTGGGAGAGGAGGACAGAGGAGCCTGGTGTGCTGCAGTCCATGGGGTTGCAGAGTTGGACACGACTTAATGACTGAACAACAGCAACAGGAGAAATGGGCTTCCTTGACATCAGGACTCAGTGGAGGACATTCATACTGGAGTGGAGAGCAGTGAGAACTGGGGGAGATACTGCTTAGGGGCTTGTTCCTAGGACAGAGTTCTTAACAGCTGTGCACAAATAAAAATTGAGGAGTTTGTTGGAGAAACTGTAAAGCCCATGAGCGCAGGAAACATGTCTGCGTTGTCCAACGCTAAGTACTTGATGTGGTGCCTAGTAGGTGTGCAGTAAATTGTTGAATGAGAGTGTCATGTAGATGAATAAAAGAATGAAGGTGAATGATGATATAGACTATGGTGTTTGTTGGCTGACCTAGTTTTTAAGTAACAGGTGGAATGTTAATATTTTGGATTTCCACAGAGGCTGGTTCTAAGATGTTTCCTTTATCAGTGAAGAAGCCTTCTGAGGCTTACTTTAAATGATAATTAGTATTGCAGAACTGCAGAGTGAACATGTGTGTCCATTTTATTCAAGAGGAAACAGATTCAGAGAATTGGAGTAATTTGCAAGTAGGCCCACAACCAGAAAAGTATAAGATCTCAACCTAGGTCTTTTCAACACTTGAGCACAATCTTCCTTTTATACTTCCATCAATCTTCCTTTTTATTCCCATCAGTCAATGCTAGAGAGAATTTGACTTTGCTAGTGGTTTAATAAATTTTATCTCTGTATCATATTAGAGTGGTTAGTTATTGAGCATGAAGAAATAAATAGGGAAAAATTCCCATATTGGCTAATTTCTGTTGCTCTACTTGTTTTGCTAGTCATCATTTGGTTGATTGAATAATGATGATGATAAAACTGAATGGGTAGAATAATTTGTGATTAAAAGAAAACCTTCCACTCTACTTAATAGACTGCAGCTATTAGAAAGAAATAGAAACTGCAGTTCATCTTAATATAGCTACTTATTTAGGAAAGGAGGTATTTCAAATTAAGTTAGCCTTTTCTTTGCATTGGATTGGTTGAGAAGGTTTTCATTTTTCCCACTCAGCCCTAAAATGACTATTGGAATAAGGAGACCAGTCTTACTGATAACTGAATGAAAGAAATTCAACAGGCACACACACACACAAGCAGATCCAAAATTCATCTGAGAAGGATTTGATCTTCTAAGTTTCAGTCATTGATTGAGGCATTTGGGAGAGATGAGCTCTACAGATACAACTGTCATGGTTTTCAGAACTTATCCCAAGACAGTGGAGAGGAAACGTGACAGACACTGGAAAGAGAACCTGTCTCAGATGATGAGTAATTTATATTTTATACTCATATTAATATTTCATTGATGAGAAGGTCAAAATCTACATTTAAATGGAAATATTTAAAAAGCAGAAGCATAATATTTGACTAAGTGAAACACTCGGGTTTTTCAAGAACACAGGCTGCACCCCTGGGACCTTAGCCCTCCAGATCTGATGTTTGTTAGAGCATGCTGGAGTGTTTGAATTGCTTTAGTCTTGTGGGTAGATCTTAGCCACAGCATGTGGGAATCTTAGCTCCCTTACTCCTCTTCCATTTGACCCTAAATTGTGTTACATACTTCCAACACCATGCTCTGCGCATGTGGGCTCATTCGGTCCTGTAAAGTTATGTAAGTCTCTAGAATCTCATTTTGCCCATCCTGGGAAATAGATATATTGGGATTGTGAGAACAGGCAAAAACGTGGATGCTTTCAGTTGTAAATAATGGAAATGTTCAAGCAACGAAGTGTCTTGACAAAAGAGAATTAAGGAGGTCCCAGGATTGATTCAGAGACTCAAGGATCCAGGCTCTGGTTATGCTTCATTTCCCTTTACCATTCAGCATGTTAGATTTCACTTTAGGCTTGTGAAGTCATGGTTCTAAGAAGGCTGCCATGGTTCCAAGAGCAATGTCTTCACAACATTAGAAAGAAAGGAGGAAGAATGCAAGAGCCAAAGAATCTATTAGGTTCATGTACCTCTCTTAACAGGGAGGAAATTTTCCTCAAAAGCCTTGCCCAAAGACGCCCATACATCTCATTGACCGGACTTCAGTCACGTTATCAGTCTCCCACTCCCACTACTAAGGAGAATACTTGTAAGGAGAATGACAAATGGCCGTGATTGGCTTTAGAGCACTCCTGCTTGATTCCCTGGCACCCTGCCTCCCTTGTAAACTCAGAGCTCTGTTATCCACAAAGAAGAAAGGGAAGTGGGCGTTGTCTGTCACACTGGTCCTCTTGTGTGAGTTTTGGAGTGAAGGGCAGGTACATACCTGCCGGTTGTGTTTTCTTGGTTTATAAGTGGCACAGCGACATGGTTCAGAAGTAGTCTGGAAGAGGAAGTTAACATTCAGCTTCTCCCAGAGACATCACAGCAGGAAACAGGGTTCACAGATGAAGGCAGGGTCCAGTCCTCTGGCCATGCTGGTGAACTGGCACCACACAGACGGACCAGGGCTGACCCTGGACGGTGAGCCGAGCTGGTCCGGATCTCCTGGGTTTGTTCTCCTGTGTGCTCCACCTTCTCCACGTTGTACCAAGACGATCAGAGACAGCGCTGGTGTAGATGACGCAGCTGCTGGGGTTCAGGGGGCCTGGTTGGGTTCTGTTCTGGCACTAACTGTGGGCGGTTCGGTTCTGGAAGGACACTTGAGATCAAAATAAATGACATGCAATTCCCGTTTGTAACAGGCTCACAGTGCACAGCTTCACCCTTCTGAGTATTTGTTGCCTCATGACAGAATGATTGCTTAGAAGAAATAACCACTTTCTTCCCTTCTCACTACTAAGTTTTATGATTTCTTTCAGGTTTGTTTGGACATAATTTTTTTTTGGGTCAGTGACTTTGGTCAGTATGTTCTGCAGATGTTTCGCTTACGGGCACACTGTCGCTCGCGAAGCTTGCCTCTGCCCTGTGTGGTCTGAGGCTGCAGCTAAGCGTGCCTCTGCCCTGTGTGGTCTGAGGCTGCAGCTAAGCGTGCCTCTGCCCTGTGTGGTCTGAGGCTGCAGCGGTAAGCACTGCTGGTCTCTCTGCCCGCTCCGGATCATGCAGCTCTTAATGGGAGCCATGGTTACCTGAGCCTTTTGGCCGTCTCGTTACTCTGAATTTTATTAGGTTTGTAGTCAGCTGCAACTTCTAAAAAGCAGAATTTAGAAGGTGACTTTGTGGAGACTTGGGGAACTGGATTTTCTTTGCACCTTCTTCCTTTTGTCAATTTCTTTCCCCTTAATTTTGTACCTGGCAGTGGGCCCAGAATCCATGATATTGATGATAAATACTATATCAACATATTTTGGGCTCTCACCTTGTGCCAGGTACTATGGTAAATGCGTTACAGGTATTGTTTCATTTAATCTCCGCAACAGCTTTCTGACTTAGACTTTATTAACTCTTCTTTTACAGTTGAGGGAGCAATATGGAATGAAGCTAAGTAATTTGAGCAACATTATATGGTTAGCTGGTGGTCAAGGCAGGACTGGGTGGAAAGCTCAAGTTCTTAACTTTGCAGTGAAACTTAAGGCACTTTTGTTTCTTGCTCTTCCCCTAATTGGGCTTCCCTGGTGGCTCAGAGGTTAAAGCATCTGCCTGGAATGTTGGAGACCCAGGTTCAATCCTTGGGTCAGAAGATCCCCTGGAGAAGGAAATGGCAACCTACTCCAGTACTCTTGCCTGTAGAATCCCATGGAGGGAGGAGCCTGCTAGGCTACAGTACATGAGGTCCCAAAGAGTCAGACACAACTGAGCGACTTCACTTTCACTTCCCCTAATTATCCCCATACTCACTCCCTTCTTATATGCTTGCTTTGAAATATCATTCAAATTGACTTACTAGAATGTACTGTGTAGAGATGAAAATGTCATACAGTACCAGACCCATAGATCAAGGGTTTATTTGTTGATTCGTTTGTGTGTTCATTCATTCTTTAATTCTTGACTGACAGTTTCTGAGGTATCAGACTGAATATTGGGGTTCTAGAGGGGATTGAGACCTAGTGTCTTGCCTTTGAGGAGTTGACACAGCCACGTGGTAAAGTTGGGCTCCAGCAAGTTCCATCATTCCTTGCAGGTCATGGTGAAACATGCATTTCATTGTAAGCGTGATGAGTTCAGGGCATAGCACCTACTTGGCTCTACTTTGCCGCTAAAGCAGGGCACATCTTTGAGCCTCAGCACCAGTACATGTCTGGTGCCTCCAGCACCTGTACTTGACCTTCCACTTTCTGTCACACTTTAGAGCCCCAGTTTTTTCCCTTCTTCAGATTGGCTTGTTGTTCAGTGGTTGGTGCCACTAGAAATGGGGAAACCTGTGAAGTAACTTAGATAGAAGAGAGTAAAAGATTAGAATCAGGCCTTTGCTCAGATCCTGTTTTGCTAGGGGAGGCAAGGTTAGAAAGCTGAGCGAAAGACACTTGAGCACAAGAGCAAGGAGTGAGCCAAAGGTGAGGGATGAAGACAGAGAAAGGAATCTAGAGGGCTCTGACGTTGCCGAGCCCTGACCCAGCCCTTCCTCTCTAGTGTATGAAAAGCGGCTCTCTTCCTGCCTTCTTCCCACTCAAGCACCGTGTGAGCCTCTTCCCAATTTCTTTGCTCAGTTTCCTCCAAGGACTGCCTCCTCCTACTAGATTTATTTTGGAGAATAGAGATGGGAAGGAGTTGGGGGAAGCTTCTGATTCTATAGAGAGAAAAAATGAGGCACAGGATTGAGAGAGCAGCCATCTGTACCATGTCCTATTATAAGCCTTTAGGGAAGCCACAATTGGCCTGGATTCCCTCACAGGCTCGGCCTCCTGCCCCCTTCTTACCTTACAGGGTTGGGTCTTTTCACCTGACGGAGGTAGCTCCTGTTCAAGGGAAGCAGTTCCTTCTGATAGAAAAGAAGCCAATTGCAGTCTGTACTGCATTGCCCCTACTCGTAACCCCATTAAGGGGTTGTAAATAGTACTATAATGATGTCTCAGTCATTTGTTTTGATGTATCGGAGCTTTTAATAAATCAGCCACAGCTTGCTTAATAGGAATATGAGAGCAGAGCGTGTTGTTGCCAGCAGCTGCTAGTAAATTATAAAGCATTCATCTGTTTTACAAGAGAATTAAATGTTTGTTCTCTTTTAAGGGCTTGTAACTAAACAAGGGGGTGGAGTGGGGGGATGCCGCATGTTGCCCGATGCCCGCGCCCTCCCACAGGCAGTAACAGCCCCGGGTACCTGGGGAAACACCTGTAACCAGGGCCATGTGAATTACAGTGCCCCCGGCTAAACCCTGTCATTATCGGTCGCTACTCCATGTGCATCTCCAAAGCAATATTTATTGGATTACATTTTTCTTCCACTTCAAAGGATTCTGTGAAATACAAGTCCATTCTCCCCTCCCTTCTTTTTTTCTTAAGACTCTCTAGGGAAGGAGCGTTAGATAAACCATATATCCAGTATGACTGATGTTCAATTGTCTGCAAAATTGAGTTAGCTTATTTTATTCGACTTTTATGTTTGTATTTGAAGTGGACTCTCCTCCCCCCCCCCCTTTTCAACAGGATTGACTTTATTAAGTAATTTTGAAAGGGAAGGCATCAGAGTCAGTATTTTTGGTAGATATAAAAAGACGGAAGCCAGATAGCCAGCATTTAAGAGCTGTTGGCTGTGTATTTTGTGATCTTTGACAAGTTGTTGTATCTGTTCCTTTATTTTTTGTCGTATTTAAATTTTGTAGTAATTACAGATTAAAAGGAAATTGCAAAGACAGTATAGAAGAGATCTAGGATAACCTTCACTCAGTAGAGTGTGTGTTTATAGTCCTTTTATGTTTGTAGATTTGTGTAACCAAGCACGATACAGAACTCTACCATCACACACACTGTCCCTAGTTGTGCCCCTTCATAATAAGACCCTCATCCCCCACCTTATCTCCTGGCAGCTACACATCTTTTAATCTCCATAATTTGATTATTTCAAAGATGTTATCTATGTTATCTAAGTGAAATAATACAGGGTATGACCTTTTGAGATTGTTTTTCTTTTCATTTAGCATAATGCCCTTAAACTCCATCCCCAATAGTTCTCTCCTTTTTATTGCTAAGTAGTATTCCATTGTATGGTTGCACCTTGGTTTGTTTAATCATTTGCTTATGAAGAGCCAATATGCCCGTACTCAATATGCCAACAAATTTGGAAAAGTCAGCAGTGGCCACAGGACTGGAAAAGGTCAGTTTTCATTCCAGTCCCAAAGAAAGGCAATGCCAAAGAATGCTCAAACTACTGCACAATTGTACTCATCTCACATGCTAGCAAAGTAATGCTCCAAATTCTCTAAGCCAGGCTTCAACAGTACGTGAACTGTGAACTTCCAGATGTTCAAGCTGGAGTTCGAAAAGGCAAAGGAATCAGAGATCAAATTGCCAACATCCGTTGGATCATCAGAAAAGCAAGAGAGTTCCAGAAAAACATCTGCTTTATTGACTACGCCAAAGCCTTTGACTGTGTGGATCACAACAAACTGTGGAAAATTCTTCAAGAGGTGGGAATACCAGACCTGCCTCCTGAGAAATCTGTTTGCAGGTCAGGAAGCAACAGATGGAACTGGACCTGGAACAACAGAATGGTTCCAAATTGGGAAAGGAGTGTGTCAAGGCTGCATATGGTCACCCTGCTTATTTAACTTATATGCAGAGTACATTATGGGAAATTCCAGGCTGGTGAAGCACAAACTGGAATCAAGATTGCCAGGAGAAATATCAATAGCCTTAGATATGCAGATGACACCACTCTTATGGCAGAAAGTGAAGAACTAAAGAGCCTCTTGATGAAAGTGAAAGAGGAGAGTGAAAAAGTTGTCTTAAAACTCAACATTCAGAAAACTAAGATCATGTCATCTGGCCCCATAACTTTGTGGCAAATAGATGGGGAAACAATGGAAACAGTGACAGACATTATTTTGGGGGGGCTCTAGACTCACTGCAGATGATGACTGCAGCCATGAAATTAAAAGATGCTTGCTTCTTGGAAGAAAAGCTATGACCAACCTAGACAGCATCTTAAAAAGCAGAGACATTACTTTGCTGACCATTGTCCATCTAGTCAAAGCTCTGGTTTTTCCAGTGGTCATGTATGGATTTGAGAGCTGGATTATAAAGAAAGCTGAATGGCGAAGAATTGATGCTTTTGAACTGTGGCGTTGGAGAAGACTTTTTAGAGTCCCTTGGATTGCAAGGAAATCCAACCAGTCAATCCTAAAGGAAATCAGTCCTGAATATTCATTCATTGGAAGAATTGATGTTGAAGCTGAAACTCCAATACTTTGGCCACTGATGCAAAGAACTGACTCATTTGAAAAGACCTTGATGCTGGGAAAGATTAAGGCAGCAGGAGAAGGGGACAGCAGAGGATGAGATGGTTGGATGATATCGCCAACTCGATGGGCATGAGTTTGAGCAAGCTCCAAGAGTTAGTGATGGACAGGGAAGCCTGGTGTGCTGCAGTCATGGGGTTACAAAGAGTGGGACTCGATTGAGTGACTGAACTAAACTGAACTATGAAGGGCATTTTAGTTCTTTTCCATTTGGGGCTATTCCAGACTGCCTAAAAGAGTTATTTATGAATTTTGTATGGACATAGGTTTTTGTTTCTATGTGGTAAATGCCCCGAACTACAGTGGTTTGGTCATGTGGCTGTTTAGTCACTGAGCTATGCTGTGTATTTGTTAAGCACTTTGTAACTGCAGGGACTGTGCTTAGTCCCTTCCATTGATTTTCTGAATTCATCCTGTCAGACACTATTATCTTATTCTGTAGTTGTGGAAATCGAGGCTTAGAGAGGTCAAATAATTTGCTAAGATCATTTAGGTAGTGATTGATAGAGCTGGAATCTGAACACAGGTCTTTGAGTCTAAAATTCATGGTTTTTTACATTCTACTTCTTTTCTGTATTCTTTCTGATACTTAATCATGCAACTGTTTATAGAGCTTTCTGTTGTGTTGGTGAAGGCCTAGTCAGAATTCTTAAACATCTTATTGTTCTTGTTTGTTTCAATAAAAGGTAAAGGATACTACCCAGATTTTATTCAGTGTTAATTTCTTAGAATGCCATGGTGGTTTTATCTGCAAGTGTGTTTGTGCGTTTCTTAATGTTTCTGACAAAATTTAAGATGTGATCAAGGGACTGTATTCTCCTAGTTGATTCATCTTTAGTGTCACTTTAATTTCATTTCTGAAAGATTAATAGTGATTTTTCTCACTTCTCTGTTGGAGAGTGATTGAGTGATGCCTTCAGCAATTATTTATTGAGCGACTACTGTGTGATCATCACTGTGCTCAGTGCTGGGGGTATTCAGTAATGATGTGTTTCTTTGTTCCTGAGAGTACTATGTGACTTTATCTTTCCTGTAGTCTTTCAGTTCATAAATGATCAGTAAGACTTTATTATTATTATTTTTTTAATTTCTAGAAGGTAATCTTTAGAAAACGCGTGCGTGTGTGTGTGTGTGTGTGGGAAAGAGTTTGGTTTAATTTTTAGGAAGATATGATACTCCTAAAATTAGGTCTGCTAGTATCTACAGTTTATTGTTCTGTGAATATAGAGGCTTTTAGATGAATGCTTTGCTTCTCAAGTCCATGATTCTTTTGAGAATGTAAAAGATCTCTAGGAACAAATCACTTTACCCTGAAGTTGAATGCAGAGAAAGGAAAATTTTGGTTTGGAACATTACTTGTATGTAGTCCCTGTGGCATGTCTCATGTACCTATCTATATAAAATAAAGTTTCCAAAAATAGAAGAAAATAACTTCAAATATAAAGTTGCTTAAAGTTGATGGGTAGGCTAAGTGTTAATACTAAACTAACCTTGCTATTGTGAAATTAATATTTTCCATTTTATTGAAGTGGAATTGTATAATTTTGTTATTGGATAGGTACTTATACATTTGCCCAACCCACTAATTTTAGACATGAAACTTGAAACTGTAGAGGGAGGTGATTTCTGTTGTCTTTTTGTGAAAGAGGCAGGACTAGAATTTGGCCTCCTGCCCTGAAGTTCTGTACCCTTCTTATTGTATCATTGGGAATACATATTAAATAATATTTCATATTGATATCTGATGGATAGTACAAACAATAACAGTGTTGATTTTCCTAAATTTTATCATTTCATACTTATCCTGTATATACCTAATGCTCTTCCTGTTCAGGATTTCAGTTTTCTCAATTCAGGACCATTGTCAAGGCACTTCCCATAGTTCTTATCGAACTCTATCAGAGTTGCTTTATTAATCCACATTGCTTTGTTTCTTAGCTTTCTAGACGTCACATGTTGGTCATTGTCTATATAAGAGCCATACTTAAATGCCTTCAGGTAGGTAGATACTTTTTGACTTCGTTTTTCATTGAGAGGAGAGTGAGGGGTTGGAATCATGGACTCTTGCTGTGAGGACCTGCCCCCAGGCTTTCACCCTCTGCTTCTTCACTTTCAGAAACTTTCCCAGTCAATTTCTGCTTCAAGTCTTCAAGGGTAGAGTGTCCAGAGGACCCTTTGTGGCTCATGTCACTGTGTGTGGCTTTCATTTAAAAATGACTATTTCCATTGGTTGAGACCCAGTTAGGTTGTATGTAGCTCCTCCACTGTGATTCTTCCAGCTGAGTGGAATACATTAGTTTTCTCTGTTTCTTTCCTAAATGTTCCTGGGTTGTTTTGGCCATTCCTTATTTGGCCTTCATATTTTTAGATAATTCACCATTCAGTGTGCTTCAGTTTCTTGATGTCCCCCTTAAATGAGCCCCGACACTTTTCACGGGGTGATTCTGGAATAGGCCAAGTCACAGGGGGGCAAGCCAGACTCTCTTGTCCAGGGCTGAGTCTGGGGACTTCTTGCCTCAGCCTGGACCCCACCAGTGGGAAAGAGATCTCCAAGTCTGGGGCCGGGGAGCTGGTCTTTGAGAAGCACTCTTTAATAACACATTGCCCGTGGTCTTTCCTTGTTTTCTAGCTGATCTCTTATATCCTTATTCAGTATTCATTCCTTCACTGGTCATCTGTATTCCTGCAGTCCCTCTCCTTGGATTTAATTTCTGCTCTGGTTACTCTTTTTTTTTTTTTGGTAGTATATGGAAGATCCTCTTGAACCTTCAGTTTTCAGTTTTAATTATCCTTCATCTTCAGCTCCCTTATCTCATTACAAACTTGAGTTAGATGCACGAACTAGTTGCATGGCCTTGAACAAGTCGTTTAACTGGTGCCAGAATCAGTTTTCTCAATTGGATAGAGTTGTGTCACACTTCTTCATGTGAGAAATCAGTGAAATAACATGTATGAGAATATTTTGTAAACAATGAAGTGTCTTCTAAATACATCCTCTCACTATTTCAATACCCATGTTTCTATAGAACATACAACTGGGTCAGCTGTGTAAGTGCTCGCTTGGACTTTCCACACAGATTCCCTTGCTGGTTGTTGTCTTTTCTTGGTGGTATACTGGGACATTTATACACAGTGGACATGGCCTAACAAGCATTTGAATATTCATATATTTTGTTCTTCAGGGAATTGCCATTTCCCTTTAAAAAGCTAGGACTTTGACCACGTCAGAGGAAGGGATGCATGAGCTATTTTTTTTCCCCCTATTAAATCAGTTAATTGAGGCTCTATGTACATAGTAGTACTTGAGTTCTTTGCCTGGATCCTTCAGCCCTAGGCACTTGGAGCCATGGCTTTGCTGAGAGTCAGACTTGGCCATTGTGTTCAGAAATCAGCTGACAAGGCTCCTCCTATCCTCCCCCAAACTGAGCATCCCCTTGGAATGTCTAATGAAATCCATGCTCTTGTATGCTGAGTTAAAATAAAGCAGGCAGCTCTGGAAAGAGCCCTAAGAGGTACTATTACTCTATGTTAGGTTTTATTTGCTTGTTTTGACAATGCTGTGCAAATGAGGGCTCTGCTGATGCAGCTGAATCTCAGTGAGCTGTCTTTTTTGTCTAACTTTTCCCTCATAAGTCTGTTGTTAGGCCTACCTGCCAAACCTTCTTTGAGACAACAAAAAGACGGAACGTTGTCTTCTTGTTGATAGTAGGGCAGGTTGTAATTGATTTCCTTAATACTTAGAAGGGTGAAAACTAGGGTCTTGAGAAACGCTTGAAATTTTGCTTATTTATTGTCTTGGAGTTACACATCATTAGTTTATTATATGAGAATTCACCTAGCACACTCAGATGAAAGATCTAGTAGCTGAAATGGATTTGGTTTTTAAGATAGCCATAGAAATGGTCTATATTGCACTAATGATATAAGTGGATATTTCTCAATAGCTGGAATTTAATTTGTACTTTTGGACTGCCATTTCATGAGACATTTCCCCTGGGTGATAAATAGCACCAGTGTAGTGAAGAATTATTCTTTTTGTCTCTGATTAAGGGGAAATCAAACTGCCAGCTACAGCAAGCTCAGGAGTGAATTCTGGGCCAGCCCAGGGCTAAGCATGGCCTGGTGGGCCATTTGGGCATTTCCTTGGTGCCATGAGAACAGGTGTTAAATGGAAACGTGGGGTCTGATGAGCCGTGCTCTGTTCATCCACGGTTTCCTCCCCACCACCTTCTCATTGAGGAAACCAAACAGAGATATAGTGTGTTGATGTTGGTTTAGTCACTGAGCTGTGT
The DNA here is from genome assembly GCA_006408695.1 of Aepyceros melampus. Classification (NCBI taxonomy): domain Eukaryota; kingdom Metazoa; phylum Chordata; class Mammalia; order Artiodactyla; family Bovidae; genus Aepyceros; species Aepyceros melampus. Next base: position 90,878 of record SJXQ01004864.1, on the reverse strand, counting down.
CCGACTCTTTTTGTGAGCCCGTGGACTGTAGTCCAGCAGACTCCTTTGCCATGGGATTTCCTAGGCAAGAGTACTGGAGTGGGTTGCCATTTCCTTCTTCAGAGGATCTTCTTGACTCAGGGATCAAACGTGTGGCTCCTACATTGGCAGGGAGATTCTTTATAACGAGCCACCAGGGAAGCCCAGGGTGTTGATAGATGTGAAAATTTAATACCTATTCTGTGGAACAAACAAACAAAAAAACAGCACAGCATGTTCTGCATGTGGTTGGTCAAGAATATCATCTTTGTATTTCAGGGTAGCAGCTGCTTTGGTTGTTGCTGCCACTGTCAGGACAATCACCTGGATATCAATTCTTTGGGGTATAGTTATCGATATGGGTAAAAGAAAAAAATATGAGGGTGGAGCTTAAATGTCCTAAGACTTTGTTGTTCTTGCACTGCTTTTCAAATTAAGTCAGAGCTGAAACTCCCGTATCCTGGCTACTGAGATGGTCACTTCCTCTGGACTTGCCTTGATTGTAAAAGAGGTTGTCTTAGTGACCTTCAGGGTCTTTCTGACTTCTATTTAACTCCAAGGTAAACCCTAACTCTTGTTTCAGTCATTAGTTTCAAATATCTCCCCCGCTGAGCTGCTTTGTGCTGATGATAGAATGGATGGAGTTGCACTTTCTGTCTCCTCCCTTCCCCTGTGGTGCTCTGACTGGGTGCTGAATAAAGGGATGGTGGCCAGAGGCCCTGTAGCCTAGGGAAGGAGGAAGAGACTTGAAGGTATTAGATTAAAGCCGCTGGTGAACAGAGCTCTTGAATCAAAAGGACTTCACAGAGTCGTTACTGAGTCTGCCCTTACTCTTTGCGGTCAAAAGAGTTAGGTCTTCATACCTATTATATACCCTGTGTGGCCAGAGTCTTGGATTAATTCTGCCCGTTCTGAGAGTGCTTTGTATAGCCCTGGACATCCAGTAGGTATTAATTATTTCTGCTTTGCTTAACTTCTGGAAATCATTGCAGTTGTCAAGTGAACCGGACTATTAAATATTGTATAGGAAGGGTTCATGCTTGTAGCATTTTCATCATTCCAAATATTGTGTTCATTGAAGCAGAGAGCCTTGTCAAGACAGCCATTACCAACAGTTACAGAATGAAAGCAAGAGCTATTAACTCCTGGATAAAAATTGAGGATATTGTGTTTCAAAAGAAACAAAGGGAGTTTTGAAATATTTCAGTGGGAAATCTCTTTAGATTTAAATATTTTTAAAATAGAAGTAGAAATAAAGAAGTTAGTAGAGGTAAAAAGACAGTGGTGTAAGAGCTTTATGTCATGGTCATATTAAGATTCATTGTTAAGGTAAAACAAAAAATCTTTAGCTGCCATGTATCCTGTTTTGCAGGATGATTTTCTTTTAAGCTAGCTGTGGACTTTCTAAGCAACGAGGGACACATCTGTTCCACCGTGGATGATGATCATTTTAAATCCAGACGCAGAATAACTGGGTCTAATTGGGAACCTGAGATATTTTCCAGTTGAACCTTTTTTTGCAGCCTCTTGTCTTCAGCTGTGTATATAATTGGTGAGTTGACTTCTAGGAAGTAGATTTCATCTATAAAAGATCTCAATTGACATCCTTTTGAAACTTACTACTACTCCCCTGTGTTTTTGATGGATTTCCCTGGTAGCTCAGACGGTAAAGCGTCTACCTACAATGCAGGGGACTGGGTTCAATCCCTGGGTCAGGAAGATCCCCTGGAGAAGGAAACAGCAACCCAGTACTCGTGCCTGGAAAATCCCATGGACCGAGGAGCCTGGTGGGCTACAATCCATGGGGTCACAAAGAGTCTGACATGACTGAGCAACGTGTGTGTGTGTGTGTGTGTGTGTGTGTGTGTGTTTCTTTTAGTGCATCCTGAAAACTGACCTGAGAGTTTGGTGAAATGTCAGACAAGCTGACAAATTGGGAGACGCTATGTTAGTAACCAGTCCTTGTTCTTATGCCCAGATTCATCTGTTTGTTGCTGTTGATTCTAGTCACCTCCATCCTTATCTTTTAATGCTTCCATCCTTCCAAATGGAAGCATTAAATCTTAATCTCATGTGGATGCCTGCCTTGTAGATTTAAGAGAACAAGAACATGTGAACATGCCTGCTTAGCCGGCTAAAGAATTTGTCACCAGTCAGTTGATTCCAGGAGCCAGCCAGCTAGGTTGCGCAGTTACTTGTTACTGGATAGTTTCACATCAATTACATGCTCTAATGTTACTCTGTTAGATTCCTGTTAACCTGGTCAAGACCCAAGTAGGAAGAAAAAAATCATAGTGGAGTACCTAAACTTTAAGTCATAGAGTTTTAGGGCTGGAAATGACTCTGAGAGTCGAAGACAAGGGCTGTAAAATTCACCAATTTCCTGCGATTGGACAAATTGCATAAGTGAATGAATTGGACAGGTGTAAGCAACAGGGACTATGAGAGGCTGCAGAAGTGTTAAGAATCAGAAATTATTTTACAGAACATTATTCCTTCCTGGCCAACAGTTCTGAGGGCTGGTTCAGCTGCCATTTGGGGGACTCTGGATCCTATGTTTCAGGTTATGCTTAGTCACTAAGTCATATCAGACTCTTTACAACCCCCTCCAGGCTCCTCTGTCCATGGGATTTAACAGGCAAGAATACTGGAGTGGGTTGCCATGCCCTCCTCCAGGGGATCTTCCCAACTCAAGGGTCGAACCCATGTCTCTTAACATCACCTGCACTGGCAGGCAGATTCTTTACCACTGAGCCACCTGGGAAGCCATGTTTTAGGTTCCTTTTTTTTCCCCCTTCAGTATGATGACCTGAGTAAAGACACTTAACCAAGGACAGACAGCTCGTGAGGGCCAGAGCCTGCTGTTGCTCTGAATCTCAGTCTCATGGTCTTTCCACTGCATCAGGGTGATATCTAAATGAAGGTGGGAACACTGTGATTTAACTTAATAATTAAAAATGTTTTCTGAACCATTATTTTTTTTAGAGAAGAATAACTAACTTTAATAAAATGTGTGGATCTTGCTAGATCTTTATGTGTGTATACCTTCCCAGCTGTTTTACCCCTCACATCGCCCTTGGAATTCCTTGTGGCTTTCCCTATTCCTTACCCCCTCTACCCTCTCCATGCACCATAATCACAGTTTACTGTAAGACCAAGGCACTTGTACTTACAGAGCTATCTCTGGCTCTCTTCCTCGTTCCACTGTTCCCTCTCACCATTTCCTGCTTTAGATTTAGTTGTAAAGAGATACAGCAAACACAAGGGTGTTATGTTGCTTGTATTTTTTCCCCCCTCAGGTAAACCCAACAGGTTATCTCCTTTCAGAGGGTTCTAGGGGTGCTACTTCTCACAATGGTCAACTCCTTTATATTTAGGACACGTGATATTTGCCATGATATTAATTATTTGAAGGCCACCTTTTCTCTGAAAGAACTTCAGAAGCTTTTTTACTTCATGATGTTATTGAATCAAAGACCCATATATCATTGCATTGAGCCTCGTGCTCAAAACTCTGGTGACTGACTGACTGAAAATATAGCTGAAAAAAAACCCACCTCATAGTCCTTGTGGCTTCATTAAAAAAAGAAAAATACAAAACAAAGCTGGTTCCCAGGCTGAAGCTGTTAAACAGATTTTTATGCAGGGCTTCAAATTACTAAAAAAGCAGGTTTCAGTATGTCCTTTCCTTTGATTTGTAGAGGAGGCTGAGGAGTAGTGCTACGGCTTTCCTCCTCCTTCAGGATTTTACCATATTCTGAAAGCAATGCTTGAAGGACCTATAAATGGATTTTGGCTGTCTCCTAGTGCAGGGATTAACATAGAATTACAGGAGTGCTCTGCGTGGTGGTTGGGAAAATAGAGAGGGTGCTGTTCTCTGTTTTGGATGGACACGGTGCTCCTTTCTCTTGTGCTGGTGTTCCCTATGAAGCAGCCTGTCACTTTGAAAAATGCACACACTGTACCATCTCGCGGTTATAAAGGTTAAGTAAGCATCTTGAGCAGTGCCCCACTGCTTTTGTACTTTCCTTAATGTCAGCCGATAAAGGATTATTGAAAAAAGCTTGCAAGGAGATAAAAGGCTTGCAGGTTGAGGTTGAACAATTGAAATTTTCTGTTCTCAGTGTAGTAAATTACCAATGGCAGATTTAACGTTTGTTAATTATCAGAGCAAAGTACTAAGGATTGTTTTCTTTTGCCTAATTAATTACCTCATCTGGAGTGGAATGTTAATTCGATAAATGATTATTTCTTAATACCTCTGAAGCTTTCCTTGGAGTCTCCTAGAATTGCCAGTACTGAAGTATGGCTTCTTCACATTCTGAGGACAAGATGTAGGATAAGAGGCCAGTGTGGCTGCTCTCCTTCCTGGCTTTTTCCTGTCTCAGAAGATGGCAGGATAACTCACTCAGACTCCTGGTGATTGAGCTGGTTTGCTGTGTTTGGGGAAACAGGCTTCCCTGGTAGCTCACATGACAAAGAATCTGCCTGCAATGCCGGAGACTTGGGTTCGATCCCTGGGTCAGGAAGATTCCCCTGGACTAGGAGATGGCAGCCCACTCCAGTATTCTTGACTGGAGAATTTGATGGACAGAGGAGCCTGGAGGGCTACAGCCCATGGAGTTAGAAAGAGACATGGCTGAGCACACACTTCAGCAACAACGTATATTTATTTATTTCTGTATGTAAATCAGAATCATTTTACTGTACAGTAGAAATTAGTGCAACATTGTAAATCATCTGTGCTTGAATTAAATAAATTTTTTAAACATTAGGAAAAGTCTGGATTAGGATTCTACTTAATTCTGGAGTCTACTGTGGTAGCCACAGCTAGATTGAGTAGTGTGGTGGCCTTGCCCCAGAGCTGGGAATGTGTGTGTGTGCTTCTCCACACTTAAGAAGCCTGGGGTATCAGGAGTGCATTGAATGGATGCCATAGAGGCATAAAAAGCACCATTATACCAACGCTATAATACTATTAAGGCCAGCAAACTCTGGAGGAGGGGCTGACCACATAGCTTTCTGACTTCTGCATTGTGTTTGGAACTGTGGCTATCTTGGGCTTGCAGTCTGCTGGCCTGTGTCTCTGACTACCACTGACCTGGACTGTGGTTCTTGCCGCCAGGAAGTGGTGTGGGAACAGGAGTCGTCTTCATCCCAAGCAAAATAAGTTACCAGCCCCACCAGACTTGAAGCTTTTAAACCCAAATATGTCTTCCTGCCTTCAAAACCAGGGTTGAGAGCATCTCAAGTGGGTGCATGTCTCCAGTAACCCTGCTTTGTTTCAGTGTAGGGTAGTTGCTTGAGATTTTAAATTCAAATACTCCCACATTCACTTTGTTTAGGAAATGACTGTAATAAAGCAAATTGTTTCCTCTTCTCCCCCCCGCCCCCTCCATAGTGCAGCCAAGTGAGAGCAAATCGATTCACAGTCAGTTTTGGGTTGCCGTTTTCCTCCCTACCCGAGGAGGAATGTGGCTGCTCTCCCTGGCTGCAGCCCCGTGCTCGGGTGTGGCTCCCTCTCCTTAATTCATCATCTGAAAGCAATTTTGTTCAATTAAAGATTAGAATTAAATTTCAGTTGTAGGGCTTCTGTGCAGAGGAAATGATGCATTAATGAACACACAGATGTCATCTTGCAGCCATGCTGTTTGCAGAACAGTTTCTTCAGGATTCAGATAATGAAAGGGGCCATGGCAGCAGGAGCATCATTTACCCGTTGACATACTAAGTGGAGACTCTCACAGTTATTTGCAAAGCATTTATCATTCTGTACATGGAGAGAGAAAACACACTTTATCTAAAATATTTGAAATAATGACTCCTAAAGTCAGATAACAGGAGCCTTAATGCCAGGTGCCATGCAGTAAATTGCATAATGTGGTTGAGTTGGCACTGAAGCCATGATTTGTGATGATGCTAATGATCCATCCAAATAGATGGGAGTTGAGTACAAAAAGAGACTCTTCGTAGAAAAAGACAAGGCGACTAGTGAATTAAAAGTATGGTAGGAGAGGGAAAACTGTGTAGGATCGTATTTCACTTATTGGAAGACCCATCTGCTCTTCTGTACACACATTATGTAAGTCTCACTCTCTGTATTACAAATATCCAGCAGGGTGGATAGGAAGTTCATATATCTGCCTTCAACTATTTTTTTACCCACAGTCAGACATGAATGAACAGAAAGATTTATGTCTCATGTGTGGAATATCTCAGGATGGTAGGCTTTTTTTTACCCCAAGGGAATTGTATACTTAGATTGAGGTACTCTCTGCACGCTTTGCTTGATGGCTGTGATTTCTAGGGAAGAGCAACCATCACGGGAGTAGGAGGGTCTGAGGAGCCAGCTTTGGTTTATGTGGTCTTCAGACCTGGGCTGTGCAGTGGTCTTCAGCGCTCATAGTTACCAGCACATTTTGGTTGCTGCCCAGACCTGTGTCCAGTGTGCCCCAAGTCTCCGTTAGGTTTTTGGTATAATCTCTGTGCTGCACGGAATTTCTTAAATGTGTTTTGAACCAGAGGTCTCCCAGTCTCAAGTGGCATTAATTTTTGGTCATTAATGTCAGTGTGGATGAAATCTACTTGAGGTTTTCTGATCTCCCCACTCAGGGACCATTCTCATTCCTCTTCTGTGTTACAGAGTGTCTCTGTGCTGTTCGACAGGGGTTAATGGTTCTCTCCTTGAGATGTTTTCCTTTCGGTGCCTTCTGTGACATCACATTTTTCTTGCTCTTTATCTGTGTCTCGTGCCGAGGCCATTTCTCTTCTGTTCCCGTTTCCTTTTCTAGACCCCTGGCTGTGCACGGTGCCCTGAGTTCTGTTTTGCTGATTCTTCTCATCTCCTGGCCCCATCAATGCCCATCATCCATTACCAAAATGTCATTAGCTTCCCAGTTTTTATTTTCAGTCACAATTTTCCTTCACAACTCCCTATCTCTGTGTCTGTCTCTGAAAATTCCACTGGAATCTCAGTGTATCTGTGATAAAGTGTACACATCCTATCGTTGGCTTTTTCATCCTTGATTTTTAGTAATGCCCCCTACATTTTGTTTCTTTCTGGTTAAATTTTTGACCAGTATTTTATTTTCCTCCCCCTTTCTCTCCTCTCCTGAGTACTTCTGTTCCTTGTCACTTTTTCCTTTTCACTTTTTTGCTGCCTGCTTTGTTCAGGTCCTCATTATGCATCATTGCACAGTTTCAGCTGCCTCTTAATTGACCTTGTAGTTCTAGTCTCTCTTTTCCCCAAACCTTCCTATAGTTGTCTGTTCATTTACTTACTGCAGCATGCTGTTCAAAGCCTCTGTGGCTTCCTGTGGCCTGACAGATGAAGTCCAAATTTCCTTAGCCTGGTGATTAAGTAGCCCCTTCCTTCCCTCAACAACCCAGCCTTCTCTGTTACTGACTTTCCCTCATATGTGCTCATCCTGTTCTCCTTATTATCTGCCTTTCAAAATTGCACCCTTGCGAAAGCCTAGCTCAGATGCCTCTTCCAGGAAATCTCCCATGATTTTCCCTGGAATGCGCTTTCCTGCTCCGGGAGCAAATGGGCACTACCAGTCTATTAGGCCACCTGCCACATACTGCAGGTGTTTATTTAAGGATCTTGTCACATGGCTGGGATAGCAGGAATCATCATATTCTTTTTGTATTTTCAATAGTCTGTTAATTTTGAATTCAGTATCCTTGTTGGGAAAATAAATTGTAGAGGAAGTCCTTTCACATAACAAGTGCTAGAGCAGCTTTAGTTAGAGACGCCTGGGTGAGATGAGGTTCTGGTATAAAATTGTGGTCCTGGAGAAGACTCTTGAGGGTCCCTTGGACTGCAAGGAGATCACATCAGTCAATCCTTAAGGAAATCAGTCCTGAATATTCATTGGAAGGACTTATGCTGAAGCGGAAGCTCTAGTACATTGGCACCTGATGCCAAGAGCCAACTCGTTGGAAAAGACCCTGATGCTGGGGAAGAATGAAGGTGAAAGGAGAAATGGAGCAGCAGGGGATAAGGTGGTTAGACAGTGCCACCAACTCCATGGACGTAACTGAGCAAACTCTGGGAGATAGTGAAGGACAGGGAAGCCTGGTGTGTGGCAGTCCATGGAGTTGCAGTTGGACATGACTGAGCGACTGAACAACAAACACATATCTTCCAGGGCTTTTCTAGCCCTTCTCTCATAATATGTCATATGCTTGTGCTAAGACAAAGCTGGTTAGAAAGCATAAGCGCACAGGATCTGGCTTCAACTATGATTGAGAACTAAGATAGGCAGATTTGTTTCCATCCTTCCCGGGGTTTCCTGGTATAGCCTCGGGTTGTGGTCTGCCGGCAGTGCCTTAATCTAATCACAGGAGTGTTGAGAGCCTGGGTTAGCAGTCCAGGGTCAGGAGCATTGGCCTTTCTTCCAGGGGCTGGGCGCCTCTCAGTAGCTCCTCGGAGTTACTGTCAGCCTGGAAAAGGGGCCGTGGGTCACTCAGTGCTTCTCTCGTAGACTTGAGCAAGATAACCAAGCCCCAGAAACAGGGCTCTTCAGCCAGGTTTAGACTTCAGCATGTACTGCTAGGTTATCTGGAACCTATTCTGGTCTGCCTTTAAAAGAGAATGAAGGAGGGGCTTCCCTGGTGAGCCAGAGGTTAAGAATCCGCCTTTCACTGCAGGACACATGGGTTTGATCCCTGGTTGGGGAACCAAGATCTCACATGCCATGGAGTAACTAAGCCGGTATGTTGTGACTACTGAGCCCGCATGCCACAGCTAGAGAGCCTGTGTGCTACACGCCATGCCATTTACGGCAGCTAAGACCCAGCACAGCCAGAAAGGAAGGAGGATGAAGGAGCAGCAGGAGCTGTGTTGACTGGCAGTATCCTTTCATTTGGTTTGTTATGGGCCATCTGAGGTTGTCTGGGGGTTAGGCAGTGTTTATCTCCTGTTAAAGGAGAATCCTGACTCTTTGGGCTGATTGTTGAGCTGGAGTCTCTGAGGCAGGCAGGCAGGGGGTCAGGATTTAGTGGAGATTTTGATCTGAGACCATGTTCCTGGGCTGCCTGGGTGAGTTAATCTTTCATCCTTAAGAAAATTAAGAAGTAAACTCAAGTTTCTCGTAGGTTAAACACCCCTAGAGTTTCACTTGCTATGGACACATTAGGAAACAGTATATGTGTAAAGTTTATAGCTACTGTACACCCTGAACTACAGGCTCCTGCTGCCTTTGGGAATCCTTCATTTAGAGAGGATTTGGCTTTACCTTGTTGCTTCCTGAGAAGATGCTGCTCAATTTTGAGATAACATTTGACTCAGGCTGTAGATACATCAGATGTATCTACTTTTTGCACATGATGCATCATAAAGATGTGTCACAAACGAATGTTAAAGTTCCTTTTTAAAAAATTAATTTATGTTAATTGGAGGATAATTACTTTACAACATTGTGATGGTTTTTTTGGCCACACATCAGTATGAACCGGCCGTAGGCACTCATGTATCCCCTCCATCCTGCACCCCTCTCATGTCCTACCCCACCACTTCCCTCCAGGTTTCCACAGAGGCCCCGCTTTAGGTGCCCTGAGTCATACATCAAACCGGCATGGTTTTTATCTGTTTTACATATGGTAATGTATATGTTTCAGTGCTGTTCTCTCAAGTCATCACACCCTCTCCTTTCCCTAATGCTTCTCTACTGACAGTCAGTTCTTGATTGAAGTTTTTATCCAAGGCTGTATTACCTCTGTCAACCAGTTTATGTGCAGCAATACAAACTAATTATGAAGCTAAATCTTCCTTAAAGCACGTAAGACTTCTCCAGAGTTTAATAATGAGTCTGCAACATTTGTTCCATGCTTTTCTTTTTACCATGATGTGCACACATTCTTATTTCAATCTCACAACAACCTATGAGGGAGCTGTGATGGTTTGTCTTCCTATTTTATAAATGACGAAATTTGAATTTCCAGTACTTGAAATGGCTTGTGTAAGATGAAGCAGAACTTAAAATTTGATCTTAGGCCTCTGGGCCATTGATTATACTTTCCACAACCCATATTGACTTTTGAATATAAGTGATACAGGGATTAGGCAGTTTAGGAGTCATTGCACCCGTGTTCCCCTCTGCTAGGTTGGGAAATGAAGAGCTGTCCTTATATCTGTGCACTGTGCTGGAAGAGGTATTTGCCTTTGGTTCAGCGAATGCCTATAATATATCTCAGTCCTTCTTGTGAGTAACAGTCATGCCCCTGGACAATCCCTGCTTCTGAATGAAGCACATCAGCCCCTACTCATACGTGAGTTTGAAGCAGTGAGCTCCTAAGGCTTGGACAAGAGTTATTGGAACAGAGTGTTTTGCCTATGAATTATCTACATAAAAGACTCTGGAAATGACATTCTGAACAACTGTAGGTGAAATTATAGAAGACTGGTAAGAGAGTTCTCCTGGCTTTTGTTAAACACCAGCAATGCATGTACTATATAATGCAGATGGTGAAAGCTCTGTTGACTCTTATTTAGGAATCTTTTCCACTTTGATATCTTTACTAGTCTTCCTCCCACCACTAAGCACTTAAACATTTTCAAAAAAATTTATTTATTTTGGTTGCGCTGGGTCTTTGTTGCTATGTGCGGCCTTTCTCTAGTCGTGGTATGAAGGCTTCTCGCTGCGTGACTTCTCTTGTTTGGAGCATGGGCTTTAGAGCTCAGGCTCAGTAGCTGTGGGGCATGGGCTTAGTTGCTCTATGGCCTGTGGGATCTTAGTTCCTGGACCAGGAATCGGACCCCTCTCCCCTGCGTTTGCAGGCAGGTTCTTAACCACTGGACCACCAGGGAAGTCCCTCTAAGGGCTTTTAAGTGCTGTCTCACTTTTGGATATATTTTTAATTCTGACTTGAGTAAGACACTGTTTCCTTTATCTTGTAAGATTTCCCATTTGTGTATGTTTTTCTGTAGGTCAGAGTTCTAACACCCTTGCCTCCTTTTTATGTTTTAAGCCAAATTCTGATTCCAAGGGAAACTGTGGCCTGCAAGGCTGATAGTGTCTCCTCCTTCCACTGTAGATGTAACATGCTTACCTCATCTGAGTTTTACTGAACTCTCACGTCTACTGCGTTTCATGTTCTTGGGGCATAGTGAATGCTGTGTGCAAACAGCAGCAAAGAGTGGCAGGCAGGCCTGTTACATAAATTCCCTGTGCTTGTGCACGTGCTCCACTGCCTTCAAACTTCACTTACCAAACACAAGTTCAAAGACAAAATTAGAGAGCATTAAACCAGGTGCTAAGCCCTTCTGAGTTCAGGGTACTAGGAGATTGTGCTTTCGCTCACCCAGGAGGCTGGCCCTGAACTTAACAGATCAGAAAGCCTGGCAGAGGCATATATGCCCATTCTGACGTTCTTTTTGTTTTTACTTAAGGAAAGTGTGGATAAGCTCTTACTTTCTTTGTTTGAATCTCAGGTTTCAGAAATAGGAAAGGTTAGAACATCAATCCATTCTACCATTCACCGTTTATCTGTAATTTGCTGAAATGTTTTCTTCCATCTGCTTCCTTTCTTGTCATGTTGGGTATGTTCTTAATATATCAGTGTCAAATATTATATCTGAATGTGAACCCGAATCTATTCTAAGTACCGAAATGAAAACAAGATGCTTTTATGTTTAGTTTTTAGCACATTTGGGATATTGGATTATCTCAAATATCATTTTAAGATAAGTTTTTAAAATTTTAGCCTCCTGCACCCTAATTATATAACTCATTTATCATCTTTGACCTGGTGAAAATTCTGGGCTTTTTGTGCCTCCTGAGAAAACAGGTTATTTTTTAAAAAAATTAATATGTGACAGATTAACATCCTATGGCCCATTGCAGTCTCCACACAATGGCTGGTTTTGTAGAAGATGCTGTTAGGAAAATTGCTATTAAATTAGCAAAGAGCCCTCTTTGCTGTCTCAGATGAGAACCATGAAGTTGGCTTACACATTCAGGGTGGCACTTGATATGATCTATATTCTAGAGAGACTCTCCTTTTACTAATCAAGAGGCTATCACCTGCTCATACTTTGAAGAGAAAGAATAAATGTTCCAGGACTTATAAGTTCAGAGAAGTGGCTTAAAAAGAGTGTGGTGCTTTAACAGATCTGTCTGGCTTTGAAATCAGACTGAGTTCAGGTTGTCTGTAGCATAGAAACTGGAAAATTTTAGGCACACATAAAAATGCCCCCAGAGGTTGGGATTTGGTTTCATTTGAGTGAGGTTCAGGAATTTTATTTTTGAAGCTTCCAAGAAGATTCACTAAATGGCTAGAGTTGAGAATCACTTACTGTAACATTTCTAAACTTCAGTTTCCTCATCTGTATGGTGGGAGAGGGCTTCCCTGGTGGCTCAGTGGTAAAGAATCAGCCTGGTAATATGGGTTTGATCCCTGGATGAAGTCCTCTGGAGAAGGAAATGGCCACGCCACCCCACCCCAGTGTTCTTGCCGGGAAAATATCATGGACAGAGGAACCTTGCAGGCTACAGTCCATGGAGTTGTAAAGCGTTGGATATGACTTAGTGACTAAACAACAATAGCAATGATGGGAGAAGTGGATTTCCTGATATATAGGGTTGTGGTAAGGATTATGTAAATGAGCACACAATCTGCTCAGTGGTAAAGTGAAAGTGAAGTTGCTCAGTCTTGTCCGACTCTTTGCAACCCCGTGGACTGTAGCCTACCAGGTTCCTCCATCCATGGGATTTTCCAGGCAAGAATACTGGAGTGGGTTGCCATTTCCTTCTCCAGGATATCTTCCCAACCCAGGGATTGAACCCGGGTCTCCCGCATTGCGGGCAGACGCTCTACCGTCCGAGCCCCCAGGGAAGCTCAGATGGTAAAAGCTCAGGAAGTAAATGTGAGTTGCTAGTATTATTATTACCCCCCTTACTGCATTTTTGTTGAGATTGAAAGCTAAATTAGCATGTATTTCTTAAACTTGAAACATGTGCTGATTTGTTAGACATGCTGCATGAAATAAAAATGGTATCTGCCCTAAGAGAAGGGCTGGATGAGATTCGAATATCATGCACAACTTCTTGCCTCCTGCCTCCCAGGGATAGTGTGCCAGAGAATGGCTGGAACCACCTACTTTATGTAGAGTCATCCCTAGAGTAAATATTTCTTTGGGGAAAAATTTGATTAGATGCTGGGAATGTGGTAGCACATCAGCCCTAGCATAGAGACTGGTAGAGGGATGGAAAAGTAAAATGGAAGTGATAATACAAGAGGAATAAGTGTTTTGTTAAGGATAATGGAGACCTTAAAGCTAAGTAGGAGATAACCAAGCAGAGAGGGTTGAGTAAGCTTTGAGGAAGTAATATCACTGGCAGAGGAAATTGCAGTTTTAAAGAGACTTGAGTTGAGAGACTCGTGGCACAGCTGGGGAACTTCCAGTAGTTTAGTGTGTCTGGGGTTTTAGTGTGCACTGGGGCAGGGGGTCTAGGAGATGGTGATAAGAAATGAGATTAAAGCTGTAAGCAGGGCCCAGATCATTGAAGGCCTAATGGACCCAGGCAGATGAGATTAGAACTCATCATGAACTGCAGGTTTAGAGCAGAGGAGGCGCACGTGTAGAATTGCGCTTGGGCGTTAGCGCTGCCAGTCCTGCAGCAGCGGAAAGACTGCCCATGTGGATGCTAGTTAGGAAGTTGGCAACGAAGGTCCAGACGAGGACTCTGAATTCAGGTAGTGACATGGAGTCACAGAGAGGTGGGCAGATGGCAGAGAGATTAAGAAGGTGGGATTGATAGGCTTCAGCCCAGGCCTCGTGTCTATCTGATTTGTAGGATGGACATTCTGCTTGTTTACTCTGAACACAAGATGCTTCCCTTTAGAAACCTTCAGTGGCTCTATATTGACTGTAATCTGCCCTGAACAATTTTTCATCTTTATCTTTTACTAGATTCTTCTGTGAGTATATTGTGATCATGCTTTGCTTATTTATCCATTTCCCCACCATGCTTTCCCCCAGTCATTCCTGGATGAGGTTTTTATTCTATCTGTTCTAAATTACTGCACTGAATGTCTAGGAATTTGGCAGTATTTCAAGAAAATATATGCATTTGAAAGCCTTGGTCAGCCTTTCTCAAGCACTAGAGAGAATCTTGACACTCGGTCTGAAGCATCATTCTGTATAAAGAATTAACTCCTCTCCTGTACATCTGAATGGTGTGAATTTGGTACTTTACTGAAGAGAATAGCCACTTCAATCACTTTTGTTCTGTGAATCAGAATAGAAATTATTTGTTTCTTGCTCCTGTCTCAGTTAGATTGTAAACTGAGTGCTAAGGTTTCTAGCATTATTATGATTATTATTATTATTATTAGTGCTAAAAATTGACTTTGATTGCTCTTATAGTATTATTAAACACAAAATCCAAGGGGCTGAAAATATTTATTGTGGCCAGCTCTGGTTCTGTTTTTGTGTAGAGCTTGTGGGGGGAAATGGCTTACAGATCTCTGTGTCACATAAATACCCTGAGATGCCTTATAGTTTTTGTGTAGGAAATGTTGGAGACTTGAAATTTTTCTTTTTTTTTGCCATGCCTCATGGCTTGCAGGATCTTAGCTCCTTGACCAGGAATGAAACTCGTGCCCCGCTGCAGTGGACGTGCAGAGTTTTAACCACTGGACCACCAGGGAAGTCTATGTGTTGGAGATTTTAGACTTATTTAAGCATCAGACAAGGAAGCACAAAACAGGTTGCCCAGTTGAACCTTACAGAGAGAGCATTGTGACTGTCCATCAGCGATACAGACTGTAGGGCCCTAGAACTCTGGAGTTGGACCTCTTTTCAGTGATTATAGGCTCTGTGGCCCCACTGTATATTAGGAAGGGAGGAACACTGTGACCATTCTCATAGTAATGTCTAAGAGCACACCATTGAGCAGTTATTCACAATTAGGTGTTCACAGTGACTGATAACTTCTGATTTCAGGTTTTTTTTTTTTTTTTGTTTTGGATGTATATATAGGCTGACCTCTGCCTTTTTGATACAGTCAAGTATTTGCTTGATCAGTGCTGAAGTAATAGAATTGTGATCCAAAATACTGAATTTTAAGCTTAAATTAATTTTTCAGTATTTTTTTTTTAATTTTAATTTTACTTTACTGTATTGGTTTTGCCATACATTGACATGAATCTGCCACGGGTGTACATGAGTTCCCAATCCTGAATCCCTCCTACCCTGTATCATCTCTTGGATCATCCCCGTGCACCAGCCCCAAGCATCCTGTATCCTGTATCAAACATAGACTGGCGATTCGTTTCTTACATAATAGTATACATGTTTCAGTGCCATTATCCCAAATCATCCCACCCTCTCCCTCTCCCTCAGAGTCCAAAAGTCCGTTCTATACATCTGTGTCTCTTTTGCTGTCTCACATACAGGGTTATCATTACCATGTTTCTAAATTCCATATATATGTGTTAGTATACTGTATTGGTGTTTTTCTTTCTGGCTACTTCACTCTGTATAATCGGCTCCAGTTTCATCCATCTCATTAGAACTGATTCAAATGTATTATTTTCTATTGAGTAACTACCCAGGTCAAGATATGGTATTGAGAGAGATTTGATGTGATGTTTAAGAGTTCTCTCCCTCAGGAGATTAATATTCTAGAACAAGCAGTGGTGATAACTATTTAAGTCACCTGATTGATCTGGAATTGCATAAAACTTTTACTGCAAGCATTGAAATAAGAATTTATCCCCTTTCCAGTAAACGTCTACCCTGTATCCATGAGGCTGTTGTAGCTTCACGCTTCCCTGCTGAAATGGCAGGTCACACCGACCTGTTTGACTTTGGGTGTTTCCATGACTGGATGAAGTGGATTTATTTTATCTCTAAGGGAAAACATATGTTGGTGAGCAAGTATTATCACATCTTCTCTTGCTTTTCTGTTTCAATGCAGCATCCTATTCAAAGAGGCAAATCCCAGATGTTTTGTTAGAAGAAATCTGTGGGCCAGATCACATAATATGTAGTGTGTTTGATGGCTGCCGGCTAATTAGCTTGGGACTTGTTACCTAGAGGTAACAAGGCGGGGGACTTGTACCCCCTCTGAAGTCTTCATTGCATTGTTAATAGCAAAAGATGATCCCCTGACACTTGTTTTAAATGTGATTCTTTTTTTTTTCTTTTCTTTTCAAAATCAAGGTATAATTGACAAAGAACATTATATTAGCTTCACGAGTACAGTAGTTATTTGTCTACATTGTGAAATGATCACTATAACAAGGCTAGTTAACCCCTGTCACCATACAAAGTTACAAAACTTTTTTATTGTTATAAGAACTTTTAAGATCTGCTTTTTTTTTTAAAGACATTTTTGAATATTGACCCCATGGACTGTAGCCTCCTAGGCTCCTCTGTCCATGGGATTCTCCAGGTAAGAATACTGGTAGCCATTCTCTTCTCCTGGAGATCTTCCCCACCCAGGAATGAAACCCAGGTCTCTTGCATTGCAAGTAGATTCTTTCCTACTGAGCCACCAGGGAATCCCCACGCATATGGTATTATTGACTATACAGTTAACCCTTGAACAGCAGGGGCTAGGGCCACGCACCGTGTGCAGAGTGGAACCTGCACCTGTAACTTCACGGCCAGCTCTCCACATCCCAGTCCTCCATCCGCATATTCAAGTGGCTGTGGATGGTGTGGCACTCTAGAATGTTTTTAATGGAAGAAATCCACATATCAGTGTACTTGCACAGTTCAGACCCATGTTATTTAAGGGTTTGTTGTTGTCGTTCAGTGTGGTTATTTCTTGCTGCTTAGTGATTTATTTGCCAAATGTTGGGATTTATTTCCTTAGGGCATTGTGTTCCACACAGGTCTGAAAGCTGTGATTTACCGTGCCTAGTTACCATATCAATATATCACATAGTGCTATTTTTGAGTGTTTATAAAGTACAGGAAAGGGTGCCATCAAGGTGCTTGCTTCCTTCTGTGTAGTCTCCACCAGAAGTCTCCAAACTTTTTTGATTATGTGCCCATACTGGCAAAAAGATTTAGAATAAGCACCTCTGTTAAATACTTACATGTATGTGTGTGTTTCTGTGTATGTGTGCCCACCCAGTCGTGTCAAGCTCTTTGCAACCCTGTGGACTCTGTGTGACCCACCCATCTCCTCTGTCCATGGGGTTTTCCAGGCAAGAATACTGGAGTAGGTTGCTGTTTCCTCCTCCAGGGGATCTTCCCGACCCAAGGATAGAACCCCTGTCTCTTGCTTCTGTCTCCTGTACTGGCAGGCAGATTTTTTTTATCACTGCTCAACCTGAGAATACACATATACATACACATTCATTTAAAAGTTTTATGTACTACTGGAACAATGTATTTTATAGGTCACAAAACACACAAAACTAGGAATTATTAAAAAATGAGATGAAAAACATTTACAAATAGACATTTTAATGTATTTATCCTGATGGATGTCTTGCAGACCACTGGTGTAGACAGGAAGTGCTAAGGGTGCGTGGGAGGGAGATGTCATCCGCTGTGGACACTGGGGCTTCCCATGTGGCTCTAGTTGTAAAGAACCCACCTACCAATGCAGGAGACGCAAAAAAGAAATGGGTTCAATCCTTGGGCCGGGAAGAGGGCATGACAACCCTCTCCAGTATTCTTGCCTGGGGAATCCCATGGATGGAGGACCCTGGTCGGCTACAGTTCATAGGGTCACAAAGAGACAGACACCACTGAAGCAACTTAGCACGCACACACGCGCATGGCGCATGGATGGAGAGGGAGTTTTGGGAGAGACATAACCAATGAGTCATAGCAGGGCGTGGAGGAAGACGTAGGGCTTGGTGCAAGCGGTAGGGAGCCGTGGACTTCTTAACAGGGAGTTCTGAGGCAGAGTTGGTGCTCAGTCACTTAGTCAGGTCTGACCCTTTGTGGACCCATGGACTGCAGCCTACCACGCTCTTCTGCCAATGGACTTTTCTAGGCAAGAATACTGGAACAGGTTGCCCTGCCTTTCTTCAGGGGATCTTCCCGACTCAGGGATCAAGCCTAAGTCTCTTGCATCTCCTGCGTTGGCAGATGGGTTCTTTACCATTAGTGCCACCTGAGAAGCCCTCCTGAGGCATAGAAGTGGACCTGCTGAAGGTGAGTAGACAAGATTCGTGATGGGGGGTGTGTGAGAGTGGCGAGAATGTGAGAGACTGCTAGGATCCCATTCCCACAGAGAAACTGAGGTGAGGAAGGGATATAGAAGGGTGGTGGCAGGTAAGGTGAGGGACGCGTCAGTATTTGGGAACTGCTGAGTGGCCAGTGAATTTCTTTAATGATTTAAGGGCTGCTAAGGAGGAAGTGAGTCTTGAGGACTACAGGAAGAGAGATGTGTATCGGGTGAAACTGAGGAGAGGCCTATGGAGAGAACTGGCCACATTCAGACCCTTACTGCCTGTCCCCAGTTCCACTTCAGCTTTTTAAGGACTGCAGCAGTGTTTTTAGGAAATGGTTTGTTTACTTCCTCCTCTTCTTTCAGGTTAAATTACAGGAACCAGTTTTCACAGTTAGGTCAAAGCTGAGTTATTATGAGGCAGGAAATACTTTCCCAGTTGTGTTATCTCCTTTCAGGCTTTCTTCTCTTGCACTTTTCTCTTGGAGGAGATAGATGTGTAGCTACAGCCTCTGCAGCCCCTGTGAACATGATGGATCTGAGACTTCCAGAGATCAATCTGGCACAGAAAGTAAAGAAGCAGCCACATGGCTCTCTTAGAGGCAGAGTTTTCTTCCCTTGGACAGGATAGAGCTTTAATTGAATCCAAATCACATCTCATCCCATGAATGCTGGAGAGCAGTACATTTTTAACTAGGAAGAGCATCCATTATTTATTAGCCATGATACTAATTTACCCTGAGTGTGTGTCTTAGAGCTGGCTGTTCATCCCCGTGTGGCCTCTGATGTAATGCCATTGTGCTTCCATACTCAACTAAGAGCTCTGAAGAATTTCTAGCCTTGTGTTTTTCTGAAGCTGCAATTTTTTTTTTAATGTGTACTAAAATATTTACTCACTGATACCGTATTGCACTGCAACTGAAAAGAGGAGGGGAAAGTGGGAATTCCTGATGCTATGGCTCTTTTTTGCGTTTATGCCTGAGGTCCTTTTGAGAAGTCCTCTCTAGGGGAGCCTTCACTCAACACTGGGCCCTGGGAAGTGGAGTGGGACTTAATCCAGTTATACTTTGACACTGCTACTTTATCCATTATTTGGTACTGCTGGGCTCCAGGATACATGTCTGGATCTCACAGTTAGAGATGTTTGATTCTTGGAATGTCTGCCTTTAGAAGATGCAGGCATGTTCTGGTGTCCCTTATAGCATTCCCACAAATAGACACACACCCGGGCTTCCCTCATGGTTCTGTGGGTTAAGAATCTGCCTGCAGGGCAGGAGACACAGGAGATGAGGGTTTGATCCCTGGGTCAGGAAGATCCCCTGGAGGAAAATGGTAACACACTCCAGTATTCTTGCCTGAGACAGAGGATCCTGGTGGGTACCATCCAAAGGGTTGCAAAGAGTCAGACATGACTGAGTGATAAACATGCGTGTGCACGCATAGCATCTGCCCCATCTCCTTGCCAGGTTAGTTGCCCCTTGAACAGCACAGATTTGAACTATGCCGGTGCACTTGGAGTTTTTCAGTGGTAAGTCCCGGGACTTACCTGGTGGGTCAGTGGTTGAGACTTCACTTTCTAATACAGCAAGTGGGGTTTCAGTCCCAGCTCAGGAACAAAGATCCCACATACCTCAGGGCCAAAAAGCTAAAACATAAAACAGAAGCAACATAATAACAGACTAAATAAAGACTTGAAAAATGGTCCACATAAAAAATTCTTGGAGATAAAAAGAAAGTACTGCAGTGAAGCTTGCCCTTTGATTGGTTGACTCCGCCGATGTGGAGCTGCTGATATGGAGGGCCAAGTGTAAATTATAAGTGAGTTTTTTTTTTTTTATGGTGAGAAGTGAGGTGGTCCTAAATCCTGCATTATTCAGGCGCCAGCTTTGTATGCATATTCTGCCTGTTCGTAGAGGTGTAATTGTGATGATGGCTAACATGGACTCAGCATCACTTAGGTCCAGAAACTTCTAAGAACTTCATATGTATGAACTCATTTAACTCCCATAACAGTCTTATGAGGTAAATATGACTGTTATCTCTGTATTTTGCCTTTTCATGCTAGGGGAAACCATTAGGCCATTCAGGTATGACCTATATCAAATGCCTTATGATTATACAGTGGAAGTGATGAATAGATTCAAGGGATTAGATCTAGTAGACAGAGTGCCTGAAGAACTATAGACAGAAGTTTGTAACATTGTACAGGAGTCAGTAACCAAAACCATCTCAAAGAATAACAAATGCAAGAGGGCAAAGTATTTGTCTTAAGAGGCCTTACAAATAGCTGAGAAAAGAAGAGAAGCCAAAAGCAAGGGAGAAAGGGAAAGATACAACCAACTTAGTGCTGAGTTCCAGAGGATAACAAGGAGAGATAAGAGGCCTTCTTAAATGAATGATGCAAAGAAGAGGAAAACAATAGAAAGGGAAAGACTAGAGATCCAAGAAAATTTGAGATATCAAGGGAATATTTCATGCAAGTATGGGCACAATAAAGGACAGAAATGGTAAGGATCTATGTAACAGAAGCAGAAGAGATTAAGATGAGGTGGCAAGAATACCAGAAGAACTGTATAGTAAAGGTCCAGATAACCATGATGGTGTGGTCACTCACCCAGAGCCAGACATCCCGAAGTGTGAAGTCAGGTGGGCCTTAGGAGGCATTACTATGAGCCTGGTGGAGGTGGTGGATTTCCAGCTGAGCTATTCAAAATCCTTAAGGATAATGCTGTTAAAGTGCTGCACTCAATATTATCAGCAAATTTGGGAAACTCAGCAGTGGCCCCAGGACTGGGAAAGGTCAGATTTCATTCCAATCCCAAAGAAGGGCAATGCCAAAGAATGTTCAAACTATCAAATAGTTCTACTCATTTCACATACCAGTAACATTATGCTAAAAATCCTTCAAGCTAGGCTTAAGCAGTACGTAAAACCGAGAACTTCCAGATTTAGAAAATGGGTTTAGAAATGACAAAGGAACCAGAAATCAAATTGCTGACGTTTGTTAGATCATAGAGAAAGCAAGGGGATTCCAGAAAAACATCTACTTCTGCTTCATTGATTACACAGAACCCTTTGATTGTGTAGATCACAACAAACTCTCAAAAATTCTTAAAAAGGTGGAAATATAAGACCACCTTACCAGTCTCCTAAGAAACCTGTATGCGGGTCAAGAAGCTACAGTTAGAAGCAGGCTGGTGCAAAATTGGGAAAGGAGTATGACAAGGAGTATAACTCTGTTTATTTAACTTATATTCAGAGTACATCATGTGAAATGCCTGGATGAATCCCAAGCTGGAATCAAGATTGCCAGGAGAAATATCAATAATCTCAGATAGGCAGATGATAACCAGTGTAGGAGCAGAAAGTAAAGAGGAACTAAAGAGCCTCTTGATGAGGGTGAAAGAAGAAAATGAAAAAGCTGGCTTGAAACTCAACATTCAAAAAACTAAGATCATGGCATCGGTCCCATCACTTCATGGCAAACAGGTGGGGAAAAGTTGAAGCAGTAATGGATTTTATTTTCTTGGGCTCCAAAACCACTGTAGATGGTAACTACAGCCATGAAATTAAAAGACGCTTGCTCCTTAGAAGCAAAGCTCTGACTAACCTAGACAGCATATTAAAAACCAAGACATCAGTTTGCCAACAAAGTTTTGCATAGTCAAAACTATGTTTTTCTAGTACTCATGTATGCATGTGAGAGCTGAGCCATAAAGAAGACTGTGACGAACTGATGCTTTCAAATTGCCATGCTGGAGAAGGCTCTTTAGAGTCCCTTGGACTGCAAAGAAATCAAGCCAGTCAATTCTAAACGAAATGAATCCTGAATATTCATTGGAAGGATTGATGCTGAAGCTGGAGCTCCAATATTTTGGCCACGTGATGTGAAGAGCCGACTCATTAGAAGGACCCTGATGCCAGGAAGGATTGAAGGCAGGAGGAAAAGTGGATGACAGAGGATGAGATGGTTAGATAGCATCACAGACTCAACATAAACTTGGGCAAAGTCCAGGAGATAATGAAGGACAGGGAAGCCTGATGCGCTGCAGTTCATGGGGTGGGAAAGAGCCAGACGTGACTTCACAGCTGAACAACAATACCAATCTCTGTGTTATGGATGAGGAAAACATTAAGTTACAAGTTGTAAATAAGTTGTCTAGTGCTCTTGGCTGGAGAATCCCAGGGACAGGGGAGCCTGGTGGGCTGCCCTCTATGGGATCACACAGAATCAGACACGACTGAAGTGACTTAGCAGCAGCAGCAGCAGTGAGCCTAGTGCAGGCTGTGGAGTGAAAAGCTGAACTGAAATACCTGCCTTGCCACTTAACCAATCACAACTCTTGGTGTTTTCATCTGAAAATTGGTTTACCAGTGGTACCTTCTCATTGGACTATGATGGACGTGTAATTCTACACATTGCAAACTTTAAAAAAGCATCAGCCACCACCACCCACCATCATCACCACCCTTATCTTCATCATCAAGTCATCTATCCACTCACATGAGATACTTCAAATCCCTGACCAGGGCAGTCTCAAAGGATAATTTCCTTTGGTCATCAGAGAATTGTTGAGCTTTTCTCCCTTGAAAGTAAAGGATGTACTCCTTTATTTCCTTCCTTGAAAATACAGTGGCTGAGAAATTGGAAATGGTAAGCCTTTTCCAAGCTGGAAGGTATTTTCATTTAGAAAGGTAATTTTTCCCCCTGTTCTCTTCTCTCCTCCCCCTTTCTACCCCTGCTCACCTCTAGGGGGCAGGGATGAGAGTAGATGGAATTGGAGCAGAGGGTGTTGAGAATGTTGGTAAAAGAAAAAGTAACCACCAAACATGTATGCAGAACCACTCCAGCATTTAATTAAGGCCTGTAGCTCTTTGTCAGCCAGCGACTCTTCTCATGGTGAGAGAGGCAGAGAGCCTTGTCACTGTCTCTGGAATTATTTGTATAATTCAGCAGCTGTTTCCCTCAGATGCTTACCACACGGGGTTGGGTTATAAAGATGTACGAGGAGAATTGCTGAGGTTCAGACACTTGTGTTCACTGTTCAGCTGAGAGCCACTTAGGCTGTTCTTGTACAAATGCATTAGATTATGGTTAAGCAGCTTATGGACATAAAAACACATTAGAACTTTACAGCACTCTATAAATTATAGTTTTTGCAGCATTCACGGCCACAATGCTAGGTAATTACATTCATTAATCTACTACTAAGAGCACATAAAGTTGCCTCCCAAACGGTACTGTGTGTGTCAGTGCTCAGCTGGGAAGGAGAGCTTTCCCCCTCCTTTGTTCCATCTCTCCCTGTTCCATTAAGTCTTAACGCAGGAAGATTTTGGATGGCACATTGAGGGATTCCCTAGTACCGTCCAAAAAACCCATTTCTCTCAAGGTTAGACTCCAGCATGAAGCCTTATAGACAGTCTTTTTATGCCTCTAGTAACTCTCCTGGATGCCTTTATTTTCTTTCTGAAAATGGACAGATGTCTCATTTGGAAAACCAGCAGAGGAAAGCAATTGGAAAGAGATTTATGATGGAATCAGTTATCAAACACTTTTTCATGCCTTCTTTTCCCCTGTCTCTAGGAGCAGTTTACATGGTGGTCTTTTTGATTTTGGATGTATCAGGAGTACAAAGGGTTGCTGTCTTCCCATGCCAAACCTTTGTGAAGTTTCCATCTTTCCATTTCATGTGATGATGGGAAATTCATTTTTCTGTCTTTCTTTTCCCAGAAACTTTTGCACTTCTTATAAATTATGGAAGGCAGATTTTGGGAGAAAAAAAACATTTATGTGGTGTTATTATTCCAAAGAGCAAATTGTACTATTTTTTTCCTTTTATTTTACAGGGTAAGTAGACCAAGTGATGTGCTTATTTAAAAAAAAGAATAGAGAAGTATGGAAAGACTGAGTTTGAAATCACAGTGTAAATCCTGGGCAGTGCTCCAGCTACATCCCAGGCTTCTGCATTCGGGTCCATGCATGTAGGACGAGCTCTAGAGTCATGCAGCTCTGCACTGAATACTGGTGTTGTCTTCAAGCCTGGGAGGAAGACCTTGGTCAAGTTAATTCATAGTAATAGAATGACTAACTCTAGTCTGTTCCAGAAACTGTATTACTTTATTTAATTCAAATAGTTACTTTATAAATTAGTTGCGACACTTAGCCCCCATTTGATGGAAATAAGAAAAACTCAAGTTGCACAGGGTATTATGGTAATTAAAAGAGGTATTACAGTATACACTATATCACTCTGAACACCAAAAGACACTCAATACACACATTCTTAAGGCTATATAAAGAATAAGTCCCACCATCAATCCTCAGTTGCCAAAGACAGCATTTTATAATGACTGACAGTTTCCCTTTGTAGTGACTAGGAACATGATTCCTAGGAAGAGGAATTCATCACTTAGCATTTATTATCTACTTTATGCTAGGAAATATCTGAGGCACTTCCCGCAGATTTCATTAGGCCTCGTAACTCTATCCCTGTCCTGGAGCAGTAAAAATGGAGATCTAAACAGGCTGGGATTTGCCTAAGGTCACACAGCCACACAGTGGCAACACCGGGGCTCAAACCCAGATCTGACTGCCACCAGAGCACCTGCTTATATCAGTCCTAGACTGAGCAAAGACACAGTGTGTTGATAGCAATGAGGGGCGGTAGTTTTCTTAGCATGAAGTTTCTACGGTGGAAAATAATGTAAGAAACTGATGTCATAGGATCTCTATCAGTCAGAGTCTGAGGTAAGCAGTTTTGGCTTCATGTCCTTCAAAGCAGCCCTGGCTTTTAGGGTGGGGTGCAGAGTTCCTCTCTTCAGCAGGCAGGATAGCATTCTTGGTCCCTGAGGAATCGAGAAATTTTGTGGACTACCCACAGGACTAAATGGTATTGTAACATTGGATAACAGAGAGAAAAATAGTGGTGGCTCTGGTGTAAATCAGTGTGCTGATGAGGGGATGATAGAACTGCAGGGCGGTATCAGCCCCAGCATCTCATTTCCAACCCAGCTCCTCTCCCCTCTTTTTCCAAACAGCTGCCATATTGGATTGCAGCTGAAGTCACCGCAGCCCGCAGCTTCTAGGGCAGGGCTGCCACTGTGTGTGAGTGCATGCGTTAGCAACGCGACAGCAACTAGACCAGGGGAAAGGGGACACCTCCCTCAGACCCGCTGCCATCCAAGGTGTAGCTTACACCTCAGGCCCAGAGGAAAGGGGGCTCCTCCCTCAGACCCACTGCCATCCAAGGCGTAGCTTAAACCTCAGGCCCAGGGGAAAGGGGACACCTCCCTCAGACTCATTGCTATCCAAGGTGTAGTTTAAACCTCAGGCTCAGTGTTTGCTCCATGACTGATTTCCCTGTCAGCCCATCTGCTTGCACACACACCCTCCCAAGCTCTCACAGCAGGATTGGCCTTTGTCGTCTCAGGTCCTGCCGAGCCGTGCTCTCTCACTGTGGTATTGACATCAGTCTTTGCAGCCATCGCGTAAACTGACTCCTCCACTGATTATGAGTGTATATGTTGCTGCCAGTTTGTTTAGCCAGTGGTACCTTTCATAGCCTGTGAACGGGATTTCACTTTTATGAATATGATTTGCTAAGCTTATGGTGGTATCAGTAAATTCTCCCAGGATGTAGAAGGGTTGATTTTCCTACATCTAGATGACATTTTCCAGCCCTCTTTCCTCAGGGGACCAAGGCCCAGTGTCACACCACATGATTCTGTGTGAGAGAAGGGAAGGAAAATTTTTAAAGAGGAGGAAATGGTTTCAAGGATGTGACTTGCAGACAGTTTCTGAGATATGTGCCTGTGAGGGTGTACAGGGTTCCCCCACTGTCTGAAAGTTCCTGTGAAATCTTTCGTAAGCCAAAATGGCATAGAGCCAAGAAGCAACTACTTTAGGACACAGATGCACTAAATAAATCAATATAAAGCACAGATGTTCACAGACACTGTTCAAAGGTATGGCAACTAGATGCTGAGATGCAGAGTGTAGTTTCCAGGGAAGGAGCTTGGTGGGATCACTCTTGCTGTTTGGGGTAAATGCTGCTTCTCTAACAGCATTTTGCAGAACAGACACTGAATACTATTTTTGCTTTTCACCTCTTTCCATAAAAGTGAAAAATCCTCTTCGGATTTCTTTTGGTTAGGGGAAACAGATGCAAATGTAGGGTTTTTTGTAAAAGCGAAGTGGCATAAAGTGAACTTTAGAAAAGTGGGGGGTGCCTATATGTGTCAGCTTTAGGGATGGGAAGAATGGGCTATGTACCGAGTAACTCAAAATTACTGAGTTAAACTGTGGACGGCTCTTACAGAGAAATTAAAGAGCTGCTGCTTAAAAATGGGTGAACATTTTCAGAAGGGAATCTCGAGTCTTTCCGCAAATCTCTGTGGCTTATGTTTTTATATAGCAGTCATTTTTTCAAATCAGACATCCCTGTGCCTATTAGGTAAACACAGAAAGCATAGATCATGAGTTAAACATATCGACAGCATTTCAAGTGCTATCAGAGAACATTTAATTCAGTTTAATTTTGTGATAAATCTCATGTTTAATCCTCTGGTTACTCTTAATCATGTCTCTATTGATCTTTTCTGAATGACTGCCTGCAGTTTAATAAACTTTGCCATTAACCCAGAGCTTCTAAAGGGAGAGATTGATTCCATTATCAAATCTGATAGACCCAATAAGTATCTAAACATCACTAAATCTATCTATAGGAAGCTTTGGTATAGAGAAAAGGCTGTGACTTGTTCAACAAACTGAGTAAAAGTTTGGGCATCTTTGCATGACATAATTGCCTCAAATTTAGCATCCAGGTCTCTTGTGCAAACTGACACTGCCTCTCAGGTCAATGGGTACCTCTTAAGTACTTTTCTGGATTCTGTGAAAGCCTGCAGGGTAGTTCATTGTATTTTCCCTCATATGATGCTAAAGGAAAGAAAATGCTTCTGGTTAAAATCTGAAATAGAAGATGGGAATTGATGGGAAGGGCAGTGGAAGGGAGAGTGCATTCAGAGGCTGGAACCATGTAAACAAGCTCCCAGACTGGGAAGTCTTGCCATGAAACCTGTGTTTGTGTCTCATTTAGTGATAGAGCATTTGCAATATATGCTAAACAAGAGTTTCTGGTTTTGGTTTTTTTTCCCCCCGCCTGTGGGTATTTATAGCTGCTACCATTATCCATTAATAATTATTGAGCCACATAGGCAGAACATGTGGAATTCAGGGTCTGGAGCATTTGTGTAATTTCTTCTTTTTTTTTTTAAGGCCAGAAGGGTGTCATTCTTTGCCACTTTTCACTCTTGAAATAAAATGGTGAAAATTGTCAGTTTTAGATAAAAACCAAAGCTTTTATTTCTGTCTGGATTTGTATTGCTGATCTGAATCCTTCAGAAAGAGTTCGGATGCTTGACGTAAGGGGCATAGCCTTTCCCTAATTATGCTTTGGAGGGGAAATGGAGGTGAGAAGAAGGATTTTATAATGAGACAGTACTAAACTATAATTTAAAATTTTCTTCAAACAAAAGGTCATAATCCTGACACTTGACAAATAAGGCTCTAACGACCTGGTGTTAGTGAATGAGACTAGATTAGAGCCAAGGGACCCAAAGTGTGTTGACAAGAGCTGACTATCTGACTTTGGGATGTCATTTGTATACCAAACCTCCATTTCCTCATTTAGAAAATGAAAATGATGGTGCCTGTTGTATGGGTTGTTAGGAAATCATGTGAAATGATGATTTTAAAAGGTAAGCTTGTTGTACACTTGCAACTCTCAGGTGCTATACAAATATTAGTGGTTGTGAAAAGTCATAAATTAGTCCTTGCTTTATATTCAGAAATTTGTCTTAACTTTTTATTAAATCATGTCTAGTTCTCAAATCAGAGCCATGCCTAGTTCTCAAAAGAACATGCTTTTATATCAGAGAAATCTCATAGAGATATTTAATTCTGGAAAACGTGACCTGGAAAAAAAAATGCTACTGAATCAGTGAACTCTTAAGTCTACATTGGTTGAATGTTTTATATGTGTTAAATAACCTCTGAGGATAATAATAACATCAAAGAGTTTGATGCAACCTAAGAGATTATCTCATGGAGGACCCTAAGTTTTCAGACATTGAAACAGATTGGTGTGTGCCGTTGAAAAGCCAGTTAAGATTAGTTTGAGAAAGGATGTAACAATTGTTTGCAGAGTGTGAGGCAGTATTAATATATATATTCATGGGTATGTTGGTTTTCTGCATCACTGTTCTGTAAATGAATGGATGCCTGCTTGTTTCCATTGGAAAGTTGACTACAGTTTCTGGAAAGTTTGGAGAAAGTTATAGAATTAGTACTGAAGGAATTAATTATTTCATTCTTCTCTAAAAACCAATTTGGACTACTTGAAAAACTCGAGCCATAAAGGGATTGTCTTTTGTCCATATACCCTACCTAATATTGCTGTATAAACTATTTATATTTGGGCTACGTAATGTGAATTTTACCAGAAGTGGCTTTTCTTCTTACTGAATAATCCTAAACACTAAGTTACCTTTTGTGAAATTGTGTCCTGTTTGCTGAGTGGACAGAATTAGGCTGTGTGTGTGTGTGTGTGTGTGTGAGTGAAGAGAGAGAGAGAAAGATTTTGTTCTCCTAAGTGAGCCTCTCCAAAAAGTGGTCACTCATACCCATACACCACCTCTGTTTCTTTGAAAGCATAGCCAGCCCTAACTAAAGTCAAATATCAAGGTGTTCTCAACTGCCTGTTATTAGAGGCTTAATTTCTTAAGAGCCAGAGCTAGAAGGACATATTAATGGTCCTCCCTTTTTTCCCCACTTTGTAAGATCTGAATCACATCAGGATTTTGTTTTCCTTTTTTCTCTTCTGGGGAAGGTTAAAGGAAACAGTGAGGATCAGAACTGGTTTAGCATGGCAGAAAAGAATGGAGGACTCCTCCATGACTCAGAATCCCAATTCTTATTTTGCTTTTTATTTCCCCTGTGGTTCATTTCATTTCACTCTCTTTCCCTAGGTAATTAAAGACTCACTTAGGGGCCAGACATTGGTCATTTAAAATGAAGGTGTGGTAGTATGTGGGCACCTGGGTAAGAGAACAGATTGGAAACATTTTAAGGAAAGAAAATGAAAATCTGTACCTTATTATTTATCTGGATCAACTGTCTGTGTATGAAGAGGTTGTCAGTGGCTCATTAGGGTCCTTGTCTTAAATATATGGATGACAGTATCAACCACTCCTGATTTTTCTGTGAATAGAGAGGTTTTGAGACCCAGAAAATGGTAATCTGGCCATGAGATCAAGCCACAAAGATGATGGCAAGACCTGTCATTTTCCCAGTCAGTACCCTTTATTGGTTTCTCTTGTATTTAATGGGATAACTTACGATATCTCTTGAGGATCTGTTCACCCCCTCTTAATATACAAGGGGATAGTAATGACTTGACCAACGATGTGGTAGAGAATCATAAGCTTGAAGGTTCTTGGGTGGAAATGTGAGAGCGGAGGAGGGATGTGACTCATAGGGTAGGGGAGCAACCCCAAGGGTAAGAGGAGTGC
Organism: Aepyceros melampus; assembly: GCA_006408695.1. Taxonomy (NCBI): domain Eukaryota; kingdom Metazoa; phylum Chordata; class Mammalia; order Artiodactyla; family Bovidae; genus Aepyceros; species Aepyceros melampus. The sequence continues at coordinate 61,146 of SJXQ01004864.1, read as the reverse complement.
TCACGGTGTCCTCCTCTCTCTAATTCTTTTGTTCAAAAACAGCTCTCTGTGCATGTCATTCTGTGTCCTCTGTAGGAATTGAGAGTTGATGAAGTTATAGCCAGTCTCCCTGTGGACCTAAACCTGAGTGTTATAGCAAAGGACCAGTTACTGATTATTTTGCTGCACTGGGCTTCCGCGGTGCTCAGTGGTAAAGAATCCACGCAGGAGACATGGGTTCGATCCCTGAGTGGGGAAGATCCCCTGGAGGAGGGCATGGCAACCCACCCCAGTATTCTTACCTGGAGAATCCCATGGACAGAGGAGCCTGGAGAACTGTGGTTCATGGGGGTCAGAAAGAACTGGACATGAGTGAAGTGACGAAGCACACTTGCTGCACTGTAACAAGCACATGAACTAACCCTTTCCCCATGTTTTGCATGGAATGCCTAGTCAAGAATGAATAATGACTAGTTAAAAGTGGTCTCATTAGGATTACACATCCTCTCAGATGTGAGTGTGACCTCCTTGGGTTATATTTGAATGCGTGAGAAAGAAAGCAGTAGGAATTTGTGTGCTCTGTGACCCTCTCTCAAGACAGTACACCAGACTCTGCCCTCCAAAAAGCCTGAGAATTGCATGGTGCTTACTTTCTCTTCTGGCTTCCTGACACTCCCCTCTGTTGTGTGGTTTCCCCTTCCCTTTCTGGACTCGCCCTTTGTGTACATCATTGCCCTTAAGCCCTCACTGATGAGATTTTCTGCCTCAGTCATGCTGCGCTCAGCTTTCAGAATGCTGCTGTTATGGAGGAGTTAATTTTTTTTTTAAGGTTTCCTTTTCGTCATGCTGTATTTCTCAGATTATCTGGAGGGACTGTAATCCAATTTTAGGAATCCTTCAGGGCTAAGAGCCTAAACTGTTTTAAGCAGTAGCATCTGGTTGCCAGGGACTCAGCCGCTTTGAGCATGTTAAGGTTTAACAGCAGCCAACTCTCAATTATCTATGGCAATGGGAGACTGCTGGGACGTTTTCAATTCACAGAGTGTGCAAAAATCTCGCTTAAGCTGATAGTTGTGATCTCATCCCATAACTGAATTTAGGAAAGCTTTTCAGAGCTGGATTTGAGGTCCTTTCCCCCCACCCCCTCACTTCTAACAGTGGCTCTGCACCTTCGACAGGTGTTTTCATATACTGATTTTGTCTGTGCTTGCACTCTCTCCCTTTTTAAAACTTTTTTTCTCTCTATTTGGATTCCTCTGTGTCATATGCATCATTATGCATCGTATATAGTATTTTAATAAGGTACTTGTTTGTTTTTACATTTAGAAATGGTAAAAAGTTATGTATGTTTTCTTTCTTTGCTCTTTGATTCATGTGTTCATGAGAGAGGATGTGGCCAAACAGTAACCAAGGTATTTGAAAGAAAAATAGGACAAACTCTACTAACAGCCTCTGAACAGCTGAGATTTGACTGTTACAGGTGAAGAAGACAAGGCACAGTGTGAAGTCCCCCATGACACTGATAGTGGTGTGCAGACCGGGCGCTGCTCCTGAGCCTGCCTGAGACACTCATGTTCACAGGTTCACAGCTGAGTTGTTTTCAGTGAAGCCTTCATGGTCTAAAGCCAGTCCTTCCAGAATATGGCCATCCCTTTGTTCCAGGAATCTGAAAGATGAGTTCTTTCTGATGGACACTCAATATAATCTAGTAATTATGATATCTAGTAATAATGATATGTCAGCTGTGCATGACAGCCAGTTGTGACATTTTAAAAAAGAGCTCTATTGAGGTATAATTGCCACACTAGTAAACTGCCTGAATTAAAAGTGTAACATTTTTATACTTTTGACATGTGTATACACCCATGAAACTATCACCATGGTCAAGACAGGGAAAATGCCCATCACCCCAAATTCCTCTTGTCCCCATATAATCTTTTCCTGTATCTCCATGGGAACCGCTAGTCTGTTTTCTGTCACTATTGATTATTTTACATTTATTAGAATTTTATGTTAGTGGAATCATGCAGAATGTATTCTTTTTTATTCAACATAATATTTTTGAGGTTTATTCATGTTGTAGCATACATAAATAGGTTATTCCTTTTTATTGCTGAGTAATATTGCATTGGGTGAACTCCGGGAGTTGGTGATGGACAGGGAGGCCTGGCATGCTGCGATTCATGGGATCTCAAAGAGTCAGACATGACTGACTGAACTAAACTGAGTATTGCATTGAATGCATATCACAGTTCATTCATCTGTTGATGTATATTTACGTTTTCCCCAGTTTGAGGCTGTAACAAAGCTGATATGAACACCCATGTACAAATCTATGTGGGCATGTGTTTTCATTTCCTTGGGGAAATACTTTGGAGTAGAATAGTTGATACATATGGTAGGTATACTTTGAATTTCTAAAGAAACAGTCAAACTGTTTTTTAAAGTGATGGTACCATTTACACTTTATACCAGTACATCCTTGCCCATACTTGGTATGGTCATTCTTTTTCATTTTAGTCATTCTAACATGTAGGTAGTAGATATAATTTACATTTCCCTAATGATTACTGCTGCTAAGCATCTTTTCATGTGTTTATTTGCCAGCCATGTATCTTCTTTAGTTAAGTAGTAAATCTTTTGTTCATTTAACAAATTGAGTTGCTTTCTTTTTATGTAGTTTCAAGAGTTTAAAAGAATGTATTCTAGATACAAAACTTATATCAGATACACATGTTGCAAATATTTTTTTCCTGTGGCTTGTATCTTCATTTGCTTAACAATGTCTTTTGAATAGTAGAAGTTTACATTTTTAATGAGATATAATTTATCAGGTTGTTCTTTTTTTTTTTTTTTTGATTATGTTTGTGGTAACATATCTGAAAAATCTTTACTTAACCAAAGTTTACACAAGTTTTCTTGTAGATGTTTTTTAGTTTAGGTTTTAAACTAGGTTTATGATACATTTTGAGTTAATGTTTCTAATAGATTGAGATATGGATATATGTATATCTATCTATATATATATATATAGAGTGCATGTGGATATCTACTTGTTCCATTGACATTTGTTAAAAAGATTATTTCTCCACAGAATTGTTTTTGCACTTTTGCTGAAAATCCATTGTCCATATATCAGTAGCTCTGTTTCTGGACTCTCTATTCTGTTGTATCGATCTGTTTTTCTATTTTGGTGATGATGCAGGGCTGAAGTTTTCATCCAGTGTGAAATATAGCAACAGGAAGCATTTTGCCTGCTTTATGCCTATCCCACTTTAGTGTAATACTTCATTGATGTACATGAGTTGTGGGATCCTTTCTTAGATATTTCAAGTAGGTGGCAAAATGTCTGGCATACAGTAGATGTTTTTGATTTTTTTTTTTTAAGATGAACATGAGAGTCCCAAACAGGATAAACCCAAGGCAAGACACCCCAAGACACATATTAATCAAATTAATGAAGAGTAAACACAAAGAGCAAATATTAATAGCAGCAAGGGAAACGCAACAAATAACACCCAAGGGGATCCCCATAAGGATAACAGCTGATCTTTCAATGAAAACTCTTCTGGCCAGAAGGGAATGGCTGCTGCTGCTAAGTCGCTTCAGTCGTGTCCGACTCTGTGTGACCCTATAGACGGCAGCCCACCAGGCTCCCCTATCCCTGGGATTCTCCAGGCAAGAACACTGGAGTGGGTTGCCATTTCCTTCTCCAATGCATGAAAGTGAGAAGTGAAAGTGAAGTTGCTTAGTCGTGTCTAACTCTTAGCGACCCCATGGACTGCAGCCTACCAGGCTCCTCCGTCCATGGGATTTTCCAGGCAAGAGTACTGGAGTGGGGTGCCGTTGCCTTCTCCAAAGGGACATACTTAAAGTATGTCCAAACCAAAAGGACATACTTAAAGTGATGAAAGAGAAAAACCTACAACCCAGATTACTGTACCTAGCAAGGATCTCATCAGATATGAAGGAGAAATCAACAGCTTTAAAGACAAGCAAAAGCTGAGAGAATTCACCACCACCAAACCAGCTCTTCAACAAATGCTAAAGGATCTTCTCTAGACAGGAAACACAGAAAAGGTTTATAAACTCAAACCCAAAACAACAAAGTAAATGATCCCAACAAAGTATGGGATCATACTTATCAATAATTACCTTAAATGTAAATGAGTTGAATGCCCCAACCAAAAGACAAAAGATTGGCTGAATGGATCAAGAGACCCACCTCAAAACAAGGGACACATACAGACTAAAAGGGAAGGGCTGGAAAAAGATATTTCATGCAAATGGAGGCCAAAAGAAAGCAGGAGTAGCAATACTCATATCAGATAAAATAGACTTTGAAATAAAGGCTGTGAAAAGAGACAAAGAAGGACACTACATAATGATCAAAGGATCAATCCAAGATGTAACAATTATATATGCACCCAACATAGCACGGCAGTATGTAAGAAAAATGCTAACAAGTATGAAAGGGGAAATTAACAGTAACACAATAATACTAGGAGACTTTAATACCCCACTCACACCTATAGATGGATTAACCAAACAGAAAATTAGCAAGGAAGCACAAACTGAATGATACAGTGGGCCAGTTAGACCTAATTGAAATCTATAGGACATTTCACCCCAAAACAATGAATTTCACCTTTTTCTTAAGTGCACATGGAACATTCTCCAGGATAGATCACATCCTGGGCCATAAATCTAGCCTTGGTAAAGTAAAAAAAAAAATTTGAAATAATTTCAAGTATCTTTTCTGGTCACAATATGGTAAGATCATATGTAAACTACTGGAAAAAAACTTAAAAATCCAAACATATGGAGGCTAAACAACAGACTTCTGAATAACCAACAAATCACAGAAGAAATCAAAAAAGAAAATATGCACAGAAACAAATGAAAATGAAAACACGACAAACCAAAGCCTATGGGATTCAGTAAAAGCAGTGCTAAGGGGAAGATTCATAGCAATACAAGCTACCTCAAGAAATGAGAGGAAAATCAAATAAATAACCTAACTTTACACCTAAAGCAACTAGAAAAAGAAGAAATGAAGAACCCTAGGGTTAGTAGAGGGAAAGAAATCATAAAGGTTAGGGCAGAAATAAATGAAAAAGAAACAAAGGAGACTATAGCAATAGTCAACAAAACTAAAAGCTGGTTCTTTGAGAAGATAAATAGACAAACCATTAGCCAGACTCATTGAGAAAAAAGAGAGAAGAATCAAATCAACAAAATTAGAAATGAAAATGGAGAAATCACAACAGACAACACAGAAATACAAAGGATCATAAGAGACTATTATCAGCAGCTATATGACGATAAAATGGACAACTTGGAAGAAACAGATGAATTCTTAGAAAAGTATAACCTTCCAAAACTGAACCAGGAAGAAATAGAAAATCTTAACAGACCCATCACAAGCATGGAAATCAAAATTGTAATAAAAAAATCTTCCAACAAACAAAGGCCCAGAACCAGACAGCTTTACAGGTGAATTCTACCAAAAATTTAGAGAGTAGTTAACACCTATCCTACTCAAACTCTTCCAGAAAACTGCAGAGGAATGTAAACTGCCAAACTCATTTTGTGAGGCCACCATCACCCTAGTACCAAAACCAGACAAAGCTGCCACAAAAAAAGAAAACTACAGGCCAGTATCATTGATGAACTTAGATGCAAAAATCCTCACCAAAATTCTAGCAAACAGAACCCAACAACATATTAAAAAGGTCATACATCATGACCAAGTGAGCTTTATCCCAGGGATACAAGGATTCTTCAGTATTCACAAATCAAGCAGTGTGATATACACCATATTAACAAATTGAAAGATAAAAACCATATGATTATTTCAAAAGATGCAGAGAAAGCCTTTGACAAAATTCAACATCTATTTATGATAAAAAACCCTCCAGAAAGCAGGCATAGAAGGAACATACCTCAAAATAATAAAAGCCATATATGATAAACCCACAGCAAACATTATCCTCAATGGTGAAAACTGAAAGCATTTCCCCCGAAGTTAGGAACAGGGGTGCCCACTCTCACCACTACTATTCGGCATAGGTTTGGAAGTTTTAGCCACAGCATTCAGAGAAGAAAAAGAAAGGAATCCAGATTGGGAAAGAAGACATAAAATTCTCACAGTTTGCAGATGACATGATCCCCTCTACATAGAAAACCCTAAATAGACACCACTACAAAATTACTAGAGCTAATCAGTGAATATAGTAAAGTTGCAGGATATAAAACTAACACACAGAAATCCCTTGCATTCCTGTACACTAACAATGAGAAAACAGAAAGAGAAATTAGGAAACAATTCCATTCACCATTGCAATGAAAAGAATAAAATACTTAGGAATCAGTTCAGTTCAGTAGCTCAGTCGTGTTCGACTCTTTGTGACCCCATGAATCGCAGCATGCCAGGCCTCCCTATCCGTATACTTAGGAATAAGTCTACCTAAAGAAACAAAAGACCTATATATAGAAAACTATAAAACACTGATGAAAGAAATCAAAGATGACACAAATAGATGGAGAAGTATATCATATTCATGGGTCAAAAGAATCAATATACTGAAAATGAATATACTACCCAACACAATCTATAGATTCAGTGCAATTCCTATCAAGCTACCAGTGGTATTTTTTGCAGAACTAGAACAAATAATTTCACAATTTGTATGGAAATACAAAAAACCTTGAATAGCCAAATAAGTCTACCTAAAGAAACAAAAGACCTATATATAGAAAACTATAAAACACTGATGAAAGAAATCAAAGATGACACAAATAGATGGAGAAGTATATCATATTCATGGGTCAAAAGAATCAATATACTGAAAATGAATATACTACCCAACACAATCTATAGATTCAGTGCAATTCCTATCAAGCTACCAGTGGTATTTTTTGCAGAACTAGAACAAATAATTTCACAATTTGTATGGAAATACAAAAAACCTTGAATAGCCAAAGCAATCTTGAGAAAGAAGCATGGAACTGGAAGAATCAACCTGCCTGACTTCAGACTATACTACAAAGCTACAGTTATCAAGAGAGTATGGTACTGGCACAAAGACAAAAATATAGATCAATGGAACAAAATAGAAAGCCCAGAGATAAATCCATGCACTGATGGATACCTTACCTTTGACAAAGGAGACAAGAATATACAATAGAGAAAAGACAATCTCTTTAACAAGTGGTGCTGGGGAAACTGGTCAACCACCTGTAGAAGAATGAAACTAGAACATTTTCTAACACCATACACAAAAATAAACTCAAAATGGATTAAAGATCTAAATGTAAGACCAGAAACTGTAAAACTTCTAGAGGAAAACATAGGCAGAACACTCTGACATAAGTCACAGGAGGATCCTCTATGACCCACTCCCCCAGAGCAATGGAAATAAAAGCAAAAATAAACAAATGGGACCTAATTAAACTTAAAAGCGTTTTCACAATGAAAGAAACTATAAGCAAGGTGAAAAGACAGCCTTCAGAATGGGAGAAAATAATAGCAGATAAAGCAACTGACAAAGAATTAATCTCAGAAATACATAAGCAATTCATGTAGCTCAATTCCAGAAAAATAAATGACCCAATCAAAAAATGGGCCACAGAATTAAGCAGACTTTTCTCCAAAGAAGATATACAGATGGCTAACACACACAGAGACCAAATTGCCAACATCTTCTGGATCATGGAAAAAGCAAGAGAGTTCCAGAAAAACATCGATTTCTGCTTTATTGACTATGCCAAAGCCTTTGTGTAGATCACAATAAACTGGAAAATTCTGAAAGAGATGGGAATACCAGACCACCTGGCCTGCCTCTTGAGAAACCTATATGCAGGTCAGGAAGCAACGGTTAGAACTGGACATGGAACAACAGACTGGTTCCAAATAGGAAAAGGAGTACATCAAGGCTGTATATTGTCACCCTCCTTATTTAACTTCTATGCAGAGTACATCATGAGAAATGCTGGGCTGGAAGAAGCACAAGCTGGAATCAAGATTGCCAGGAGAAATATCAATAACCTCAGATATGCAGATGACACCACCCTTATGGCAGAAAGTGAAGAGGAGCTAAAAAGCCTCTTGATGAAAGTGAAAGAGGAGAGTGAAAAAGTTGGCTTAAAGCTCAACATTTAGAAAATATGAGAAATGCTGGGCTGGAAGAAGCACAAGCTGGAATCAAGATTGCCAGGAGAAATATCAATAACCTCAGATATGCAGATGACACCACCCTTATGGCAGAATGTGAAGGGGAGCTAAAAAGCCTCTTGATGAAAGTGAAAGAGGAGAGTGAAACAGTTGGCTTAAAGCTCAACATTCAGAAAACGAAGATCATGGCATCTGATCCCATCACTTCATGGCAAATAAATGGGGAAACAGTGGAAACAGTGATAGACTTTATATTTTGGGGCTCCAAAATTACTGCAGAAGGTAACTGCAGCCTTGAAATTAAAAGATGCTTTCTCCTTGGAAGGAAAGTTATGACTAACCTAGACAGCATATTCAAAAGCAGAGACATTACTTTGTCAACAAAGGTCCATCCAGTCAAGGCTATGGTTTTTCCAGTAGTCAGGTATGGATGTGAGAGTTAGATTAAAAAGAAAGCTGAGCCCCAAAGAATGGATCCTTTTGAGCTGTGGTGGTGGAGAAGACTCTTGAGAGTTCCTTGGACTGCAAGGAGATTCAACCAGTCCACCCTAAAGAAGATCAGTCCTGAGTGTTCATTGGAAGGACTGATGTTGAAGCTGAAACTCCAATACTTTAGCCACCTGATGCAAACAACTGACAATGGAAAAGACACTGATGCTGGGAAAGATTGAAGGCGGGAGGAGAAGGGGAATTCAGAGGATGAGGTGGTTGGATGGCATCACTGACTCGATGGGCATGAGTTTGGATAAACTCTGGGAGTTGGTGATGGACAGGGAGGCACAGTGTGCTGCAGTCCATGGGTTTGCAAAAATTTGGGTATGACTGAGTAACTGAACTGAACTGAATATCCATTGAAATCCCTCAATATGCCAGGATATGAGTTGTTACTGTAAAATAGTAAAAGAATCACAGCCTGCCTTCAAGTATTACATTAGTAATCAGTGAATTTACAATTTGATTTATGGGGTATGTTTTTAGGTGGAATTTGCAAAAGATGCAAATTAAACTTTTTCGGCTTGGGTGGAAAAAGTCCCAAATGCATTTGATAGCACTCATTACTATATTCAGGCTTCCCTGGTGGCTCAGATGAAAAAGAATCTGCCTGCAATGCAGGAGACCTGGTTTCCATTTCTGGGTTTAGAAGATCTCTGTAGGAGGGTATGGCAACCCACTCCAGTATTCTCCATGGGAGAATCCCCATGGACAGAGTACATGGAAGGCTACAGGCCATGGTGTCACAAAGATCAGATATGACTGAGCAACTAAGCACACTCACACATTACTATATTTACTACCATTTTTGCTGTTGCTCTCTTCTTGGAGTAAATGTTTGTTTTCCTTTTTGATTTGATACTGAAAAATTATCAATTGAAATAAGAAAACACCACCAACAACAAAAAAGCCTTCCCATTATCGTTCCCCACACAAAGCCTGGATGTAGCTAGCATTCATTTGCAATATCCTGTGTTCTGGATATCATTTGCAATACCCACTCCAGTATCCTTGGGATTCCCTGGTAGCTCACATGGTAAAGAATCCACCTGCAATGCAGGAGACCTGAGTTCAGTCCCTGGGTTGGGGGATCTGCTGGAGGAGGGCAAGACAACCCACTCCAGTATTCTTGCCTGAAGAATCCCCATGGACAAAGGAGCCTGGCAGGCTACTATCCATGGGATCCCAAAGACAGAGAATGTTGGAAAATGCATTAGTCATATACTTTATTGTGCATTTCTTGATTACAAATATCATTCTTATGTCATTTGAAATCATAATTTATGGATTTTATTCTAATACAATATGATAAATATATACAGATATATATTTATACAGATATATAAATATATACAATATGATAAATATATACAAATACATAACTACATATAAATGTTTATAATGAATGATGCTGATATGTATAACTAGTTTAAATCAATTTTCTCAGATTATATGGTTATTTTTACTTATATAGATATTTAATATGACATTTACAATGAAAATATTTATTATATATAAGAAATAAAAATGCAGTTGAATGGATTGACTTATTGATATAAGCTTATTTCCAGTGGAAGAGGCAAATAATTTTGACAAAAAAAGAGTGAATTTTAATGAGTATTCAAGTGAAAGTGAAGTCACTCAGTTGTGTTGGACTCTTTGCAACCCCATGGACTGTAGCCTACCAGGCTCCTCTGTCCGTGGGATTTTCCAGGCAATAGTCCTGGAGTGGATTCCCATTTCCTTCTCCAGGGGATCTTCCCAATCCAGGGATGAACCCACATCTCCTGCATTGTAGACAGACGCTTTATTGTCTGAGCCACCAGGAAAGTTCAAAATGAGTATTAAAAACAGTGACCAATTAACATTCTTAAATCTATAGCATCTAAGACAATTTAAACATCTATTTTTTGCAATTCTATGTGAAGTTTAAGTTTCTGCATTTTTAATCACCTCTTGATCCAACATGGCAAATATTGAAAAAAATTATGTATCTCTTTAACTCTATAGGTTTACATAAAGTAAAAAGAGAAAGGATAATTAATTTCACTCTTTGTCTTAAACATTTTAAGAATTTTTTGAGATGTAATTCATACGCCATAAATGTGAATGGGTATGTATACAGTTCAATGTTTGCAGGAACTTCCTGTACAATGTTGAAAAGCATCAAAAACAAGCATATTACTCTTTTTCTTGGTCTTATAAGGAAAAATAATCTTTCACCATTGTTTGTGACATGAACTCTAAGTTTTATGTAGATACTCTTTATGATGTTGATGAAATTCCTTTATATTCCTAATCTGTTGAATTATTAGGAAAGAAAGCTTGGATTTTGTCAAGTTATTTTCCTAAATCTGTTGAGGAAACATGGTATATTGCATTAAATGATATTCAAAAATTAAAACAACCTTGCTTCGCCTAAAATAAATTCCACTTGGTAGTGGTTAACAATAATTTCTACATATCACTAGACTTCACTTGCTATTACTTTGTTAAAAATTTTTGCATCTATATTCAGTGAAGACATTGGCCTGATTTTATTTCTCTCTTTTTGTTCTTTCTCTTTTTCCTTTTTTCTTTCTTTCTTTATCTGTCTGGCTGTCTTGTTAGAATAAAACTTGCCTTACAGAATGAGAAAGTATTTCCTCTTTCTCAATACTTTGTGAAAGATTAGTTTCATTTCTTCCTTAAATGGTTGATAAAATTCACCAGTGAATGGTATTTTTTTAAGAAAAGAATGGTATTTTTCAGGACAGCAAATAAACCAGTTACATTAGAGCTAAGATAAAGTAGCAAGTGGAGAAGGCAATGGCAACCCACTCCAGTACTCTTGCCTGGCAAATCCCATGGACGGAGGAGCCTGGTAGGCTGCAGTCCATGAGGTCGCTAGGAGTCGGACACGACTGAACAACTTCGCTTGGAGAAGGAAATGGCAACCCACTCCAGTGTTCTTGCCTGGAGAATACCAGGGACGGGGGAGCCTGGTGGGCTGCTGTCTCTGGCGTTGCGCAGAGTCAGTGGTATTTTTTTAAGAAAAGAATGGTATTTTTCAGGACAGCAAATAAACCAGTTACATTAGAGCTAAGATAAAGTAGCAAGTGGAGAAGGCAAGGCAACCCACTCCAGTACTCTTGCCTGGCAAATCCCATGGACGGAGGAGCCTGGTAGGCTGCAGTCCATGAGGTCGCTAGGAGTCGGACACGACTGAACAACTTCGCTTGGAGAAGGAAATGGCAACCCACTCCAGTGTTCTTGCCTGGAGAATACCAGGGACGGGGGAGCCTGGTGGGCTGCTGTCTCTGGCGTTGCGCAGAGTCAGACATGACTGAAGCAACTTAGCAGCAGCAGCAGCAAAGTAGCAAGTATCTGAAATGGCATTAAAGACAATTATTAGGGAGCTCATTTTAATTGAATTAAAACCTTCAGAAAATAACTATTATGTCACCCCAAGTAACTTTTAGTTCTGATAATGTACACCACAGAAATAAAAAATTTACATGTATTATTGTTGTGTTAGAAAATTTATGTGTATTAGAGTTGTGTATTATTGTTCACATCATGTTATGTGTGGTGTGTGTGTGTGCATATAAATGTGTACTTTATACAAGTTATATCATCTTTTTCATATGACCATGAAGAGATGTAAAACCCATAGATTCTCCTCCTCACTATAAGATACTTCATGTATGCCTTCTGTGTCTCCACTGTAATGTTCTTATATTTGCTAATCCTTAAAATTTTATTCATTATTTTATGGAGTCTCATTTTCACTAGATATCTGCCATACATCTCTAAAAAAATTTAATATAGTTCACTTGATTCATTATAACTTTTTTTCATATTATGAAAAGTATGTAGTGTAATATATTTTTAAGAATGGATACGGCAAGAAATGTTTCAAACATTAGAGTTTCTGTTCAGCCCTAAAAATTATGACTAAATCAGAAATCCATTACTGCTGTATGTTTATTACAAAAGATAAAACTGAACTTCATTATTTAAGATATTTCAGGGTGTATCAACAAATGATACATGTGCTACAATAGTATTCTCACGAATTTAAAACTTCTTCTCAATTTTATGCTAAGTAATAGCTCAGAAGCCTTTTATATAATGTGCTTCCTTAGTAACATCCTCAACTCTTCAGAATTACAGCTTCAGTATCAGAACAGATTTCTTCACTCTTGGACCCCAAGTTTTGCTAAATATGCATGATCATCAAAATCTTCTTAAATTACAGATAACTTTACTGCTTCTGCAGTAGTTAAATTATGAGAGTCACTATATTTGCAAAATTATTCTAAACCTACAGATTTTAATGCTCTAAGAACTGACATAAAAGATATTTTCTCCTACATGTTAGGGAGAGAAACTCCTCTTGTTTAAAATTACAAATATATACCCTTGATTCTCACAAGCTCTAGGTCTCATTTTCTCAATTGAAAGTTCTTCACACAGATTTGTCTTTGAAACCTCACTTCTACTGTATATTTTGAATAAGCCTGTAGAATAAACCTTTCTGTAACACTTACTTGATGCTAATAATAAAAGTAGCTTCAATTTGTTTAGTGCCAAATATATACAAAGCAAAATTTTTCAAGGCTTGCGATTGTAATGAAGAATGGGCTATGAAAGAAAGAAAAGCAAAATTTCTTTTAACATTTAGTCAGTTTCATGCAACATAATAAGTGCTTACAATATATTAATGTTGCCCAATTCTCTCCGCCACCTTTTGAGTTAGAGATAATTAATCTCATTTTAGAGTTGAATAAACTGAAACTCAGAAAGGTTAATTGCTTTGCACAAAGTAACAAAGCTAATATAGAAGAACAAAAATGTAAACCTGAGTCTCACTAATACATAAATCTCTCAGCCTTCTTGCTCACACATCGATACTCCTTCTGATTGGGAGTTCATGTACACTCGTGGCTGATCCATGTCGATGTGTAGCAAAACGAATATAGTATTGTAAAGCAAAACAAACTAAAAAAATAAAAATTAATAAAAAAAAAAGAAGTAATCATTTTTACGATTTTTTTTCTTAAGGTTTCCAGTTTTATTCTCCATAAAGCACCCATTTTTAGCTTTGACTTCCTATAGTAATTATTATGGCCACCCAGTTCCCCAAAAAAACCACACATACTCTTCCTAGTGGACTCATAAGTTTTAATCTTTTTAAACATTTTAACATGGAGAACTTTTCGATTATAGTATAATGAATCATGATGCATTCATCACCCAGTTCCAAATAGCATCAATATTTGTGATAAATATTTTTGTTTAATCTATGCTTCCAGTCACTCCTCACTATCTCATTCAGTTTTTCAGATAAAATTTACATAAATTAAAATATATATGTTAAATATATAATTTTGATAAATGGATATTTAGTCCACACTTCCTATAAAAATATAGAATAGTCTAATTAGGCCAGATGTTTCTTCATGCTCCTGCCAGTCATTTGCTCTCAACTCCAGAGATTACTATAGTTCTTATTTTTTAACCATATATTAGTATATCAGTTTTTCCTTTTTCTAGAACTTCATATATATGGAATCACATCAATGAACTATTCTCTGTCCAGATTCTTTGTCTCATCTCAATTTCAGTGAGGTTCATCCACATTGTTGTGTGTACAAATAATTTGAGTTTGAGCTGTTGTTTTTGGTTTTTTGGTATAATATTGAGGTATGATACGAATATTTCCTTTAGCTGCTAAGTCTTGCCCAACTCTTTCTGTGACCCCATGGGCTGCTGTGGACCATCAGGCTCCTTTGTCCATAAGATTTTCCAGACAAGAATACTGGAGTGTGTTGCCATTTCTATCTCCAGGGGATCTTCCAGACCCAGGGATCAAACCTGTACCTTCTGCTCTGGCAGGTGGATTTTCTACCACTGAGCCACCAGGGAAGCCCAACAGTTGCATTATATGAATATTCCACATATAATTTATCAATTTAATGATTGGCATTACTGTTATGTATAGTTCTTGGTTGTTTCTATAACGTTTGGGAAAAAAATATCTCTGTAGACAACTGTACTTTTGTTGTTGTTGTTGTTGTTGTTAGATATCTGGAAATGAGATTGCTGGATTAAATGTTTCAGTTCAGTTCCTTTCAGTCGCTCAGTTGTGTCCTACTCTTTGCGATCCCATGAATCGCAGCATGCCAGGCCTCCTGTCCAACACCAAGATCATGGCATCCAGTCCCATCACTTCATGGGAAATAGATGGGCAAACAGTGGAAAGAGTGTCAGATTTAATTTTTTGGGGCTCCAAAATAACTGCAGATGGTGACTGCAGCCATGAAATTAAAAGACGCTTACTCCTTGGAAGAAAAGTTATGACCAACCTAGATAGCATATTCAAAAGCAAACACATTACTTTGCTGACTAAAGTCCGTCTACTCAAGGCTATGGTTTTTCCTGTGGTCATGCATGGATGTGAGAGTTGGACTGTGAAGAAGGCTGAGCACCGAATAATTGATGCTTTTGAACTGTGGTGTTGGAGAAGACTCTTGAGAGTCCCTTGGACTGCAAGGAGATCCAACCAGTCCATTCTGAAGAAGATCAGCCCTGGGATTTCTTTGGAAGGAATGATGCTAAAGCTGAAACTCCAGTACTTTGGCCACCTGATTTGAAGAGTTCACTCATTGGAAAAGACTCTGATGCTGGGAGGGATTGGGGGCAGAAGGAGAAGGGGATGACAGAGGATGAGATGGCTGGATGGCATCACTGACTTGATGGGTGTGAGTCTGAGTGAACTCCGGAAGTTGGTGATGGACAGGGAGGCCTGGTGTGCTGCGAGATTAAATGCTTACTTTTTAGTATTTCCAAACCTCCGTTTCCAAAGGGATGATACCATTAACATTCCCATCAGCAGTGGATAAGAGTTCTGGTAGCTCCCTGTCTTTACTGACATTTGACTCCTGTCAGCCTTTATCATTTTAGCCTCTTTGGTGGATATCTAGCAATATCTCATTGTAATTTTAATTTGTAGTATTTCTCTGGTGGCTAATGATGGAAGGTCATGAAGATATTATTGTGGTTTTTATTCTCAAAGCTTTATCATTTTACTCTTAACAGTTAAGGTTATTATCTACCTTGAATTAATTTATGTGTATTGTGTAAGATAAGGGTTATTGTTGATTTTATTTCCACTTGGGTACATCCAGTGAGTCCAGCACCACTTGTTAAAAAGACCATATAAGGGTACATTTCTGGTTTCTCATAGCTCAACTTAAATAAAGAATTAACAAAGTGATTATTGTAAGTTAAATTTTATTGGGACCCAAATGAGGACTGCAGCCTGGAAGATGGCACCTCAGATAGCTCTGAGAAACTGTTCCAAAGAGGCAGGAGGTGAAGGTCAGTATATACGGGATTTTGGTAAAAGGGGAATAGATGTATTCAAGCACACACACAAACACACACATATATATATTGTTATTCTTCTGAAGCTTTTGCTGGTCACAAGAAAGAGTAATCACCATGAAGAATGTTAGTGTTTTTCTAGATATGAGGAGATATGAGAATGAGGCTCATAAAATTAGCTCTAGGAAATATCCAACTATCTGAAGACTTGTCCTGCCAGTTTTAGTCCCAAACACAAAGTGCCTGCTTCTGCTCTCCACCCTGAACTCTTTTCAGAGGGTGTTAAAAATCAGCAGCTGCAGGGGCACATTATTTAATTCTTATAGAGGTAGATGGTAAGTGCCCGTGGTAAGTACCAATTTGTAGTTGACACAAATCACTAACAATATCGTTGCTTTACAACCTATTTTTAAGATAATTCCACACTTTCTTTTTGCCTTTATCACTGAACTGCTTTCAATAATTTTTGCTCTTTATTGTAGTGATGATAATAAACACCTTCTATAAAACACAGTGTGTGTTTAGAGTTAGGGACTTCCCTGGTGACTCAGACAGTGAAGAATCTGCCTGCAATGCAGTAGTCGATACCTGAGTCAGGAAGATCCCTCTGGAGATGACAGTCCACTCCAGTATTCTTGCCTGAAGAATTCCAAGGACAGAGAAGCCTGGTGGACACCAGTATTTACTATTTAGAGTAAAATTATATTACTCTGCATGAAATACAGGAATCTTGCAAATGGTTCTTGTACACTGTATATTGTGTGATTTACATTATATATCTATGGCATCAAATAATGTCATAAACTTCAAGGTAGTGCCACTTTTCAAATAATTAACTTTAAATAATCATTATATATATATATTTTAAGAGTTACATTTTATTTGGCAGGAATTTTTTAGGACTTCAAGCCAAGGAGGTAGCATTTCAAGTAACCATGGGAGAATTGCTCTGAGGAGGCAAGAGGGGAGCTAGGATATATAGAATTTTTGCAACAAAGACTAGGCATTGGGAACATAAAAAAATTACTGTTAATTAAAGAAAGCCAGATCTGTCTAGTTGAGGAATTTAATGCTTTTCTATATATGGGGAGACACAAGAGTCTGTGCTCACTAAAATCATTTGTCTGAAATGTTCCTCAGCTATCTGGGGCTGGTATCCTGTGTCTTTCGTATCCTTAGTTTCCTCAGAGCTCACTCTAGGGAGTGGCTATAGTCTGATGGCTGTTAAATGCAAGTATTTTCCTTCCTGAATTTCCTCAGGGCTTAACAGCTCACCATAAGCTGTAGCTACAACTATGGATGACTGTGACAGCTTTTGTTTATTGATATGACAAGAAACATTCCATTTCTTAGATCCTCTCCTTGGCCTGGAATTTGGCCAATATTTAGGAGACATTTCATGACCAATTTTTGTCCCATGTTTCTGGGAGGCTTATACCAAATCAGGCAAAAATTCATGTTGATATACAACTCCAGGTGTTAGTTTCCAGATTAGGCCCTGTTGATAATTAAAGGTTCTCTGGACGGATACTGTCTCTTACTAGTGGTCAGTTATGCTCCAGGAGATATTTCCCCTTATTGTTCCTTTCCATACCTAGAATAACACTATTGTAATTATTCAATGGATTTATTAATGTGATATATTTCCTTAAAATGTTTAGCCATCAGTTTTATTGGAGGCCTGATTACACATCCAGTACTATAAGAGAAAACAACATTATAAAATAGACAGGATATAAGTAGGTAATGATATTGACAAAGTCATAGCACATCAGAAAAAAACAGTTCATAAATAATTTGGGGAAAAGAATAAATTTAAAAAATGTTTAATATAGCTAGTTGTAGTTCAGTTACATTAAACCAACAAGTCCAAGGAGAGCCAGCTGGAGAAGCCAAATTCTGGAAGGATCAGGTAGAGAGAAAAATATAAATATTTCATCTTTGTTTATAAAGGTATATTTTATCAACATGTTTTAGGTCATAGCATAAGAGGAAATGTTTTTTTTCTGGAAAGCAAAGATTAAAGCTAGTGTATTTTTCAAAAAGTCATAAAGTTATAAACTATACTCATTAGTTCATTCAGTCACAGGTAATTAATTCCTGTTTATTTCAATGAAGTAAGCAGGTTTTCCATTAGTTCTGTCATTTGTTACCCAGTTCAGCAGTATTATCTAAAGGCTATATTTAGAAACATATTTATTTTTAAAATAGTTTTTATGAGTCTTCTTGAAAATATTCATTTTGTAAAAACATCAGTATAAAATGATGATTGAAAGGACCAAACTTAAAAAAAGCATGGTTAAAGATTTGAGTAAAATACAATTAGTATTTTAGATATTTCTGGACATATAACATTTTAAGTTAATAACTAGTACTATTGCTGATAATGTTGTATTAACAGTGACAGACTTCATTTTCTTAGGGTACAAAATCACTACAGATGGCAACTGCAGCTATGAAATTAAAAGACACTTGCTCCTTGGAAGAAAAGCTAGACAAAACTAGACAGCATGTTAAAAAAAAGCAGAGACATTACTTTGCAAAGATCCATCTAGTCAAAGCTATGTTTTTTCCAGTAGTCATGTATGGTGTGAGAGTTGGACCATAAAGAAAGCTGAGCACACAAGAATTTATGCTTTTGAACTGTGGTGTTGTATAAGACTCTTGATAGTCCCTTGGAAAGCAAGGAGATCAAATTAGCCCATCCTAAAGGAAATCCGTCTTGCATATTCATTGGAAGGACTGATGTTAAAGCTGAAATGCCAATACTTTGGCCACCTGATGTGAATAACTGACTCATTGGAAAAGACCCTGGTGATGAGAAAGATTGAAGGCAGGAGGAAAAGGGGACATCAGAGGATAAGATGGTTGGATGGCATCACCGACTTGATGGAATAAGTTTGAGTAAGCTTCAGGAGTTGGTAATGGATAGGGAAGCCTGGAGTGCTGCAGTTTATGGGGTCTCAAAGAGTCAGACATGACTGAGCGATTGAACTGAACTGAACTGAACTGAATATACTGTCAGGGCTATTCCTGGTCTTTGGTTTGGTTTCACCATATGTATTGATGTACAATTAATATACAAAACAGCTCATGTTTAAGATATACAATCTCATAAGCTTTGACATGTGTGTACTCATGAAACCATTAAGAAAATCAACATAATAAACATATCCAATACTTCCATAGGTTTCCTTTTGCTCTTTAGTATTTCTGCCCTCATATGTGCTGCCATCTCCAAACAGACAACATTTGATCTGCTTCTTGAGACTATAGACGTCTCAATGTACATTTTTAAAACTTTTGTATAAAAGAATTCATACAGAATTTGCTATATTGTTTGGCTTCTCACTGAAACCATTATTTTAATATTCATCCACATTGCTCTATATATCAGTTTTATTCTATCATTCTTATGTTATACTGAGTAACATTCTATTGTTTGATCAATCCATTTTTGGTGGGCATTAGAGCTGTTCCAAGTTTTTGGCTATGGCAAATAACATCCTCGTCATACCTAGAATTACTTTAATTGATTTTTTTTCTTTTTTCAATGGGCAAATTGTTCTGCTTTTGGGGTGCATGATAATTTTTTATTATATGGTACACCTTGTATATGTTTGTCCTTGTTGGATGATGGATAATTTGTATCCCTATAAATACTGAGCTTTCTTCCAAGGTACAATTAACTTATTCAAAACCATTTGATCTTTGTGGATATTGTCTTTAAACTTTATTAGGTGGAAGCAGATCAGTGTTTAGACTAGTGTTAATTTTACAAACCATTAAGTAAGATCTTTTTAGTAGTCCATCTGTTTCTTCATGAATTATAAGGTTTTCTACACTGTTTCTTTTTACAACAAACACCATTCTTTACTGTGAGATTTGCAGGTTGCTATTTCTAATCATTTTTGGTATTTTTTTCTCTAAACTCAGGTATTTTCAATATACATACTCACCACTTAGTGTTATGCAGACACTGCAGAAATCCAGATCTCTCCCTCCCTCCCTCTCTCTTCTCCTTCTCTTCCTCCTTTCTTGCGCTCTGCACTGTGAACTTTGGCTGCCTTAGCCTCCTAGGCTCCCAGACCCCTCTCCTCTCCTGAGAGATAGTTGAGTTCTGCCTTCCGTTATGTTTTCCAGACAGTACACTGAGACAATTATATGGCACATCTTATTTCTTTCCCATCGCTCGGAGATTACATTGCTGGGTATTATTGTTTCATTTATTTTGTCTGGATATTTGTTGTTTTGGATGGGAAAGTAAATCTGGTCCCTTTTGCTCCATCATGGCTGAAAATAAAATTGGCTTTTATTTACTCACATTTAACATCTGTACCTTTTTATTTGTATTGAAACTACCATCTGAAGTTATTTTCCTTCATCCGGAGTTATTTCCTTAGCATTTTTTGTATACAAATTTGAATACGATGAATTCTCTCAGTTTTGGTTTACAATAAAATGTTTTTCTCCTATCATTTTTGAATGCTTATTTTTCTAGATATCACATTTCCATTGATAATAGCTTTTATTTAGCACATTGGACTGATTGTTCTGTTGTAGTTTAAAGCCTTTTTTTTTCTAATAAGTCAGCAGTTATTTTAATTCCTTTTTGTGTGTTTGTGATGGATCATTTCTTCTGCCTCTTTTAGTTTTTTATCTTTATCTTTTGATATCCACAGTTTTGCAATGATGTGATTTTTTTAAAGTATGTGCATCTGTAGTTTGAAGTTTTTTCTTCAGATTTATGAGTTTGGGGCTATAATATATTTCCGAATAATTTTCTGCCCCATTCTCGTTCTCCTTTCCCATAGTACTTCAATTACAAATATTTCAGAGTACTTAATATTTATATTACTCAAATTATATATTTTCAACTGATTTATCTCCAAGTTCACTGATGTTTTCATGTATAGCTTCCTATTTTTTATTAATTTCTGCATTAAAATCTTTATTTCAGCCATACTTCTTAGGCTCACTGCATTGATTTGGTTCTTTTTTATAGTTCTATTTCTTTATTGATTTCTCATCTGATTATACATGAATGTATTTTCATATAATGCATTAAGCATATTTTAATAGCAATTTTATTCATAGGTTGCTAATTTCAATATACTGATAATTTCATGAAGACTTTCAAATGGCTACATTTTTTCCTGTATAAATTCTATATTTTATTGTTCTTTGCATTATCATTGTTTCTGACTGGATATTATGTTATATTTATATTTATTAATGTCATTGTAGAGATTCTATATTTTCTTATAATTCTATTCAGAGGGTTAATTTTTTTTTTTTTTCCAAGCAGGTATTTCACTTGGCTGAACTCAAATCATGTCTCCCTTACATGGGCAGCAACTGAAACAATAATCCAAATCTTTCACATTTGAGTCACTACCTTTTGAGAGTTTTCCTTATTTTCTTTTTTGAAAAATGTAGTGTTTTATTAGGATTCTTGCAGTTTTTAAACATTCTTTGTTCCCATCTTCTATCCAAATCCCCCTTTCCAGAGTTTCCTCCATAAATTTTCAAATATGTCACCAACCCCAAATTCTGTTCTCTGACACATATCTATCTTATATTTCTATCTGCAGGAGGGTTAGAATTAAACTGCAAAATCTTGAACTCCATATATCTTTAAAATATTTATTTGCATAAAAACTAGTCTACATAATTTTGTAAAGTAATTGGACTTAAGAAATAAAAAAGTATCCTAACTTGTTACTAATCTCTTGCAACCATTTCCTTTTCTCCCAAATCTGTTAAGCGCCCCTTATTTAGTGAGGATACAAATCAGTGCTATTTATTATAAAATATTTCCAAGATCAATTGAACTAAAATGTACCTGTCAATCTTTTCCCTGAAAAACAATCACATGCCATGTTCAGTTCACTTCAGTCCCTCAGTCATGTTCAACTTTGTGATGACATGGACTGCATCGTGCCAGTCTTCCCTGTCCACACCAACTCCCCAAGCTTACTTAAATTCATGTCCATCAAGTCAGGGATGCCAACCAAACATCTCATCATCTGTCATCCCTTCTTCTCCTGCCTTCAAACTTTTCCAGCTTCAAGGTCTTTTCCAGTGAGTCATTTCTTGGCATCAGGTAGCCAAAGTATTGGAGTTTCAGCTTCAACATCAGTCCTTCCAATGAATATGCAGGACTGATTTCCTTTAGGATTGATTGGTTGGACCTCCTTGCAGTCCAAGGGACTCTCAAGAGTCTTATCTAACATCACAGTTCAAAAGCATCAATTTTCAGTGCCCAGCTTTCTTTATGGTCCAATCCTCACATCCATACATGACTACTGGAAAATGTGTAGCCTTGACTAGAGGGACCTTTGTTGGCAAAGTAATGTCTCTGCTTTTCAATATGCTGTATAAGTTGGTCAAAGCTTTTCTTCAAAGAAACAAGAGTCTTTTAATTTCATGGCTGCAGTTACCATCTGCAGTGAATTTGGACCCCAAGAAAATGAAGTCTGTCACTGTTTCCACTGTTTTCCCATCTATTTGCCATGAAGTGATGGGACCAGATGCCATGACCTTCATTTTTTGAATGTTGACTTTTAAGTCAACTTTTCACTCCATTATTTCACTTTCATCAAGAAGTTCTTCTCTTTCTCTTCACTTTCTGCCATATCGGTGGTGTAATCTGCATATCTGAGGTTATTGATATTTCTTTCAGCAATCTTGATTCCAGCTTATGCTTCACTGAATCTGGCATTTCACATGATGTACTCTGCATATAAGTTAAATGAGCAAGGTGACAATATACAGCCTTCATATACCTCTTTCCCCATTTGGAACTAGTCTACTGTTTCATGTCCAGTTCTAAGAGTTTTTTCTTGACCTACATACAGATTTCTCAAGAGGCAGGTCAGGTGGCCTGGTATTCCCATCTTTTGAAGAATTTTCCACAGTTTGTGGTGATCCACACACTCAAAGGCTTTGGCGTTGTCAATAAAGCAGAAGTAGATGTGTTCTGGAATTATCTTGCTTTTTCTGTGATCCAGAGGATCTCTGGTTTGATCTCTGGTTCCTCTGCCCTTTCTGAATTCAACTTGAACGTGGGTAAGTTATCAGTTCACGTGTTGCTGACATGTTGCTTGGAGAATTTTGAGCATTACTTTGGTAGCATGTGAAGAAGTGAAGTGAAGTTGCTCAGTCATGTCTGACTCTTTGCGACCTCATGGACTGTAGCTTACCAGGCTTCTCAGTCTATGGGATTTTCCAGGCAAGAGTACTGGAGTGGGATGCCATTTCCTTCTCCAGGGGATCTTCCCAACCCAGGGATCGAACCCTCGTCTCCTGGATTGCAGGCAGACACTTTATCCTCTGAGCCAACAGGGTAGCGTGTGAGAACAGTGCAACTGTGTAGTAGTTGGAACATTCCTTGCTATGCCTTTCTTTGGAATTGGTATAAAAACTGACCTATTCCAGTCCTGTGGCCATGGCCGAGTTTTCCAAATTTGTTGGCATATTGAGGGAAGTACTTTCACAGCATCATCTTTTAGGATTTGAAATAGCACAACTGGAATTCCATCAGCTCCACTAGCTTCATTTGTAGTGATGCTTCCTAAGGCATACTTGACTTCTCATTCCAGGATGTCTGGTTCTAGGTGAGTGATCATACCATCCTGGTAATCTGGATCATGGAGATCCTTTTTGTATACTTCTTCTGTTTATCCTTGCCACCTCTTCTTAATATCTTCTGATTCTGTTAAGTCCATACCATTTCTGTCCTTTATTGTACCCAATTTGCTTGAAATGTTCCCTTGGTATCTCTAATATTCTTGAAGAGATCTCTAGTCTTTCCCATTCTATTTTTTTCCCTCTATTTCTTTACACTGATCACTGAGGAAGGCTTTCTTATCTCTCCTTGCTCTTCTTTGGAATTCTGCTTTCAGATGGGTATATATTTCCCTTTCTCATTTGACTTCAGCTTCTCTTCTTTTCTCTGCTATTTGTAAGGCCTCCTCAGACAACCATTTTGACTTATTGCATTCTTTTTGAGGGTGATGATCTTGATCACTGTCCAGTGGAAATGATAAGAAGCCCAGTCTGTTGGAAACAGGGACATTAAAAACTATTTCAGCAGAAAGTTCATGCAGCTCAGTCTCAGATTTCAGAAGACTTTCAGTTAAGATCAACAAGCTACAAAATGCACTACTAGTTCAATAAGAATACATAAAACTGCACCTGATCATGGAAAATATATATCACTCACCCTTAGATGGACACTTCTATCAGGACTCTGCCACTTGAGACTAGCAAGAGAGGGAGGCCCAATGCCCCTTGCAGTCCCAGCTCAGCAGGAAGTAGCCAGAGAGTCCTCACTGCCCATACTCTTAAAGAATTGGACCTCGCATCTCTTGAGGGGGTAATATTAGGTAGCTAGAATAGGAAAAATGAGTCCAAAATGGTGGTGGCTAAAAGACAAAGAAAGGGAAAAGCCCATGATAACAGAACAAAAGAAAATCCATGGACCAGAGTCAGAATCAGGTAAAACAAACAAATCCCCTTCCTGGCTAGCCCAGTTTTCAAAGGTCAGGCTCAGGATGGCAGAATAGAAGGACATGAGCTCATCTTTTCCTGCAAGAACTCCAAAATTGAAACTCAGTGCTGCACAACCATCAACAGGAGAATGTTGGATCCCAAGAGCAATGGAGAAGCCCCAACAAGATGGTAGGAAGGGAGAAATCGCATTTAGAATCAAACCCCATACTTGCCAGCGATGCTCAGGGGGCTGAAACAAAACCTTGTGTGCACCAGGACACATAGTCCCCACAGAGACTGAGCCAGATCTATCTTTGAAAGTTTGAGTGTCTCCTGTGGAGGCACTGGTCAGCAGTGGACTTTTGTGAGGACAGGGGCTCTGGCTGTAGCAGACCTGGACTGTGCAACATGTGGCATAAACCCTCTTGGAAGAGGTCACCATTTGCTCCACCAGACAGCCGCCAAGCAGATGACCCACAACCTGGAGAACAATTATACCAAAGAAATTCTCACACTGTTAAGAAACTTCTGGGCCCACAACAGATTTTCCAACTGGGGATCTGGCAAAGGGACTGAGAACCTCCAGGGAACTTGACTTTGGAGGCCAGTGGGATGCCATGTACCTGATTTTATAGATTCACATAAATGCATCTGACTTTAGTTAGGAACATTTGCCAACATGTAATGGAAACTTTTTTCTCCACCTGTTTGCTTGAATGAGTCACTTCCCTTTAACACTTTCTTTAGTTGACTTTTTCTAGGAATATTTCTTCACACTATCCCACTTGTATGAAAAATTGAGTTTGGGTCCCCTCTTTTATGGACTTTTGTGTTATTTCCTCCTTTCTTTTAAGCCATTTATCACACTATAATATATTGGTTGGTTTAACTTGTCTTTATAATAAATCAAATTCCCTGAGGTCAAGCACTGAATATTTATTTCTAAATTCTCATCAATTAGCATATTATTTTTGAAAAGCAGGCTCTTATATCAATTTATATAGTTAAGTTGAATTTTTACTATGTAGAATAATGTCATCTGTTTTATAATTTCTCCTTATATTTTTTTAAGTCAGTGGGAATATATGACTATTTGGACAGTTTCAGGCTTGATACCAAGGGAACATTTCATGCAAAGATTAGCACAATAAAGAATAGAAATGGTATGGATGTAACTGAACAAGAAGATATTAAGATGAGGTGGCAAGAATACACAGAACAAAAATACTAAAAAGACTTTAACAACCCAGATAACCACAATGTTGTGATCACTCAACTAGAGCCAGACATTCTGAAATCCTAAATCAAGTGGGCAGTAGGAAACATCACTATGAACAAACCTAGTGCAGGTGATGGAATTCCAGTTTACCTATGTCAGATCTTAAAAGATGATGCTGTGAAAGTGCTGCACTTGATATGCCAGCAAATTAGGAAAACTAACCCATGGCCACAGGACTGGAAAAGGTCTATTTTCATTCCAATCCCAAAGAAAGGCAATGTCAAAGAATGTTCATTTTCAGTTCAGTCACTCAGTCATGTCCAACTCTTTGTGCCCCATGGACTGCAGCATGCCAGGCCTCCTTGTCCATCACCAAGTCCTGGACTTACTCATACTCATGTCCACTGAGTCGCTGATGCCATCCAGCCATCTCATCCTCTGTCGTCCTCTTCTCCTCCTGCCTTCAATCATTCCCAACATCAGGGTCTTTTCAAGTGAGTCAGAACTTTGCATCAGGTGACCAAAGTACTAGTGTTTCAGCTTCAGCATCAGTTCTTCCAAGAAACACTCAGGATCTGTAGGGTGGACTGGTTGGATCTTCTTGCAGTCCAAGGGACTCTGAAGATCTTCTGCAACACCACAATATAAAGGCATCAATTCTTCGACATTCAGCTTTCTTTATAGTCCAACTCTCACATTCACGCATGACTACTGGAAAAACCATAGCCTGACTAGACAGACCTTTGTTGGCAAAGTAATGTCTGTGCTTTTTAATATGCTGTCTAGGTTGATCATAGCATTTCTTCTTTTAATCTCATGGCTGCAGTTACCCTCTGCAGTGATTTTTGGAGCCCCCCAAAATAAAGTCTGTCACTGTTTCCACTGTTTCCCCATTTGACATAAAGTGATGGGACCAGATTCCATTATCTTAGTTTTCTGAATGTTGAGTTTTACGCCAAATTTTTCGCTCTTCTCTTTTACTTTTATCAAGAGGCTCTTCAGGTCTTCTTTGCATTCTGCCATAAGGGTGGTGTTATCTGCATATGTGAGGTTATTGATATTTCTCCTGGCAATCTTGATTCCAGCTTACGCTTCATCCAGACCAGCGTTTCTCATGATGTGCTCTGCATGTAAGTTAAATAAGCAGGATGACAACATATAGCCTTGATGTACTCCTTTTCCTATGTGGAAACAGTCTGCTGTTCTATATCCAGTTATAACTGTTGCTTCTTGACCTGAATACAGATTTCTCAAGAGGCAGGTGAGGTGGTCTGGTATTCCCAATTTGTTAAGAATTTTCCACATTTTGTTGGAATCCAGAGTCAAAGGGTTTGGCATAGTTAATAAAGCAGAAAAGATGTTTTTTCTGGAACTCTCTGGCTTTTTCAATAATCCAAAGAATGTTGGCAATTTGATCTCTTGTTCCTCTGCATTTTCTAAAACCACCTGGAGCACCTGGAAGTTCACGGTTCATGTGTTTCTAAAGCCTGGCTTGGAGAATTTTGAGCATTACTTTACTAGAGTGTGAGATGAGTGAAATTATGTGGCAGTGAGAGAATTCTTTGGCATTGCTTTTCCTCAGACTGGAATGTAAACTGACCTTTTCAAGTCCCATGACCACTGCTATGTTTTCCAAATTTGCTGACATATTGAGTGCAGCACTTTCACAGCATCATTTTCAGGATTTAGAATAGCTCAACTGCTATTTGAAATAGCTCAAGTCCATCACCTCCACTGGCTTTGTTCACAGTGAAACTTCCTAAGGCCCACTTGCCTTCGCATTCCAGGATGTCTGTCTCTAGGTGAGTGATCACATCATCGTGATTATCTGGGTCGTGAAGATCTTTTTTGTATAGTTCTTTTGTGTATTCTTGCACTTCTTAATATATTCTGCCTCTGTTAGGTCCATACGATTTCTGTCCTTTATTGAGCCCATCTTTATGTGAAATTTTCCCTTGGTATCTCTAATTTTCTTGAAGAGATCTCTAGTCTTTCCCATTCTATTGTGTTCCTCTGTTCCTTTGCACTGATCACTGAGGAAGGCTTTCTTATCTCCCCTTGCTATTCTTTGAAACTCTGCATTCAGATGGGTATATCTTTCCTTTTCTCTTTTGCTTTTCATTTCTCCTTTTCTCAGCTATTTGAAAGGCTTCCTCAGAAGCCATTTTCCTCTTTTATATTTTTTTCCCCCCTTGGGGATTATCTTGAATCCTGCCTCCTGTACAATGTCATGAACTTTCGTTCAAAATTCTACAGGCACTCTGTCTATCAGATCTATTCCCTTGAATCTATTTCTCACTTCCACTGTATAATCATAAGGGATTTGATTTAGGTCATAAATGGCACCCTACTCCAGTATTCTTGCCTGGAAAATTAAGGATGGAGGAGCTCAGTGCGCTACAGCCCATGGGGTCGCAAAAGTCAGACACAACTGAACGACTTCACTTTGAATGGTCTAGTGGTTTTCCCTACTTTCTTCAACTTAAGTCTGACTTTGGCAATATGAATTTCACTATCTGAGCCACAGTCAGCTCCAAGCCTTGTTTTTGCTGACTGTATAGAGCCTCTCCATCTTAGGCTGCAAAGAATATAATCAATCTGATTTCAGCATTGACCATCTGGTGATGCCCACGTGTAGTATCTTCTCTTGTGTTGTTGGAAGAGGGTGTTTGCTATGACCTGTGCATTCTCTTTGTAGTGTGTCTCTTCATTTTTTCTGGAGTTATTTCTCCACTGGTCTCCAGTAGCATATTGGGCACCTACCACCCTGGGGAGTTCATCTTTCAGTGTCCTATCTTTTTGTCTTTTCCTACTGTCCATGGGGTTCTCAAGGCAAGAATACTGAAGTGGTTTAAAGTGGTCCCCTCTTGAATGGACCACATTTTGTCAGAAATCTCCACTGTGACCTGTTCATCTTGGGTGGCCTTACATGCTGCTCCTGCTGCTAAGTCGCTTCAGTCGTGTCCGACTCTGTGCGACCCCATAGACAGCAGCCCACCAGGCTCCCCCGTCCCTGGGATTCTCCAGGCAAGAACACTGGCCCTACATGGCATGGCTCATATTTTCATTGAGTTAGACATGGCTGTATTGCACTGGAGTGGTGGTTGTGAGGCACTGGAGTGACTGTGAGGAGATACCCCATGCCCAAGTGCAAAGGAGAAACCCCAGCAAGATTCACATTTGGAATCAAACCCCATTCCTTCCAGGGATGCTCAGAGGGCTCAAACAAACCTTGTGCACACCAGGACCCAGGAACCCCACAGAGACTGAGACAGTACTGTGTTTGAGCATCTCCTGTGGAGGTACGGGTCAGCAGTGGACTGCCACAGGGATGGGGCTCTGGGTGCAGCAAACTTGGGTATGGCATAAGCCTTCTTGAAGGAGGTTGCCATTAACCCCCCATAGAGCTGCTAGAACTTAAACACCCCTGGGAAATAGACTTTTGGAGGGCACAAACAGAATCTTATGTGTACCAGGACCCAGGAGAAAGGAGCAATGACCTCACAAAAGACTGACCCAGACTTGCCCAGGAATGTCCAGGAGTCTCCAGTGGAGGCGTTGGGTCAGTAGTGGCCTGTTGCAAGTTTGGGGGCAGTGAGGGTAGCAGTACATGCATGGGATCTTTTGATGGAGGTCACCATTATCTTCATTACCTCCACCATAGTTTGGATCCCGGTAAATAGCAGGGAGGGAACACAGCCCTACCCATAACAGAAAATTGGGCTAAAGATTTACTGAACATGGCCCTGCCCATCAGAACAAGAAAGGTGGAAATAACATAAAAGTCCATAAAAGAAGGGGACCAAACTCAATTTTCAGTTACTTCTATTTTCTAAGTAATCCCCCTTCAATAGTAGAAGTGAGAAATAGATTTAAGGGACTATATCTGATAGACAGAGTGCCTGATGAAATATAAACAGAAGTTTATGACATTATACAGGAAACAGGGATCAAGACCATCCCCAAGAAAAATAAATGTAAAAAAGCAAAATGACTGTTTGAGGAGGCCTTACAAATAACTGAAAAGAGAAGTGAAAAGTGAAGGAGAAAAGGAAATATATACCCACTTAAATGCAGAGTTCCAAAAAATAGCAAGGAGAGATAAGAAAATCTTCCTCAGTGATCAATGCAAAGAAATAGAGGAACACAATAGAATAGGAAAGATCAGTGATCTCTTCAAGAAAATTAGAGATACAGAGGGAGTATTTCATGCAAAGATGGGCAAAATAAAGGACAGAAATGGTTTGGATCTAACAGAAGGAGAGATAATAAAAAGAGGTACAAGAATACATAGAAGAACTATACAAAAAAGATCTTCATGACCCAGATAATCATGATGATGTGATCACTCACCTAGAGACAGACATCCTGGAATAATAAGTGAAGTGGACCTTAAGAAGCATCACTATGAACAAAGCTAGGGAGGTGATGGAATTCCATTTGAGCTATTTCAAATCTTAAAAGATGATGTAGTGAAAGTACTGCACTCGATATGTCAGCAAATTTGGAAAACTCGGCAGTGTCCACAGGACTTGAAAAGGTCAGTTTTCATTCCAATCTGAAAGAAAGGCACTGCAAGGAGATTCAATCAGTCCATCCTAAAGGAGATCAGTCCTGGGTATTCATTGGAAGGACTGATGTTGAAGCTGAAACTCCAATATTTTGGACAACTGATGCAAAAAACTGACTCATTGGAAAAGACTCTAATGCTGGGAAAGATTGAAAGTGAGAGGAGAAGGGGACGACAGAGGATGAGATGCTTGGATGGCATCACCGACTTAATGGACATGAGTTTGAGTAAACTCTGGGAGTTGGTGATGGACATGGAGGCCTGGCACGGTGCAATCCCTTTGGTTGCAAATAGTCAGACAGGACTGAGTGAATGAACTGAACTGAGTGTATTAGCATGGAGGGAACACAGCTCTATCTATCAACAGAAAATTGGAAAAAAGATTTACTGAGCATGGCGCCCCAGTTCAGAACAAGTCCCAGTTTCCCCCTCAGTCAGAAAGCTTCTCTCCCACAGGAAGGTTCCTTAATCCTCTCATCTCAGAAGGCAGACAGACTGAAAACCACAGGAATGTTCAAACTACCACACAGTTGCACTCATCTCACATGCTAGCAAAGTAATACCCAAAATTCTGCAAGGCAGGCTTCAACAGTACCTTAACAGTGAACTTCCAGATGTTCAAGCTGGTTTTAGAAAGGGCAGAGGAACCAGAGATCAAATTGACAACATCTGCTGGATCATTGAAAAAGTAAGAGAGTTCCAGAAAATCATCTACTTTTGCTTCATTGACTATGCCAAAGCCTCTGACTGTGTGAATCACAACAAGATTAAATGCAGAGTACATCATGCTAAATGCTGGGCTGGATGAAGCACAAACTGGAATCAAGATTGCCAGGAGAAATATCAATAACCTCAGATATGCAGATGACACCACCTTATGGCAGAAAGTGAAGAGGAACTAAAGAGCTTCTTGATGAATGTGAAAGAGGAGAGTGAAAAATTTGGCTTAAAACTCAACTTCAGAAAACGAAAATCATGGCATCTGGTCCCATCACTTCATGGTAAATAGATGGGAAAACAATGGAACAGTGATAGACTTTATTTTCGGGGCTCTAAAATCACTTCAGATGGTGACTACAGCCATGAAATTAAAAGATACTTGCTCCTTGGAAGAAAAGTTATGACCAATCTAGACAGTATATTAAAAGCCAGAGACATTACTTTATCAAAAAAGTCCATCTATCAAAGCTATGGTTTTTCCAGTAGTCATATATGAATGTGAGAATTGTACTATAAAGAGAGCTGAGCATCGAAGAATTGATGCTTTTGAGTTGGACAAGACTGAGTGACTGAACTGAACTGAACTGATGCTTCCCTTTGTAAATTTATTTCTTTTTACTGTTCTTCATCCCAAAATACAGAAGCAGTATAGTATAGTGCTTTACATTCTTAATTAAAATTTTTACTTCATTATAGTAGAATTCAAAAAAAAATAATGAAATCTACCCACACAGTTTTATTTTTAAAGTTGCAGGTGAACATTGTCCTACTGGACCAGTCTGTATTCATGTTTATTCTTTTTAGGTAATATGAACACTTATATGTTTAGATCTTTAAAACTGCATGAGCATTAATTTCATGTATTCCTTCACTAGTGTAAAAAATCAATTAAAATATTTCATCTGGCTTTATATTTTGATTAAAGCAATGCATTTTGCTCATTCTTAAAGTTAAATGAGGAGTTTTGCCTTCCTTTGAAATGCAAAATTATAACTATAGACAAGACATCCATAATTTACAAAGTCATGACTATAGTTTTTGCCAACAATTTATTCTAAGTATTTTGTTTAAACAGACTCGCGTTCAATATAATTGTTAAATTGAGTATTATTTGCTTTTGCTCCTTACAAAGTGTTTACATATTATCAAATTTTCTAGTAACTAGTAAAAGTTTTCATTTGAAGCAAAAGAACATAATTAATACTGAGGATCACTTTCTGCTATAGGCTGAAAGTTTGTGCACCCAGAATTTCAAATGTTGAAATCTTAATGCCCAGTGTGATGGTATTAGGAGGTACCACCTTTGAGAGTTGATTAGGTCAAGAGAGCAGAGCCTTATGGATGGAATTAATGCTTGTAACAGAGATCCAAAGGCATCTCTTGTCCCTTATGCGATGTTAGGATACAGTGAAAGACAGCTATCTATGAAGCAGGAAGAAAATCCCTACTAGGCCGTACATCTGCTGGCACCTTCATATCAGACTTCTCAGCCTCCAGAACTGTGAGAAGTAAATTGCTTTGTTGTAAGCCACCCAGTGTATGATTAGAACAGCCTGAACACTTTCCATCTGGAAAAAAAGAACATTTGTTGACAGGAGGAAAAAATAATAAGAAAACCAGGAAATATAAAATAATGGCAAAGAAGGAAAGTTAATTTTTGGTATCAGAGAACTGACTCAACAAATATAGACTAAGAGATATTTAATTATATTTTAATCTGATTTTTTTGAATTATACTCCTATATGTTCACATGTACTCCCCAAATAGAGTTGTAAATCACCTTCACAATCCAGTTTTTGAATGTTAAAGAGGATTGGAACAGTGGAAATAAAGGGATAAAAAGCATTTTCATAGTCTTCAAAGTTTTGTCTTATTATGAATCATCTGAATAGCTACCATTTTGGAGGACACTCTACTATCTGCTGAAATCACTGTTGTTTTGTTGCCTAAAACATGGCTAGCAGGTGGTAAAGATGAGGAAAGGACAGAAAATGGAACATGTGCCACTTGAGAGGAAATGGCTTGCACTAGCTAGTTCTAAAAATTGTTAAATGGCAATTCTGCAATATGTTGTGTTAGAAATTGATAGCCAAATCTACAATGTCCTAAAAAATTCAAATACATTACCAAGAAGCTGTAAGAATTGGTGTTTATATTGACTACAACACTAAGCTAGTAATATTTAATAATAATTAAGTTATTACTGAGAACCTTTCACTCTCAAAAGCTGTATAAACTGGCAAGGTGGATTAGTGACACGTCTCATTTTGTTATATGGAGACCCTATAAAATGACATATTCATTTCCTCCCTGAGTCGACTCAGCTTTTCACTTCAACCTAAATAAAATTGCTTACTTTGATGCTTTCTGAGGGTTCTCCTTTGAATGATTCTTTAAATACCCATTTGCTGTCTAATGTCGTGTATTTTTTTTTTTTTTTCCCTGCTCAGGCATTCCTCCAGCAAGGCTGACTTTGACTCTGAGTCAAAGCTTATTTAAAGTATAAGTTAATCAAACTGCTACTTCATAGACAGTGATACCAAAATGTCTTAAAAAGAGTAATAAGAATAGATGAAAAATCTAATTCCAGTGGTCACCATTGTTTCATATTGTCAATCGTCAAACCAATTGCTCCATATACTTCATCATCCAGGATATTTTTTACTACTATTGTCCTACTCAGAGTTAAATTTTTAATTATAAAATTTTAAATGTAATATGTTTTGGGTAAAAGTTTGACAAAGGATACAACAGTAACTGTAAGACATCTTCCATCAGCAAAATTTTCTGTATGGCATTATAAAGAGAGTAAATATTAAGAAAAACATGGTGTTGCTTTATAAACTTCTATTGGAAAGAACTTTAATAGCTCTCAGGTGCTAGGTACTCAAAAAATAGTCATTAAATGCCTATCATGTGCCAGGACTCTTATATTAATATTTGCTGTCAGAATTTGACAGCAAACAATGATGTGTTTTCTTTAAATTACAAAGTCTCAGTTCCACCTGGTTCTTGAACCAATTTTTTTTCTTTTCTTTTCTTTTCTTTTCTTTTTTTTTTTTTTTGTTTTGTTTTGTTTAGTTGCATCACATGGCTTGTGGGATCCTAGTTCCTTAACCAGGGATGAGAATACTGAATCTCATCCCGAGGCCCTGGCAAGTGAGAATACTGAATCATAACCCCTGGACTGGCAGGGAATTCCACTGAAGCAATTTCTGACAGGCTTGTTGACTAGTATATGGTTTTAGCAGGAGATAGGATCTGAAATAAACTTAACCCTAGTTATCATAGTGTACCTCTCTCCTCACTATGAGCCACTGTGCTCAGTGTATTCTAGTGAGTTCACTGTGTTCTTTATTTGTCCTTGACATGATCTTTTTATTTTGATGATTTTGTTCCTAACTGGTGTTAGAGTCTTCCCTGGTGTCTTGGATGGTAAAGAATCCACCTGCAATGCGGGAGACCCTGGTTCAGTCCCTGAGTTGGGAAGATCCAGTTTTTGGAGAAGGAAATGGCTATCCACTCCAGTATTCTTGCCTGGAGAATTCCAAGGACAGAGGAGCCTGGTGGACTAAAGACTGCAAAGATTAGGGCATGACTGAGTGACTAAGCACAGGGGTTAGAGCCTAATCCTAAATTTTAGCCTATCATCTTCATCTCGGATTTAGAAAACCTCCCTGGCCAAACCTGATAGTTAGTTCACCCAGAATTGAGATCTATCTGATTCTGAAAATCATTACTGCCTAGGCAATTTGACCACTTACTACAATGGCTTGCTTACCTTTCTGACTCTTACTTCTATTTTGGATAGAGCTCATATTCATCTAAATCATTTAAAGCAAACATTGTCAAACTAAGGTATGAAGTCTAAATTTAACTCTCCCTGTTTTTTTGAATAAAGTTTTCTGTAGCACAGCCACACCCATTTATTCTCATGTGAGTGTTTTCATGTTACAGTAGAATACTTGAATAGTATGGATCCCAAAGCTGGAATTATTTTTGTCTGACTCTTTACAGAAAAGTTAGCTGAGCCTTGCTTTAAAGCTTCTATTGAACAGTTATTGTCTGTGAGCTTGACGTTTCTGACAACAGATTAGCATTTTTACTACCAATCTAAACATTTTCTTTGTTTTACCTGCCTAATGTCTTCCTGTAGTTCCAACATATCTCCAGAGAAGCTTGCCTGACATATAACATTAAATTATCTCCTTATTGTTCACTGTGTAATGTTTTCTGATAGTACTCACAAGCATGATGATGGTTAAGAACAGTGAGGTCCACAGAGAGACCTCACTACTCTTTTCATAGGAATTAATCCTATTTCTTTCATTTCTCAGTGAAATAGAAACCATAAAATCTAATTAACTAATCATATTAGACTAATAAATATTCTAACAGAAATCACTCTGTGCCTTTTGTTACTGTCTTTAGTTTGGTTTCTTTTTTGTTCTTTTTTCCTAAACAGTTGACTTGAAATTGAAGACTCTAGAATTTGGACCTGAGAACTCATAGTTTAAGGGCTTAGGTATTAGAAACCAATGAGACTAGGTTTGGCTCCCAGCTCCCCTGCTACTATCCATAAATGTATTATCATATTGCATTCTGAAATTGTAAATTACTAAAAATAATTTCAAAATAGATAAATAGCGTATTTTCTATGTGATCCATAACTTGAGCTTCAGGGAAGCTATTCAGCTTTCAGTTTACATTTTCCAAAGCTTATCTGAAAAACATGATTTTATATGTTAAATACACACACAATTAGATTTCATATATACAACATTTCAAAGGCTGTAAATCATCAGGACACACTTGCCATGATCTGTAACATTAATATTGACCAGCACCACAGGGCCTGGCACAGTGTATGTATCAATAATACCAAATACTTTAAATTTTCCAGAGAGTCCTTCTCTTTCATGATTCCATGAATTTGTCAATGGTTTTCTCTGAGTTTTGTCTTGTTTTCTCATCCTTCAAGCCAGTGCTCATAAATGTTGTCTTGGACACTCAGCCTACATGAGAGTCAATTCAGAGCTCAGAGAATCTAAGCAAGCCAAGTATAAAAAGTAATATTGATTCTTCAGTATCACTATTTTCTCAATTGTATATTGCTACATCTCTCTCATTCTCTAGGTCTAAATTCTGAAGATTAGATCTAAATCAAGTATAGATTTAAGTGTTTTTATCTTTCTTCTCTTTGGTGTAATATCTTTTTGGATGTACAGCCCAGTGGATAAAACAGATGAACAACCAAACAAAAAAAGTAACTTTTGGCCATGGCCTGATAATTACTTTCCCTTTGAGTAGAACTGGACTATCTCTTTTCCTGTTAAACTTCACCAATCTCCTTACTTCACTTAATATGGGCACAGCAATACAGAATATATTGAATCACAACATTTTATCAATTTCAGGACAAATTAATTCTTACAATATCTCTGGAATTGGAGATTTATCTTAATGTAAATGAAATGGTAATCTAATGTTGTGGCATGGTTTCAAAATATGTTTTAATTTCCTAGTGTTACATAAAATAATTCTATAGTTTACAATCAATGGCTTCTTAGAACTGAATACATGTATGTATATGTGTATGACAATTTTTGGCCAAGTCCTATAGAATGTAAACTTTGTAATGAGACTGAACCCTATGTCTAGCATACTTGGCACTTACTAACTATTCTATATCATTAGTAAAATGATTAAATAAATGCTACCCATAGTAACATATGTGTATGCATGTGGTCTCTTTGGAATGCCTATACCTGTACTTGAATAGTCTAGTAAATCTTGGAATGTGTTCCAACCTCTGCATCTTAAGAATATAGGCAAATCTCCAAAGCTGAGTATGAACAGAGGAAACTAAGGTCAGTCTATAAATTCTAGGCTTAATTTTTTTTTTTTTTTTTGGTGAAAATGAGAGAAACCTTCAGCTAACTAAATTTGGATCTGCCAAGAATTTTGCTGAGAAGTGTGATCAGTATTATCAGGAAGTGTATGTATAATATCTAATACCAATTGTATGAAAAGTACTCTGTTGTAGGTTACCACATTTGGTTAATAGGGCAAAAGTGTCTTTTTTTGGTTTCTTTTTCTCTGGCTTCCATTTATTATTAGTCTTCATAAAGAACATATCTTAATTCATAAATGTATGCGTTGATGTGTGTTGCAGGCTGAATAACTGTCTCCTCAAGATATCAATGGCATTGGCGAGGTGGTGAGGCTGCCAAGTGGAGCTGACCTAGAATAAGACCGTGCTACTGCTAATGGGAACGCAACATTCATTTATTATTAGTCTTCATAAAGAACATATCTTAATTCATAAATGTATGCGTTGATGTGTGTTGCAGGCTGAATAACTGTCTCCTCAAGATATCAATGGCATTGGCGAGGTGGTGAGGCTGCCAAGTGGAGCTGACCTAGAATAAGACCGTGCTACTGCTAATGGGAACGCAACATGCAATTTGACATTATCAGACGAGACCTTAAGAGAATTAAGTAAATTTACTTCTAGGATCCTGTTATAAAGAAACGTTGGAAATAGAAGTTTATCCTGGGGTTAAATTGCAAATAACCAAAATAGCTTTTTGTGACCACCTTATTTAAAATAGCAGCACCTCAGCACACATATATTCCCTATTTTCCTTTCCCGCTTTACTCTTAATTAACACTTGTATCTGCCTGCTTTAGCTTGTTGATTATGTATTGCCTGAATCCCTGTACTGGACTGCAGACTCCATGAAGGCAGGAATTGGGTTGGGAAACTGATTTATTTTGTACACCTAGAACAGTGCCTGGCACAGAGTAGCCATTCAGTGATGTGTTTGTTAAATAAATGGATCGGTGTTTGACATTACGGTGCATTGATAAGGTACAGTGTTGTATCATCAGAAATTGTACCATATTGTTCAACCCTGATTCATTCTTAGTGATATGAGGAGTGATAAAAATGACCAGTAAAAAATCAGTTTTTTAAGGTATATATAGAGGAAGATGCTAATTGTATAAGTACATATTTTCAGAAAGAAATATACCAAAATATTAATAGTTATCTTCTGGTGTGACTTCCCTGATGGCTCAGGCAGTAAAGAGTCCACCTGTAATGCAGGAGACCTGGGTTCGATCCCTGGGTTGGGAAGATCCTCTGGAGGAGGAAATGGCAACCCACTCTAGTATTCTTGCCTAGAGAATCCCTTGGACAGAGAAGCCTGGCGGGCTATAGTCCATGGGGTCACAAAGAGTCGGACACGACTGAGCAACTAAGCACACAGCATGGCACTTAGTCTGTCAGACCGGTCATGTCCTGAAATGGGTACTGAGCCCCGAAAGCACCAACAGGGCCTGACTCAGATGTCGGCCGCTCCTCGAGGGGTCCGGCTGGTTCCTGTGCCCCCAGGACAGAGAGGTGGCCCTGTGGACAGGCCCCACAGGGGCACAGGTCTGACCCACGTCGGGGAAGCCCTGGGGCCTGGGTGGAGGAGGGGTGTCCCCGAGTCACCCAGCAGGCTCTAATGAATAGAACTAGCAGAAAATCTGAGTTTTTTTTCTGGGTTGTGACATTATGGATAAATGTGTTTCTTACTTTTTTATAAGATTTAGTATTTCCTGAGATTTTCTGTGTGGAGCAAAGCATTCCAGAATCTAGAATAAAATGACATTATTGAAAAGTAGTGGAACTCATTATGGCAGAACTGGTGGGAAGCAGGAAAGAAGGTCCACACACTGGGTCCTCTCTGCTCTTTCAGATGTACGACAGGGCGATCAGCGCCCCCACCAGCCCCACCCGCCTGAGCCATTCAGGGAAAAGGAGCTGGGAAGAACCAAACTGGATGGGCTCTCCCCGACTGCTCAACAAGGACATGAAGGCAGGCCTGAGCAGGTCCCTGCAGGCCCTTCCCACAGGCTCCTCTGCCTTCGACACAGGTGAGGAAGGCTGTTACCCTCTGGGACTCCTCTCGGGCTCTTGGTGCTACTCTTGCCCTCAACACGTTTCTTAAGGACACGTGTGCCAGGCGCCATGCTGGCCTTTTGTGCTAAGCCCTTCTCCTCTCTGGGGCTGAGGTGGCTGTGGATGAGCAAGCACGGGATGAGCTCACGGGCCTCTCTCTCTTGCCTTGGCAGATACATTCTGCCCGCCCCGGCCCAAGCCATTGGCCAGGAAGGGCCAGGTAGACTTGAAGAAGTCACGACTCCGCATGTCCCTGCAGGAGAAACTTCTCACTTACTACCGGAACCGGGCGGCCATCCCTGCCGGCGAGCAGGCTCGGGCCAAGCAAGCTGCTGTGGACATATGTGCCGAGCTCCGGAGCTTCCTGCGGGCCAAGTTGCCTGACATGCCACTTCGGGACATGTACCTGAGTGGCAGCCTCTATGATGACCTGCAGGTAACCAGGGGGTGCTTACGAAGGGTAGGGTGGTTCTGACCATGATGCTTCTCAATAGTGCCATTGGGGCAGCAGATCAGCGTCCCGGGCTTGCCAAAAAAGATTAGTCTTACTGCTTCTAATTCTGCACATTGTGATAGCATTTGAGCCCTGCCTTTAATTCGTTTTCAGTCATAAAACTTCTAGGAAGCTGTTAGAGGCTTCCTCCCTCCTTATTCTTGTCCCAGTTTCACCTTCCTGGCTTTCTGTCTTCTGGGATCTTGAAGGCATGGAGGATGTTATATGTACTTCTGGGTCCAGAGACAGTGGGGTGTGTGGAACGAGCACAGGCTCTAATGTCTAACAGACCTGGGTTTAAGTCCTCACTCTGAATTGATGTAGTCGTGTGCAAGAATTTTTAGATTCCTTTTTTGCTGGGTCGGGGGTGGGGGCGGCGTGGGATACAAGATGATGGGACCTGTGTTTGGGGAAACTTGTCTCTTGAGGAAATGAAGGTCCCTCAAACCCTTTTTAATTTTGCTACAACAGGTGGTGACAGCCGACCACATCCAACTCATCGTGCCCCTCGTATTGGAGCCAAACCTGTGGTCATGTATCCCCGGGGAGGACACCATCATGAACGTCCCTGGCTTCTTTCTAGTTCGCCGGGAGAATCCAGAGTATTTTCCTCGCGGTAGCAGTTACTGGGACCGCTGTGTGGTAGGGGGCTACCTTTCTCCGAAGACGGTGGCAGACACATTTGAGAAGGTAGTGGCTGGCTCCATCAACTGGCCAGCCATTGGATCCCTCTTGGACTATGTGATTCGACCAGCCCCGCCCCCAGAGGCCCTGACTCTGGAAGTGCAGTATGAGCGCGACAAGCACCTCGTCATTGACTTCCTGCCATCCGTGACCCTTGGTGACACTGTCTTGGTGGCCAAACCACACCGGCTAGCCCAGTACGACAACCTGTGGCGGCTGAGCCTGCGTCCTGCTGAGACGGCGCGCTTGCGGGCCCTGGACCAGGCCGACTCGGGCTGCCGCTCCCTGTGCCTCAAGATCCTCAAGGCCATATGCAAGTCCACTCCGGCCCTGGGCCGCCTCACTGCCAGCCAGCTCACCAACGTCATCCTCCACTTGGCCCAGGAGGAGGCCGACTGGTC
>SJXQ01004864.1:0-20442 GCA_006408695.1 Aepyceros melampus | reverse complement strand
TGGTCCCCGGACATGCTGGCCGACCGCTTCCTGCAGGCCTTGAGGGGGCTCATCAGCCACTTAGAGGCCGGCGTTCTGCCCAGTGTCCTGAGTCCCAAGGTGAACTTATTTGCAGAGCTCACCCCCGAGGAAATAGACGAATTGGGATACACTCTCTATTGCTCGTTATCCGAGCCGGAGGTGCTGCTGCAGACGTAGGGCAGGTGAAGGCCAAAGCAGGCGTCGGGTGCTCAGGCCCCCCGATTTTCCGTTAGAAACACTTGGCTGCATAGTTGGTGCCTCACAGGGTCCCTAGGTGCCTCCTGTCTTGCTGGTCATCACCCTGGTCACTTCATGCTGATTAGAATGACATTTCTGTCTCCTCTTTTCTCACCTTCCCTTTTCACTTTTGTTATCAAACACTGTGCTCCCTACTTTTCCCCTCCCCTGTGCTCCAGGCTAGTTTTCCTTGAATGAATTGAGAAGGTGGAGCCCCGGCCTGAGCTGTGGCGACCACTTGGTATTTTGTGTCTTGGCCTAGGTCTGTTGTGTCGGCTGTGCCGCCTGCTCCTCTTCGGTGTCTGCTCTGTCTTTCCTGCCTGTTCACATCTTTGTTACTCTTTTTTCCTGGAGTGCATCTGCCTAATTAAGATGTTGCCTTGCAGTTGACTGTCACTGAAGTTAGGATTGCATGTTTCAAACAACTCTGCGCAGGGAGTGCTCAGACAGTATTTAGGATTTCTGGGGATAAAGCTGGTAAAAAAGCTGGTCTTTGACGCGAGTTCCTGGAAAAAAGAAGCCCACCCCCACCTCTTGACCAATTCATATCCAGAAGGACCGAAAAGTACTGGGCACACTGTTGGCTGCCGCACAGGGGAGTGGGGCTCACGATAAACGATGCAGAGTTATCCAGAGACTGTGTTTCTCAGTGGCCATTGGTGAGCATGCAGGTGGGCGAGCCTGGAGGTGGCAGTGGGGTCTGTGCCTCACCTGAGGCTGCTCACATCCGGCGCCGCTGGGTGCAGGTGTCAGACGGGGCCGGAAGCGCTGCTGTTGGCCCCTCCCTGCCATATTGCCAATGAGGACAAGGCCTTCAAGGACACAGTCTTAGTGCTCGAGGTTGACAGGCAGCTGAACATCAATGACCACATTCCTCCCTGTCGGGCCTGCCTTTCTCGGATACTGCCTTAGTGTAAGAACGGGTCCAAGAGCCAGCCCTTCGATCCCCAGCATGTGCCATAGGAATGTGAGGGAGTGTTTGCTGAACTCTGCAGGCATCACCAGAGGCCAGAGGGCAGGCAGACATGCACAGACCTCCTCCTTCCATCCCGTCTCTCACCCAGCACCTCGGGAGATCGGTGCTACCCAGGAAGAGCACATGGCTAGAACACATGAGAGGGAGGTGGGTACTTCCCACATTCCTTTGTTTCCTGCTGCTAAAATTGCACTGTTTATTGCAATGTAAAAAGTATCCTGAGAGTGGGGAGGAATATTTAATATACAATGTCAGTGCATCTTGTTTTGTGTGGTTTTTTTTCCTGTTTGTGGCAGGAGGTTGATGATAATTCTATTTCTGATCTGCCCATCCAGTATTTTGTTCTCCTATCAAATCTTAT
The DNA here is from genome assembly GCA_006408695.1 of Aepyceros melampus. Classification (NCBI taxonomy): domain Eukaryota; kingdom Metazoa; phylum Chordata; class Mammalia; order Artiodactyla; family Bovidae; genus Aepyceros; species Aepyceros melampus. The sequence goes on along the minus strand of SJXQ01004864.1, from coordinate 18,847 downwards.
TTTTAATCTTACTACCTCTCCATCAGTGAGATTCTGGTGAAGCTCTCCACAGCTGTCTCATTCCTTTCCAATGACAGTGACATGAAATGACTTTAAATAGCATTGAAACCTTAGCTTCCCTTTGAATTTAAGGTAGAGACTCCTGTCCCCTTTTTTGTCATGGTTTAGTGGGTTGAGCAGTAGGGTTAACACTGGCTATATTTAGAGTCTTCCTGACTCTTCTCTTACATACATGCAAAGGCTCCCTGAAATGGTTCAGTTGTTCCCTTTGTATGAAGACAGAGAGAAATGAAAAGCACAACAGCCCAGAACCCTGAGAGAGGTTCTCCATCTTGGCTGTTCATCAGAGTCAAACTGGGAGTTTAAAATGCTCTGTACGCCTGAGTACCATCCAGGGTGACTGGTGTAGAGGGTGTGGGGTGGAGCTGAGCACTGATGTACCCATCTGCTGTCATTAGAAGAAAAGGAAGGCTAGGGCTATGAGTGTTTGAAAAGCATTCTTCTTTTTCTTCATTCAGAAAAAGGATCTGGTTTTCCTCATGTGAATATTAGAAAACCTGGAATTTTCCCAAGCAGGTGTCTTTGAGCAAATTCTATATAAGACATTGGATGGAGACTCAAAAAACAAGACTTTAAAGACCAGATCTCAAATCATCTAAGCCAAGTGGAATTGTGATTTGAGTTTATCATCTCTGAGCACCTTTCTACAGGCAGCTCTTACCTGTTTTCACAAAACCAAAACACCTAACTCTGCCATTTCACAAGCAAGAATCTCTTAGTGGTCCTCAGAACTAGAAGCAGTGGGAATTCTTGACTCTAGTCCTGGTGGGTTTGCTGACTGAGATAGGGCAAGTCCCATCATCACATGTGGATGAAGTTCAGTGCTTTGAGATTCTTGGATGAAGGAGGGGACCCCCCCCCAACACACACATTTTTTTTTTTCAGCTTTGGAGAGAGATGTAGGGCCTTTTCCCACCTTTCTGCTCTGTAACTTTCACCTTTGCCTGAGGTAACAGCATCTGCTTCTACTCGATCTGGAAATTTTTTTGCACCATCTAAGTTAGCAAACCACATAGTTAGCTTAATGCTTGAAAAAAGACTCATCTCAAAAACTCAGTCAATTCCAAAGTGTATTTTGGTTTCCCTTGTTGCCCCTTCCTAAAACATGAGTTCAATACAAAGTACTTTATACTCTTGGTTGTGACTTTTTTTTCCCCAAATAAAAAAATAGCTGAAGCTCATGTTTGGAAAAATTGTGTTGTGAGACCTATAATCTTTCCTCCTGGGCTCAGCTCCTGTTCATATTCTTATTGGCTGGTTTTGCTCCCTGGTACTTCACTCAAGTTGAGAACACAAATGGTTTGGATGAGGAATCAGCTTCAGGATCAAGAGGCCCTGGAGAGGGCTGGGGGTGGAGTTGTGTGAGCGGGGATCCCTTCCATGTGTTCAGAGGCTCTGCTGTGGCACATCCTTGAGACTATGACCCTGGCCGAGAACTGCTCTCAGGACGTGTTAGAATCCTGACCTTTGAGCCGAAGCTTAAAGCCAAAGAGAATGGTAAGAGGACTTGGGACTAGAGCTGTGAGGCGGTAGCCCTTGTAGATACACTTAGCTGATTTGAAGAGGCCAAAATACCAGAGGTGTGTGTTCTGGGGCTGTGTACAGCACGTTGCTTACCTTTTTGTTACGGTCACCTCATGCTCTCTATTCACCCCTGAGGCCAGGCCCACAACCTGCCATCCAGTCATTTACCTGCCCTTTAATAAGAGGTTACTATGTCTGGCGGATAGGTTTGGAATTTGGCACCAGTCTTTTCTGTCCTGTCTGGGCTAGGTCCAGAGAGAAGCAGCTTAGCCCTGAGACCCAGACAACTACTATCCTTTTTCTCCTTGAGGGAGGAGATAAAGCCAGGGAATGTGCTGTCTGTCTACAGCATGGGAAGACAAAAATAAAAAGTTTCCAACAGCTTTGGCTTGTGTGCGTGGTATGAAACATTTTCCTACAGGAGTGGGACTGGTTCTCCATTTGCAGGTAGGAGAAACTTTGAACTGGGTTACCATAATGGAAATGATGGGACGACCTGCCACTGGAGTCATTCTCCCACCCCTCTGCAGTGTCAGTCTGGAGCAGGATTACTTTTAATTCTCAGCCATCTATATGGTCATCTGTCAAGAAGCACTGACAGTTCCCTCCATACAGCAAATGGAGGACATGTCCCCCAGGGTCCTTGGTGACACCTTTGGAAGACTTGAGTAGTGGCTCAGGGCTTCTTACTGTCTGCACAGAAAGATTAGATGCCTTACGTATGTCAAGATATTTGCAATTCCCCAAGAGAAAGGCAAATCCCATGGGCGGAGGACCCTGGTAGGCTGCAGTCCATGGGGTCACTAAGAGTTGGACACGACTGAGCGACTTCGCTTTTACTTTTCACTTTCATGCATTGGAGAAGGAAATGGCAACCCACTCCAGTGTTCTTGCCTGGAGAATCCCAGGGACGGGGGAGCCTGGTGGGCTGCCTTCTACGGGGTCGCACAGAAGTCGGACACAACTGAAGTGACAGCAGCAGCAGCAGCAAGTAGAAAGGAAAACTGCATCTAGTATGCTTTGCCTATACTAGTCGCTCAGTTGTTGATTTCATCTCTGTAAATAATAGTCCTCTAAAGAAGCAGGATGATGTCATGGAGATGGGAACGGGGGACCTCGGAGGTTCAGAAGACCTCAGTTCTAATAATAGTAGTAATAGGAACTATTTATCCAGCACTTATCAGATACCAGGAGCTCTGGCTCAGTGCTTGCATGTATTACCTTACTTCATTCTAAGCATACTCATCATGAGCCTCATCTTACAGATCAGGAAACAAGACTCAGCAGGATAACTTACTCAACCAAAACGTCTCCACTAATAAACAGCCAAATTTGGGGGTATTTGCCCCTAAAAAATCTCAACTCCTACCTCATACTGCCTTCACGGGGCAAGAACACTTCATCCCTTTAGTCCTCAGTCTATCACTGAAAAGAAATTGTTAGGCTAGATTGAATCAAGTCAATGAATAGTCAGTAGTCACGGAGGACAGTGCTTCCCCAATTTTTCACATCACAGTCCTCAAAGGAATATTTGTACAGCCCACTTAAGTGGATGGAAGCAAAAATTCAAGGTTTCCACTTCTATAGGGCCTGACAAGGGGGTTGAGAGGTGGTGGAGGGCTTTCTCATCACTCTTAACAGTTCCCCAGGAGAGCGCAAGTTGCTGATCCCGACGTGGACGGCGGCTTCCAAACACAAACTACCGCAATTGGGCATTAGGAGGACTTGCTGGGAAGCGACTGTGCCTGAGTTACAGCGGTGGGAGATAAAACCACTCGAGAGACAGTAGCTTAATAAAATCTCTCCTTGTTCTTAGCGGAATTGAAACTACATAAACGGAAAGAAATCCCCCCTGTAACAGAATAGCAGATTTATATTTTAGCAAAATGGATTAGTAAAAGCACACTCGCATCTGCTCGACTTTCACAGTCAAGAGTAGGGACGCGGAGCTGGCCTTTGATGGTAAGTGGGCACATATGCGGCGATTCGACTGACGTCATCCGCCAACCTTTTCAATTACTGAAGGGCTTGCGGTCCTCAGTATTTTGCAAAATGTCTGCATGAAAACGACACTGTGACACACGAAGTGACACTTCCTTTCGCCTAGTTTTATCTTCGGGCCTGAAACTGGTCGCTAGTTAGAGGCTTCACTGAGAACAGAATAAAAGGACTGCAAGGCCGGGACCTAACGCCATTATTTGCGACGCACTAGGCGAGGGCTGCCCCAAGCAATCATGACCGGCTCCGGGCGGACCAGCATGAGAAAACCAACTCAAAGCGTTACCACAGGAAAAAGCGAGTGGGCGACAGCGCCAGACGGCGGGAACCTCCCCGGCCGCCCCGCCCCTTCCCGCGCAGATCAGGAGCTTGAGCCAATAGAAATTGGAGATATAGATGACTCACTGGGCCCGACCAATCATCTCGACGCGCTCTCTCCTCCATTATCTCGCGCGAGAACCAGGAGACCGTCTACTTCACAATAAAAACCTTTCTTGGGGGTGAAAGCCTTCTTTCTCCGCCCCTCGAGCCAAAACCGGAACTGAGTGTACGGATCCCTCCGCGCTCTCTGGCGGCGGCCTAGAGTCTCTTTGATCTTAAAAGCCTTGTAAAGAAGTACACCTTTTTCCTGAAGCCGTAAATAAAAAAAGCAACTAATTCCCTCTTCACTGGTATGCCCTAAACATAAAAGTCGGAGATTTGGAAACGGTCGGGGAGTCGGATAGATGACCATACGTGGGCGGGAGGCGCGAGTCACGTGATGGCGGCGGAAGGATGTGGTCTGTGATGCGTCCTCACAGAGGCAGAGTCTATAAAGGAGCCGCGCTCAGCTTGCTGTCGCCATTTTTTCTTCCTCCCGCCAACAGATGTAGTTCCTTCCGGCAGGTGTGCACAGTCTCTCCTCCCGCTCCCCTAGGGTCCGCGGCCACCATGGCGCATTAGAGGCAGCAGTGCCAGCGGCAGCATCGGCCTTTGCAGCGGCGGCAGCAGCACCAGGCTCTGCAGCGGCAACCCCCCAGCGGCTTAAGCCATGGCGTAAGTACGAGGGAGGAGCCGCTCTGGCCGGGGTCCCCGGGTCGGTGAGGGGTTTTCGCCTGCTTGGGCGCGGCCGACGGCTTGGCGGCGTCGCGGAGGGGGAAGCGGTTTTACGAGCGCCCAGGACGCGTGACTCCTGCTTGGGTGTCTCCGAAACGCCGGTGCCCTTGTGTCGGGAGACCGCGGCGTTTTGCTGCGGAGCAAAGCCCTGGTCGGCCCCGGGCTCCCCGGAAACCACCGGAGTCCCATCTGGCGTCCCGCGAAACGTGGCAGCAAAGATGGCGGCTGGGCAGGGCGGCGGCCGCGGCTTGAGTCGGAGGGGCGTGGGCGGGGCCGGGCGGCTTGGGCCGGATTTGGACGCGCGGGTGGGGCGACTTCCTCTTGTGGCCGGTACGGAAGGACTGGGCGTCCATCTTGTGCCTCATAGAAGGGTGACACCATGGCCTTGGGGCCACGTGGTCGTCCCTATTTTCAACATGGAGTGGAGTTTTGATTTGACCATCCTGCCTAATGGGTGAGAAGATGAAATTCTTGGACCAGCTGATTTCTAATGGGACTCGGTTTCTAATTGCTATCCAGGCTTTTCACGGCATTCAGCAGCAGCCTTGCTGTAACCGACAAAGACACCTTCGAATTAAGCACATTCCTCGAATTAAACACCAAAACCTCGCAACATGGCCGAGATGAGCTTCCTGAGCAGCGAGGTGTTCGTGGGGGACTTCGTGTCCCCCTTCGGCCAGTCGGGTTTGGGGGCTGAAGAGAGCCTAGGTCTCCTAGATGACTACCTGGAGGTGGCCAAGCACTTCAAACCTCATGGGTTCTCCTGCGACAAGGCTAAGGCAGGCTCCTCCGAATGGCTGGCTTTGGATGGGTTGGTCAGTTTCTCAGACAACAGCAAGGGTAAGGAGAGATTTTTTTAAATCTGCTCGTGGGATCTGGTGATAGGGCTTCTACATTTGATTCAAGTTTCTTCCAACTTTTTGTCTTTTCCAGAGGATGCTTTCTCCGGGACAGATTGGATGGTGGAGAAAATGGATTTGAAGGAGTTTGATTTTAATGATACCCTGTTGAGTATAGATGACCTGGAAACCATGCCAGATGAGCTCTTGGCCACGTTGGATGACACGTGTGATCTCTTTGATCCCCTACTCCAGGAGACTAACAAGGAGCCCCCCCAGATAGTGAACCCAATTGGCCATCTTCCAGAAAGTTTACCAACAATTGACCAGGGTGCCCCCTTCACTTTCTTGCAACCTCTTTCCCCTTCCCCAGGGGCCCTGTCTTCCACTCCAGATCATTCCTTTAGTTTAGAGCTATGCAGTGAAGTGGTTATCTCTGAAGGAGATAGCAAGCCAGACTCTACCGCTTCCATTACTGTGACCCCTCAGTGCATCAAAGAGGAGGATGCCCCCTCAGATAACGATAGTGGCATCTGTATGAGCCCTGACTCCTCTCTGGGCTCTCCCCAGCATAGCCCCTCCACCTCCAGGGGCTCTCCAAATAAGAGCCTGCTATCTCCAGGTGCCCTCAGTGGCCCTTCCCGCCCCAAACCCTACGATCCTCCTGGAGAGAAGATAGTAGCAGCAAAAGTAAAGGGTGAGAAACTAGATAAGAAGCTGAAGAAAATGGAGCAGAACAAGACGGCAGCCACTAGGTACCGCCAGAAGAAGAGGGCAGAACAGGAGGCCCTCACTGGGGAATGTAAAGAGCTAGAAAAAAAGAATGAGGCTCTGAAAGAGAAGGCAGATTCCTTGGCCAAGGAGATCCAGTATCTTAAAGATCTGATAGAAGAGGTTCGCAAAGCAAGGGAGAAGAAAAGGGTCCCCTAGNTGCATCAAAGAGGAGGATGCCCCCTCAGATAACGATAGTGGCATCTGTATGAGCCCTGACTCCTCTCTGGGCTCTCCCCAGCATAGCCCCTCCACCTCCAGGGGCTCTCCAAATAAGAGCCTGCTATCTCCAGGTGCCCTCAGTGGCCCTTCCCGCCCCAAACCCTACGATCCTCCTGGAGAGAAGATAGTAGCAGCAAAAGTAAAGGGTGAGAAACTAGATAAGAAGCTGAAGAAAATGGAGCAGAACAAGACGGCAGCCACTAGGTACCGCCAGAAGAAGAGGGCAGAACAGGAGGCCCTCACTGGGGAATGTAAAGAGCTAGAAAAAAAGAATGAGGCTCTGAAAGAGAAGGCAGATTCCTTGGCCAAGGAGATCCAGTATCTTAAAGATCTGATAGAAGAGGTTCGCAAAGCAAGGGAGAAGAAAAGGGTCCCCTAGTTAGGGTAGTCATGAGTATGTGCGCTTGTATATAGGAGGCTGAAGCTGTGTTTTAATAAATTATTTTGTAGTGAAAGTACTACTGCACAGTCTGGTGTGTATTCTCTGGTAAGAGTCCTGATGAATCCCCTGAAGTCCCAGTTGCTGTGCGATTGGCTGTCAGTATTTAAACACAGGTGTTTTAATTTCCTGACACTGTGGGGCCATAGGTGAAGATTTTTTAATAACTGCTGTGCTAGGTCTTATCCCTGAGTAGGGGTGGAACCTGGACCCTTTGCATTAAGAGGAGTTTTAACCTTTGGGCCAGGAGGCAATCCCCAGGATGACTGATGGGACCTGAAACAATGAGTTGGTTTACATCCCTCCAGTAGGTGGTTGGGGTTTTGCTGAAAACCAAGAAGTATTAGTCTTCATGCTATACCACCCTTGGGGGTGAGGCTGTGGAATTTAGTCTAAGAAGCGGGGGTGGCGGGGATAGGAACAGCCTGGACTCCACTCCTGCTTTTGTGCCAACATTAAGTACCTAGATAAAACTCCCGTGTGTGTGAAGTCGCTCCGTTGTCTGATTCTGACACCATGGACTGTAGCCTACCAGGCTCCTCCTCCCATGGTGTTCTCCAGGGGATCTTCCCAACTCAGGGATTGGATCCGGGTCTCTGGTATTCCAGGCAGATGCTTTAACCTCTGAGCCACCAAGGAAGCTGAAGTGGATGAGAGGTCAAAAGGTTGGCTGGTTCTCAGGCTCCCCTCTGGCACCTAGGCCAGCTGGAAGGCCTGCTATGCATTTGGGGGTGGGGGGGGGAATCAGGGAAGAGTGTCTGCATGGAAGGGCACTGGTGCCACGCTGCCCTTGCAACCCTGACTGGTAAGTCTTAAGCAGGTTATGGCAGACATTTTCTTTGGGATTGAGAAGATCCCAGCCTAGATCGATTTCTTCCCTTATGTTCTCTGGGGCCTGTGGAAGGAAGCTGAGTGGGTCACAAGGGTGATGGGAACGTGGCACCAGGCACTGCTGTAAACAGTGCCCATGGGGACCCATGTCCTACAGCGAAGGGTATTCAGAGTGGTAGGGCTAGCTGTTTGGACCCAGGGCTGGGCTGCTTGGTGACCTAGGTGGGAATTTTCCTCCAGCACACCAAGGGTGTGTGTTGCCTTGGTGACTTTCGAGGTCTTAACTACCTGAGAAGGACAGGGAAAGTTGCGGACACAAAGAACGGGGAGAGCACCTGAAAAGGCAGCTCAGGCAAAGCCTTAGAGGTGGGGATGGAACCCCAACAAATAACCTCCAAGAGGACGGCCCCATCCATCCCAGCTCTGCTAGAGGAAGTCACTGGAGATGGCCCACCCAACTCCAGCATAAACTTGGCGCCCACCCACATGTGGCTGGCTGGCTAGAGCCTCAGCAGGCCCTTCCACTCATGGAGGCCCAGGGCAGTGGGTGGCTGGAGCAGCCCACCCCATGTGGAAGCCACCGGAAGCCTTGGCTGGGGCTCTGTTGGTTGCCCTAGGGTTTCCTCCAGGCAAATGTGCCAGCTGCTCCAAACCACCAGAGACACACTTCCAGGTGCTTCACGGGCACTCAGAGGACTGGTCTTTCTAGCCTTGGCCTCAACACAGTAACCCGGTGTCCTCTTTCTTGGCTCCTGAGCCTTCCTTTCCTATCAGATCTGTGAGGCACATCTTTGTTAGGAAAGAGGGCCCGATTAGCCTGTTCTTCAGAGAACAAACTCGTGGTGAGAGGCAGTGAGCAGCTGAGCCTGCTGCTTGCTAAGCTACTTAAAAGAGGAAGCAGACCCAACCACCTCTCCCTGCGGGGGGAGGAGAGCTCAGGGCACCCCAGCCTCTCCCTTCTTGGGTGAGCCCATCTGAGGACATTGGCACAATACCGATTGGAGTCTCAGCTCCTTTCCTCCCACCTTGACTTCCTGGAAGGCTGGCCAGCTTTCTACTCAGATGGTGGCCACCTGCAGACAGGAAGGATTCCAACTTGGACTCAGGCAGGTCTGTGGTCCCTGTGTCCCCACTGAGGATGGAAAGCTGGCTAGTAACCAGGGAAAGTGCTCTCAATCCCAGGATGGGTGTGTAAGGGGTAAAATCTGCATGAAAGAAGCCATGGTGGGATGGGCCAACTCTTCCCAGCCATGGGGCCCTTCGGAAGTTCTCACCAAACAATGCATGTCCCAAGGAGCTTTTTAGGCATGGGTGGGTGGGGGCCCTATAAGAGCCAGACTAGCAGCCTAAAGGCCTCCAGGGCCCTTTCTCCACAAGGCCCCCAACTTGTCTTCAGAAGGAACTCCTGGGGCTACCAGAACTGTCATCAACACCACACTGAAGCCCGAGCTGGGCAGCACCACTCACCCACTCAGGCCTTCTGCTCAGCAGTGCCTGCGCCCGCCAGATGTGGCCCAACCTCCACCTTCCCCCTCACCTCGCTAGTTCCCACCTCGTGACAGAGGAAAGAGGAAAAAAAAGGCGGCTTTGATATCTGTCCCCTCACTGTGTGTGCACACGCCCTGGGCACTGGCCTGAGGCAGCAGTGATCCCTCCCTCAGACCCTGGTGTCGGCTTCCCTAGAATGAGCCCCCAGCAGCTGTGGGTGCTATTTTTGCCTCAAGAGCTGCCTTCTGAGCCGTGGCTGCCTGCCAGGGGGAGGAGGCCTGTGGAGGCTGTGAACTGCTCTCTGCTGGTGCCTGCACTGGGGCTGGGCCTAAGGACTTCTCACCTGGAGCCTAAGAAGCAGCTGCAGGGGTGGGAGGGTGGTGGTGGAGGCTCCTTGGTACTGGGGGAGACAACGGGAAACACCCTGTTAGAGCAGTACACAGCCCCTGGGCTACATTTATTAGAGCCCGAAGCCCACCCAGTGGCCCTCCTCCTGTCAGAGGTGTGGTCCCCAGGGGCCCAGTGACCAGCCTCCCACAGCAAACAACCCAGAGGCCCTCCCTGGGCCAAAGCAAACAAAACAGTCGGAAGTGTTTCTTCCTGGCAGGCAGGTGGCACCTCCTGAGCCTGGAAATGTCAGCTCAAGTCTGAGCGAAGGTCCTCCTGTGGGCTTCCAGCTCGCCAGCTCCCCCAGGGGTTCCCTACCCCGGGCTGAGAGGTCAGAGGAGGCTGTGCCCTCCTGGGAGCCTAGCTGCCGAAATATTCCTGCTGGAACTTCTGGAAGTCTTCCTCGGTGAACACGGTGCCCTCGGCCTTCTTCTTCTTCTTGGTCTTGGTCACAGGCCGGTCACAGGCCTTGCGGCCCCGGTTCTGGCGCACAATCTGGGGGCATGTGGGGGTCAGGAGCCTTGGGTGGTGACTCCGCCACCTGGAGCCCCACAGCCTGGCAGGGCTGCCCTCTCCCCCGGCCCTCACCACGTCTGGGGAGGGAGAGGGCACATCGTTTCCGTTCACAGAGGAGCCAACTGAGGCCCAGAGGGGTCGCAGGGGAGTGAGGCCAGGCTCCCACCTTCCCTGATACGCTGTCAGTCCTCTGAGGAGGCCCCTCACTGCACAGCAGTGTGTCCAGCTCTCAGGAGCCTGGGGGGCGCCCACCCGCCACCCTAGGCTCAGGGCTGAGACTCCCAGGGATCCCCGGGACAGCCTCAGCTTTCACCCCCACCTCCCACAGCCCATCGCCCTGACGAACCTGCCGGGTGACGGATTCGTCCACTGTGCTTCTTGCACTGGTCATAAACCTCAGGTTTTCTCCAAGGTAACCTCGACGCTCTCTCTTCCGGAACTCAGCTGTGGAGGCAGGGAGGGTGGTATCATTCCAGATTCACTCCCTGGAAGCCTTCTGGGTCCCCTACTGACATCTCCCCACTCCACCCCTACCCCTCAGCCCTGCTGAAGGCCCCATCATCCATTCCCCATGTCACTGCAACAGTCTGGCTTCTTATGTCAAAACCACACTCAACATAGATCTCGCTCAAAGTTCCCCTTGGTTCCAGCTGTCAAGTGATTTATTCAACAAATGTGTCCTGGGCATTTACTGTGTGTCAGGCACTATTCTAGGTGCAAGAGCACAGAGCCGGAAACAACAGATCAAAAGTCCTGCCCTCATGGAGCTTCCATTCAGAAGGAAGAGAGATGGTAAACAAGGCAAACAGAAGTTTAGAGGGTGAACGTTCTATGGAGAAAAAGAGAACGGCAAACAGAAAGGAGGAATGCAGGGGATGGGGGGAAGGTGGCAATTCTAAATAAATAGGAGGCTCTGAGAAGACCTGAAATTCACTGAAGGAAATTCTGAGCAAAGACTGGAGGAAAACAGCATTAAACTGTGGGCGGAAGAGCATTCTGGACAGAGGGAACAGTCAGTGCAAAGGCTCTGAGGCAGAAGTGTGACTAATGTGCTTGAAGGAAGTGGAGGGGCGAACCTGAGGGTTGGAAGCTGGAGGGGGCAGATCTTGGGGGGACCCTCAGCAGGCATGGAGGCATGGGAAGAACTCAGGCTCTCACTGAGGCTTATGGGAGCCCCTAGAGGGTGTGAGGCAGGGTAGAGACAAGTAAAATCCTAATCCTGACTTAGGATTTTATGGCATCACTTCAGCTGCTATGCTGAGAACCAGATGACTGGGGGAGGGGAAAGGAGGAGACCACTTAGGAAGTTTCTGTAATAATCCAGGCAAGAGACGGTGTAGCTCAGACCAAGGTGGCAGCCACAGAGGTGTCCTTTAGGTTGGCCCTGAGAGCCCTCACTCATGTGCCATGGCAGGGTGGTGGGATGGGGTGGGGATGGAGGGGGTGCCCGCTCCACCCTGGCTTCACTGTGGCTCAACCCAGGCTCACTTCCCTGCTTTCACACTTGCTCCTGTTGTCTTACCTCCCCGAGACTCATAGTTCTTTTAACAAATACCTGAACACCTTTATACTGCACCAGGCCCTGGGGAATTGAGACTTCATTTTGTGGCTCATGACAGTAGAATCTGCCTGTAATGTGGGAGACCTGGGTTCAATCCCTGGGTTGGGAAGATCCCTAGAGGAGGAAATGGCAGCCCACTCCACTTTCTTGATTGGAAAATCTCATGGACACAGGAGCATGGCAGGCTACAGTCCATGGGGTTGCAAAAGAGTCAAGACACAATCGAGCAACTAACACTGGGGATTTGAAGACACCTTAGGAGCTCAGGTCCTGCCACAGGTCAAAACATCAAAACACCCTGCCATACTGCCTACACTGTCCCTCTTCAAGTCTGTACATCTCATTAAGTGGCGCCAGATCCCTCAAGATGCTCCCTCCACCCTCAGAGCCAATCCACCACTGACACCATCAACACAGCTTCCATCGGCAGGACTCTCTTGTTATCTCTGCACTGTCACCGATGCTCAGGCCACAGCACCTTCTGCTTGAAGGGATAGGTGGGAGCAGGGCTCTGGAGACCCACTGCCTGGTTTCCACCTCTACCATCTGGGCAGGGGTCTGTTTCTGCATATGAGCAATGCGGGTAAGGACAGCGCCGACCTCACAGGGTTGTGAGGAACAAATGAGCAAACGTTTGTTCTAAACAGAGGCTTAGAACAGCACCCAGAGTGTTAACTTGTATTAAACGCTGTGTCTCACCCTCGTTTACTGTATGTCACCTCAACCAGGCTTCTTTCTCTCAACATTTCAAAGATTAATAATAAACTTCTGATTCCACATATGCCAACAGTATACTTCCCCCAGCTCATTCCATCAGGTCTGTGCTTAAATGTCGCTTCCTCAGAGAAGTCTTTATTCTAAGCCCCTTTCAAAGTACCCTAGTTTTACAGCACAAACCTCATCACAGAGACCCAACCTGACCCAACTTAAACTCAAAATCAGTTTCAAAACGTTGATTTTGAAACTCCTCAGTGTTCTCTCCCCACTAGGACTGTAGACCTTGAGGGTCGGGACGACGTGACTCGTTCATCTCTGTGTTCCCAGGACCCCGCTCCGCGCCCGTCACACGGCAGGTCGTCTAGAAACGCCTGGGTAACATCTGAAGCCCTGACTCCAGCTCCAGTTCCTCCAAGGCACGCCCCCGGCCCCCAGAAGCGGAGCGTTCAGCCCCTTCCCGAGCTCACCCAGCGCCGACTTGGGCACCTTTCCCTTGGCGGAGTTCCGCAGTTTCTGGGCCTGGGTCGCCTTCGCCTTCCGCGTCCGCTTCATCGGAGCTTGGCTCGGTTTGGTGTGTCCTGGAGCGGCGCCGGCGGCTGTAAAGAACGGACGCGGGTCGGAGGGCGCTCAGGGTTCCCATCCCACCGAGGCTAAGACTGGTTTGGATAGTTCGGCGCCCTCGGGGCTCCTGCTCCCAGCCCCTGCCACCTTCCCGCCCAGCCGAACGTCCTCGGGCAGAGCCTGCTCACCCTCAGGAGCCCCCAGTAGCTCCAAGCCGCGCCGCAGCAAGGCAGCCGACATAGCTGCTTTCAGTTCTGCCCACACATCTCAACTACTTCCGCCTTGGCCCCCGTGGTGGTTTCGGCGGAAACCTGAGCCAGAAGCAAAAGTCCCACCGTGAGCGGACGGAAGTGCCCACCTTCCTTAGAACGCATGCGTGAGGTTTACTAATCGGCGGAAAGGGGCGGGATCTGAAGGCGGGGCCAAAGCGCCGAAGGAAGCGTTTGTCGTCCAATCGCAACCCAATCAACCCTCTGCGATGCAGGCGGCGCCTTCTCCCGGAAGCCGCCCACCAGTAGCGCAGCCTCGCAGGTAAAGCTTCTGCGGTCTGGCCGCTACGTCGTGGGCAAGGCCGAGGAGGGGACTTAGTGTTCTCAAGTTTTACGAAAAAGGAAAATATGTTTTTGGAAATATTTTTTCATATACTTCAACCAGAGCAAAGTTTACTTCGGCGTGAGAATCCAGGTGTCTTGCCTTAAGCCAGATATTAAAGATATTTGCAAAAACGCAAAACAGTATCAGTGGGTTTTTTTTTTTTTTTAACTATTTTGTTTGGTTTTGGAAAATACAACCATTTTCATTAAAATACGTCAGTTACGTTAATATATGAGTTTGTTACTGTTATTTTAAATTAAATCTTTTAAAATGTATCTTTTATTTTTAACATGGTAACTCTCATTAGTTACATATGCAGAAGCTCTTTGGGAGTCTGAAGTTTTTTAAGGAAGAGGATCTTGGGCCACCTCTTGGGTGGCTCAGTGGTAAAGAATCTGCCTGCCAGTGCAGGAGACACAGGAGCCACGGGTTCAATCCCAGAGTCAGGAAAATCCTTTGGAGGAGGAAATAGCATTCCACTCCAGTATTCTTGTCTTGGAAGATGCCATGGATAGAGGAGCCTGGCAGGCTGCAGCCCATGGGATTGCAAAGAGTTTCTTAGATAAAATATCAATAGTTTGAGAAATCCTGGCTTAGAAATGAGTGCTCTTCTTGCTGTGGGGAGGAGCCCTGTCTTGTTCACTGCTCCTGTGCTCCTGGCCCAGTACCTGGCATGCAGAAGGCACTCAATAAATGAATGAATTCGGAGTACAAGCATGTTCTGAGGGCCTTTTGTATACTAGACACTGTAGAGTGTAGGACATGGAGGTGACTCAGTTGCTCCTATGGGAATGAACCTGACTAACCTCCACCAGCTTGTCCAGAAAGGAGAGAAACACCTAAACAAACATCAATAATAACAAACACTACCTCGAGGTGCTGTTTTCATTGTTTTACATTTGTTGGTTCACTTATACCAGCCCCCTTGCTCTGAAGTAGAAACCACTGTTTCCCTCATTTTACAAACGGCCCAGAGGGGCCAAGGAACCAATCCAGGTCACACAGGTAGTGTCAGAGCTGGGAATAAAGAAAGACCATCGAGCTGGAGCATTTATGCATTGCTGGCCTGTGCCAACCATCCAGGATGCGGTGTGGGTCAGGAGACCTCTGGAGAAGAGCTGGCAGTGTGGGAGGGGAGTGTCTGGGGCAGGAGGACCCTGTAGTGGGGGCATGTCCCTTGGGACAGGTGTGGCCCTGGAGGAGCAGAGGGCTGGGTGGTTTCACTGGCATCAGGGCCACAGATTTGCCCTGAGGGCTTGAGGGGGGCTGTCCCAGCATTCCAGTGATGTCAGACAGGCTCTTTTTTCCGCTTCTGAAATGGCCAGGTTTTCTAATTTCTGTTATTATATATTCATTGGAAGGACTGATGCTGAGGCTGAAACTCAGCATCAGTTTGGCCACCTGATGTGAAGAACTGACTCATTGGAAAAGACCCTGATGCTGGGAAAGATTGAAGGTGGGAGGAGAAGGGGACAACAGAGGATGAGATAGTTGGATGGCATCACTGACTCGTTGGACATAAGTTTGAGTAAGCTCCGGGAGTTGGTGATGGACAGGGAAGCCTGATGTGCTGCGATCCATGGGGTCGCAAAGAGTCAGACACCGCTGAGCCACTGAACTTAACTGATACATTCATGTAGTGTTTATTGAATGTTTCCCCACCCATCCCTCAGTATAAACTCTGTAAAGAAAGGCATCTTTATTCACTATTACATCAAGCGCCTGGGACAGAGTCTGGCATATTGTAAGTGTTCCATAAAAGTATAAATCAGAGAGAGGAAGGCAGAGATGTCCAGGTCCACTCAGCGTGGGATGAGTGAGTCTGCCTTTCAGGAGGGCAACGGACAAAGCCCGACCGTACCCCCTTTCTCTTCCCGACGTGGGATGGTCAGCACACGGTCGTCGTCGTGGAGGGATTTTTTTGTATCCCCATGTCCCAAACAACCAGTGGATTCCTGTAGCGTCTCCGCCGGCCTCCGGAGGGGACAAGCGGCCACTGCGGCCACTAGGTGGCGCCGCAGGACCACTTTCTCCCATCGCGCGGCCCTGCAATCTGGTTTGCCACTGTCCAGGCTAGGGTGCCGGAGCGTGGGGTGGAGACATCCCTCGGAGTCGGCTGGCTGTTTGCGGTCAGCCCTGCATGGCCCTGGCTTCCTGCTGTCCCTGCCCCGTGGCCTTCCAAGACTGGGTGGGGAAGCCGAGGCAGAGCCACCGGGTTGGACTGTTCAGTGGGGAGATAAGGCTTTCTTATGGAAAGGTGTGCAAATGACAATGGGGCATTCAACCAGTTCCTTAAGAGTGCCTCAGTTTCCTCATCTGTTAAATGGGGTTAGCTCCCTGATAAAGTGGGTAGGAGGAGCCAGTAAGTTAATACTGATAAAGCTTGTATTACCCGACTAGAAACGGGAGGAAAGTACCCCACGAGGGTTCCTGGTGAATTTTACAGCCAGGTCTGCTCCACTCTGATCAAGAATGAGGTGCCTGCAACTGGACACCTTAGAAGTGCCTGGCCTGGCCTGGTCCAGCTCCAAGAGGGCAGTTCCATCCTGCTCACTCCCTGCCCCTGAGGAGTGAGGGGGTCCTGAGGTCTCACAAGTGGGTTTCTGTCCTGGCTGCCTGACTTCCCTCTGCTTTCCTGCTCTCAGCCTGTTTCTTCATCTCTTGGTGGAAGCGCTGGGCTCCTGCTTGAAGTGAAGTGAAAGTTGCTTAGCTGTGTCTCTTTGCAACCCCAATGGGCTATATAGTCCATGGACTTCTCCAGGCCAGAATACTGAAGTGGATAGCCTTTCCCTTCTCCAGGGGAATCTTCCCTACCCAGGGACTGAACCCAGATCTCTTGTATTGCAAGCAGATTCTTTACCAGCTGAGCCACCAAGGAAGCCCAAGAATACCGCAGTGGATAGCCTATCTCTTCTCCAGTGAATCTTCCCAACCCAGGAATCAAACTGGAATCTCCTGCATTGCAGGCAGATTCTTTACCAGCCTGCCCTGACCCTTCTCTGGATGTCCCTCTATGTCTGCTTGGCCCAGGCCCTTAGCCACACAGAAGAAGCATCCAGGTGATGTGGCCGCCTCCCTAACCCCTGTTGCCCATGTGCCCCATCCTAGCCTCCTTCCTGGCCTTTCTGGAGCCAACTTAACCTCACCAGGCCTGGGGGCAGGGAACCTCAAGGCTCAGAGGGAGGTAGGGTCTTCTGCAGAGTCACGGGGTATTTCAAGAGCAGAGGGAGGACAAAGACCCACAACTCTGAGTCCTGATCCAGAGCACGTGTGAGTGTGTGTATGAGGCCATTTTGAGGTCTCTTTCTTTTTTCAAAAAAATTATTTGGCTGTGCTGAGTCTTAGATGCGGCTGTGGGGTCTTCAGTTGCAGCAGATCCAGTTTCCACTGTCCAGGAACTTGGTGAGGGATCGAGTTCCCTGTCCAGGGGTGAAGCCCGGGCCCCCTGCATTGGGAGGAGGAGTGGCCACTGGGCCACTGGGCAAGTCCCTGTGTGGCCTTGAATTGCGTGTTGGGGGCGCCCGGGGTCTGGTGGCTTGCTTTTGCGTCCCCCTCTTTGTGTGTCTCCATCTCCTTGCCTTTGTCTCTGATTCTGTCTCTCCATGTCTCTGTCCCCTCCTCTCTCCCCATCTCCGAGTCCTCTCTGTCTCTTCCTCAATCACTGCACTGTCCCCTCACCCCAACCCCAAGCTCCCAGCCTCTCTCCATCTTCAAACTGAAAACCCAAATGGAATTTCCAATTGCCTTTTCCAAATGGTGATTGCGCGTCTCTGAGTTCCCATGTGCCTGGCCCGCTCCCTTCCCTCTGCCACCTGGCCTTTCTGCCTCCCTCCCTCTCACCTCCTGCTCCTGCCATCAGTGGCTTTGAAGTGTGTTCACAAGAGCGCTCAAGAGAAAATCCATTTCTGCGCTGTCTGGTTCTAAATGGAGGGGGAATGGGCTCTTTTAGGCCTCTGGTCTCATCGCCTCCCTCTCAGGGTCTCTGGAGCTTTCTTTTCTGAAAGGTGATGCTCCTGTCTCCTGTCTCATCTCCTCCTGAGCCGGCTGTCACCAGGCAGTCACTCCTCCGCAGCCCCCATGGGTAGGGGAGGGCCCTGTGGGCTGAGGGAGGGGTTGGGAGGTGGGCAGGGCTGGGGCTGGTGCAGAGGCTCTGGGCTCAGGTTGGGAGGTGGGCAGGGCTGGGGCTGGTGCGGAGGCTCTGGGCTCAGGTTGGGAGGTGGGCAGGGCTGGGGTTGGTGCAGAGGCTCTGGACTCACACAGCCTGTGCCCCAAAGTCGGCTGCTTTCCTTGTGCAGACCTGTTTCCTCCTCTGTCAGTTGGGCTTTGAGAAACATTGTCTGGCCCTCCTCCCAGGGCTGAGGGTTGGGGGGCGCTAGAGACCCTGGCTCCAGGGTCCTGAGGTCTTGAAGGGAGCATGGGTTCTGGAGCCAGGGTGTACGTTTGGATTCTGGCTTCTTCATTCACTAGCTGTGTGACATTGGGCAAGTCACATAACCTCTCTGTGCCTTGGTTTCCTCATCTGTGTATTCATTATAATAATGGTCCCTGCCTTCTGGGGTGGCTGTGGGGATTGAGCGCAGTGTTAATACTTGGAATAGCACATTGGGTACAGAGTTTAAGCACTGCTGCTAAGTCGCTTCAGTCGTGTCCGACTCTGTGCGACCCCATAGACGACAGCCCACCAGGCTCCCCCGTCCCTGGGATTCTCCAGGCAAGAAATCTGGAGTGGGTTGCCATTTCCTTCTCCAGAGTTTAAGCACTATGTGTTTGAAAATAAAGGACCAGCAGTGTGCCCTGGGACCTCTGTCCACGTCCGTGAGTGTGATCCGTGTGTTTGTGTAGCTGCTGGACCTCTGTGCTCTTGTGATCACACGGGGAGAGTGTTGTTCAAGAGCCTGGAGTCAGCAGGCTTGTGTTCAAATGCAGCCATTGTCACCCCGCTGGAAATTCTCCAGGGAGCTCTGGGGTCAGATAGTGACTCTGGGTGGGGGTCAAAAATGAGATTTTTTTTTTTGATGGGGACCGTTTTTTAAAGTCTCTGTTGAATTTGTTACAATACTGCTTCTGTTTTATGTTTTGGGTTTTTGGCCAGGAGGCAACTAGGAGAGTAGCTCCCCGATCAGAGATCAAACCCAACCCCCTCCACTGGAAGGTGAAGTCTTAACCACTGGACTGCCAAGCAAGTCCCAAAGGTGGGATCTTTTTATGGACTCAGCCCTGGCCAAAGACACTAAGTGGCTGTGT
>SJXQ01004863.1:0-55807 GCA_006408695.1 Aepyceros melampus | reverse complement strand
AAAAGTTGGCTTAAAGCTCAACATTCAGAAAACGAAGATCATGGCATCTGGCCCCATCACTTCATGGGAAATAGATGAGGAAACAGTAGAAACAGTGTCAGACTTTATTTTTGGGGGCTCCAAAATCACTGCAGATGGTGACTGCAGCCATGAAATTAAAAGATGCTTACTCCTTGGAAGAAAAGTTATGACCAACCTAGATAGTATATTCAAAAGCAGAGACATTACTTTGGCGACTAAGGTCCGTCTAGTCAAGGCTATGGTTTTTCCTGTGGTCATGTATGGATGTGAGAGTTGGACTGTGAAGAAGGCTGAGCGCAGAAGAATTGATGCTTTTGAAGTGTGGTGTTGGAGAAGACTCTTGGGAGTCCCTTGGACTGCAAGGAGATCCAACCAGTCCATTCTGAAGGAGATCAGGCCTGGGATTTCTTTGGAAGGAATGATGCTAAAACTGAAGCTGCAGTACTTTGGCCACCTCATGCGAAGAGTTGGCTCACTGGAAAAGACCCTGATGCTGGGAGGGATTGGAGGCAGGAGGAGAAGGGGACGACCGAGGATGAGATGGCTGGATGGCATCACGGACTTGATGGACGTGAGTCTGAGTGAACTTCGGGAGTTGGTGATGGACAGGGAGGCCTGGCGTGCTGCGATTCATGGGGTCACAGAGTTGGAGACGACTGAGCGACTGAACTGAACTGAACTGAACTGAATCCAGCCTTCCTCGTTTGTTGCTGTTGTTTTGTCACTGAGTCTTGGGACACTCTTCGAATCCACGGATTGTAGCCTGCCAGGCTCCTCTGCCCGTGGGATTCTCCAGGCAAGAGTACTGAAGCAGATTGTCATTTCCTACTCCAGGGGACCTTCCCGACCCAGGGATCAACCCCACGTCTCCTGCCGTGGCAGGTGAACTCTTTACTGCCGAGCCACCGGGGCGCCCAGTCTCTCTCATTTAGGTGTGGGGAAATATGGGAGTATAATGCCAGAAACATGGCAGCACTAAGCTGGGGCCTAGGAAAGCCAAGGTATCGGGCGGGAAGTTAAGGGTAGGAGCGGATTAAGCTTTCACGGGATTTGCTCCCTCTCTCCCGACCCTTCCCACCCCCATTTCCTTAGCACTAGCTATTGCCAGTAAAATGGGCAAAGCTATGTTTTGAATGGGATGCTGCCATCCAGTCCAGTTCTGATGTTCTGCAGAAACCACAAGAAATCAAGGCGAGGAGGTAATCCTAAGGGGCACTTGAAGAGCACCTGGACCTACAAGGTAGAGGGTGTGAAGACACTGCCTACGAACCATCTCTTTTCTATATGTTGGTTTACAACTAAAAAGGAGAACTCAGCAGCATTTGAAACAATCACACGGTTAGGTGCTGAAGCAGGTGCTGCGGAGAGAATAGAAGGCTGAATGAGAAGCAGTTTCTGGGAATTCCCTGCCTGTCCAGAGGCTAGGGCTCAGTGCTTTCAGTGCCGAGGACATGGGCTCAACCCCTGGTCAGGGAACTAAGATCCTGCAGACCAAGCAGGAAGAAAAAAAATTCCCTTCCTGAGCTGTGCAGATCAGGGGCTCTCAGCTGGACCGCACAGCAGGAAAGGAGCAGCATCCAGTGAGGAAGCTGAAGCCTCATGTGTTTGCGGCTGCTCCCGAGCTGTTACCACTGAGCTCTGCCTCCCATCAGATCTGATGAGAACGTAACGCCCGATCATCTGAGGAGCAGCTGAGGCAGGGATGCTAGTGCTGGGGAGACCATGGGCTCCAGAGAGGCTTGACTCACAGGGACCACCATAAACCAGCTGCTTACACACTTCTATCAAAACCCTATCGGTGAGTGGCGAGTGATGGTGAGTTGTATAATGATATCACAAGGTAAGAACAATCAAGTACACAATAAGTAATGCACTTGGATAATCCCAAAACTCTCCCCCTCTCCACCAGTCTGTGGAAAAACTGTCTTCCACAAAACCTGTCCCTGGTGCCAAAAAGGTTGGGGACCACTGGTGTGAATGATGAGGGGGCTAGTTCTCAGCACCCCCCCCCTGCTCTGCGGTGCTCAGAGTCAGCAGGAAACGACAGGAGCAACAGCACTGTACGCTCTCTTCTCTCACCAGCTTGATAAGACAAACGTGCAGCAAGACTGACTTTCTGCTGTTTTATCCTCTAATGCCATGGTCTACTCCAGCAAACCATCACTTTTCCTCACCTCCAAGAGCCAGCACTCAGAGACTCACACAGGAGAGATGTCCGTGCAGCCTGTTCTTACTGCCAAGGCCTCGTCAGCACCAAGCTGCCCCTTCCGGGACCCATGGCTGGAGGGGGCGGGAAGCCTGCCTGTTCCCCTGCTCATCCTTGATTCTCCTTTCAACGCCCTTCATAGTTCCACCTAGTGAAATCTTTTTTTCCATCTTTAAATAGTATACAGAACCAACACTTAGATGTTAAAATGTTTCATTATACCACCAAAAGTCATTTTGGATACCCCACAATGGTTCACATATACCACGTGGGTAGGCTGAAAACTGGTCTCCCAAATGGTCCCCCAAGTCCTAACCCCCAGAACCTGTATGTCACTTTATACAGTAAAAGGGATTTTTGCAGATGAGATTAAGGATCCTGAGACGAAGAGACTGCCCTGGATTATGAATACGCAGTCCCCCCTCCACTGTTATCAGAGATTACTTTAGAAGAGGGAGGAAGGAGGAACGGAGAGACAGATGTGGCAACAGAAGGAGGGAGAGAGAGATGGAGAGTCTGGGAGACGCTACGCTCCGTGCTTTGAAAATGGAGGATGAGGCTACAAGCTAAAGGATGTGGCCAACGTCTAGACACTAAAGAAGTAAGAAAGCAGACTCTCTCCCAGTCGTCTCTGGGAGCAAGGACACAGCGCTACAGCCCGTTTCAGACTCTGACCTCCAGAACTGCGAGAGAACAGACAAGTGCTGCTTTAACCCATTGAGTTTGCTCGACGGACGTGAGTCTGAGTGAACTCCGGGAGTTGGTGATGGACAGGGAGGCCTGGTGTGCTGCGATTCATGGGGTCGCAGAGTCGGACACGACTGAGCGACTGAACTGAACTGAAGTTGTTACAGCAGCGAGCTCAAACTAATACACAACCCTTCAGCTCTTAACTGACACCTCAGAAGCCACCCAGCCCATGACCAGAGCACAGCACCTGACAGACGCTCAGCTTCTTACATGGTAACTGTTGCGTGTATCACAAGCTGCTGCAGGTCGTCACTAAGAGGCCACGCTCATCTGCTGCCCCCAGAACTGGGCCCTGGATACCGGGTGCTCCACACCCCCTCCTCTGTACTTAGGAGGTAGACTGTGCCCACCTTTCCCACGGTGGGAGCTACTTTTAAGGACAAGAGAGTAAGATGTTGTTGAGACCACCTGGACAGTACGCATGACCGGACTCTGTCCAGGGCTCCACATAACCCTTCAAGACAGAGCACAGCACCTGACAGACGCTCAGCTTCTTACATGGTAACTGTTGCGTGTATCACAAGCTGCTGCAGGTCGTCACTAAGAGGCCACGCTCATCTGCTGCCCCCAGAACTGGGCCCTGGATACCGGGTGCTCCACACCCCCTCCTCTGTACTTAGGAGGTAGACTGTGCCCACCTTTCCCACGGTGGGAGCTACTTTTAAGGACAAGAGAGTAAGATGTTGTTGAGACCACCTGGACAGTACGCATGACCGGACTCTGTCCAGGGCTCCACATAACCCTTCAAGATTCTGGAAGGTGAGTGCAGTGACCTATTCGTCTGACTGCCCAAGACAGACTCAGTATGTAAGTTCTCTCGCTTTGTAGGCGCTTCCTACCACCTACCCACCTGGAATGGCTCTCATCTCTCCTCGCCCTCCGCGTATGGGGACCAGTCTGTGAACCAGTATGAGTATGGGCCATTTATTTATCTCATTAATGAGAAAACCAGCAGGATGGTAAGGCTGGTTTAAAAGAAATACAGGAAAACACGTACCTAACCGAGAAAGTGAAAGGTTGTTGTTGAATCACGACACCGGGATTCTTGGCCTCCGGGATTCTTGGCCTCCGGAGGAGAAGAATTCAATCCGGGGCCAGAGACGAGGCTTGATCATTCAGAGCTTTTGTGTAATAAAGTTTTATTAAAGTATAAAGGAGATAGAGAAAGCTTTTGACATAGGCATCAGAAGGGGGCAGAAAGAGTACCCCGCTGCTAGCCTTCAGCTGGATGTTATATAGTCACTAGCAGTCTGTTAATGAAAGAAAGGAATGTCTCAAAACTTAGAATGGCACCAGGCCCCTCACCCATAAGATGTATTTTGGGATAACCTTGGCTCCAAATGGTTTATCTTGGGCCATGAAACGATTAACTTGAATCTTGAAGAAGGGCAGATCACCATACAAAAAGTTTCATTTACATAGATTAGAGGAACAATATCGGAGTATAACATACTGGTTTATCAAGTAGGTTCTTAGCCCAAAAGGCGGAACCAACTTGAAGACAGAGTTTGGGGTGGATGCATAGTACATTAGCATAGCTTAAGATAAACATTTCCATAAGAAAAAGGCATTGGTTAACTTCAGGTGAAACCAGATGTCACTATGGCAACACAGAACTTTAAGAGAAACCTTCTTTTAAATTTGTATAGAGAAGGAAAAAATATCGCTAGTTTGTTTGTTTCCTCCTGCCGCTTAAGAGAGATAAAATGTCTGACACTTGCAGGCTGTTTCCTCCATTTGGAGACCCCTGGCCTTCCTGCCTGTTACCCTCTCAAAAGGAATGCTGAATAAGATTCGAATGTTAAATACACCAGTTAATATCTGGGGAGGCAAACTGTCCCCTATGGGATTACCTTTTCTATCAAAATGAAATCATCTCAACTGGACAAAAATAATTTGCAATTTAGCCATCTTCTACAAAATAACATCTAACTTGTACTGAGTTTGGCACCTCACTAACAGTAAATACTCAAATAAAATTACCTCCCCGAGAACTTCAAGTTATCTGAAGAACCTAGGTTAAAATTTTAAGTCCCCTTTATGTTAAAACCCCGGAGGCAGGCCATGCCTCAAGGAAGATAACTTTCCCCTTATCTGGTGACTCAGAGTCTCCTGGTCCTTGACAAAGCCCCATTCTATTAATTCTTAACTGATGACTTATAACCTAGTTTCCTGACCTTGCGAAGAGACCCCCTCTCAAAGATGTATTTTCTGTCAGACTTTTCCGGGTAATTGTTCTACTAAGAACTGGTCAAACGCCGCAGGGTGGTCAGTCAACTGTTTCGACTTAATTACCTGCAGACCTATCCCACCAATCAAACGTCCTCACCCCACCTACACCTGCCTATGGCCCCCTATCACATTGTTCCCAACATCCTGACCCCACTCACACCTGCCTGTGATTTTTCGGTATTAAAGTTCCCCGCGATTAGTGTTCGGGGTTCACTCCTCCCGAGGAGACGGAACCCCGGCGCGCCGGCCTAATAAATCCTCTTGCCTATTGCATCGAATTCGAGTCACTGTGGTCTTTAGAGCGACAGATCCTGAGAAAAGGCCGCGAGGTCTTACATATCCTTAAGCAGGCTCATTAGACAATGTTCTTGTTACAACACAGAAAGGGCGCATCAGTTCAGTTCAGTTCAGTCGCGCAGTCGTGTCCGACTCTTTGCGACCCCATGAATCGCAGCACGCCAGGCCTTCCTGTCCATCACCAACTCCTGAGTTCACTTAGACTCACGTCCATTGAGTCCATGATGCCATCCAGCCATCTCATCCTCGGTCGTCCCCTTCTCCTCCTGCCCCCAATCCCTCCCAGCATCAGGGTCTTTTCCAATGAGTCAACTCTTCGCATAAGGTGGCCAAAGTACTGGAGCTTCAGTTTTAGCATCATTCCTTCCAAAGAAATCCCAGGCCTGATCTCCTTCAGAATGGACTGGTTGGATCTCCTTGCAGTCCAAGGGACTCTCAAGAGTCTTCTCCAACACCACAGTTCAAAAGCATCAATTCTTCTGCGCTCAGCCTTCTTCACAGTCCAACTCTCACATCCATACATGACCACAGGAAAAACCATAGCCTTGACTAGACGGACCTTAGTCGGCAAAGTAATGTCTCTGCTTTTGAATATACTATCTAGGTTGGTCATAACTTTTCTTCCAAGGAGTAAGCGCCTTTTAATTTCATGGCTGCAGTCACCATCTGCAGTGATTTTGGAGCCCAGAGACATTACTTTGCCAACAAAAGTCCATCTAGTCAAGGCTATGGTTTTTCCAGTAGTCATGTATGGATGTGGGAGTTGGACTATAAAGAAAGCTGAGCGCTGAAGAATTGATGCTTTTGAACTGTAGTGTTGGGAGAAGACTCTCAAGGGTCCCTTAAACAGCAAGGAGATCCAACCAATCCATCCTAAAGAAAATCAGCCCTGAATATTCATTGGAAGGACTGACGCTGAAGCTGAAACTCCAATACTTTGGCCACCTGATGCAATGAACTGACTCACTGGAAAAGACTCTTGTGCTTGGAAAGATTGAAGGCAGGAGGAGAAGGGGCTGACAGAGGATGAGATGGTTGGATGGCATCACTGACTCGATGGACATGAGTTTGAGTAAACTCTGGGAGTTGATGGACAGGGAGGCCTGGCGTCCTGCAGTCCATGGGGGTCACAAAGAGTCGGACACAACTGAGTGACTGAACTGAACTGAGGCTTATCAAGATTAGGAAGCTGGACCACCTAAGACCCTGCACACATGGTAATCTTGTCAGCAGCCACACCCTCTTGAAAATTTCAGAAGAAAAAATACAAGACTGTTACTGCCTTGGTCTTTATCGAATCCTCCTTCTGACTATATAACCTTTCTCTGCTCACCAGGGAGCGGGGCACAGTCCTTGCGCTAGCCTGCTGTGTTCCCCCTTTGCCTGGCAAAGTAATAAAGCCATTATTTCTTTCTCCTCAGTAACTCTGTCTCCGTGTTTCCGTTTGGCACTGGTGCACAGAGAGCCAAGATTTTGGCAATAGTATTGAGGTATAATTGACATATAACATTATATTAGTTTCAGTTGTACACAGTGATTTGAGCAAACTATCACACAGTGATTTGAGCAACAGTATTGAGGTATAATTGACATATAACTATATTAGTTTCAATTGTACACATAGTGATTTGAGCAAAATATACCTACTGGTTAACATCGAGTAGGTCTTGTTTTGAATAGAGGATACATGGGAGTTGTCCAGTTGGCTCTTAGATTAAAGAAATTCAAGTACTCTTGACATTCTGTTTATTGGAGAGTGACTTATCTAAATGTCAGGCTAAGATTAAGATGTCAAGAAGTTCACTTATATCAACTTTGTTTTCTCTCACCTTCAAATGCAATGTTCAGGCTAGAAACTAATAAAATACACATGATTTCAGTAAAAGAAAAAGTTAAAAGTATCAATCAGTTCAGTTCAGTCGCTCAGTAGTGTCCGACTCTTTGCGACCCCATGAATCGCAGCATGCCAGGCCTCCCTGTCCATCACCAACTCCCGGAGTTCACTCAGACTCACGTCCATTGAGTCCGTGATGCCATCCAGCCATCTCATCCTCGGTCGTCCCCTTCTCCTCCTGCCCCCAATCCCTCCCAGCATCACGGTCTTTTCCAATGAGTCAACTCTTTGCATAAGGTGGCCAAAGTACTGGAGCTTCAGTTTTAGCATCATTCCTTCCAAAGAAATCCCAGGGCTGATCTCCTTCAGAATGGACTGGTTGGATCTTCTTGCAGTCCAAGGGACTCTCAAGAGTCTTCTCCAACACCACAGTTCAAAAGCATCAATTCTTCTGCACTCAGCCTTCTTCACAGTCCAACTCTCACATCCATACATGACCACCGGAAAAACCATAGCCTTGACTGGATGGACCTTAGTCGGCAAAGTAATGTCTCTGCTTTTGAATATGCTATCTAGGTTGGTCATAACTTTTCTTCCAAGGAGTAAGCGCCTTTTAATTTCATGGCTGCAGTCACCATCTGCAGTGATTTTGGAGCCCNAGCATCAATTCTTCTGCACTCAGCCTTCTTCACAGTCCAACTCTCACATCCATACATGACCACCGGAAAAACCATAGCCTTGACTGGATGGACCTTAGTCGGCAAAGTAATGTCTCTGCTTTTGAATATGCTATCTAGGTTGGTCATAACTTTTCTTCCAAGGAGTAAGCGCCTTTTAATTTCATGGCTGCAGTCACCATCTGCAGTGATTTTGGAGCCCCCAAAAATAAAGTCTGACACTGTTTCTACTGTTTTCCCATCTATTTCCCATGAAGTGATGGGACCAGATGCCATGATCTTCATTTTCTGAATGTTGAGCTTTAAGCCAACTTTTTCACTCTCCTCTTTGACTTTCAACAAGAGGCTTTTTAGCTCCTCTTCACTTTCTGCCATAAGGGTGGTGTCATCTGCATAACTATATTGTTAAGCATTTTCACATTTTATAAACATTAAAATTATATGGTTTTGTTATGTATAACATCATTAAGAGAAAAGTTATATGATGACACTTTGAAATTATGTAGAAATATCTTCCATTTTGGGGAATAGGTAGTCCATACATGAAGCATAGGCTTCCGTGATAGCTCAGCTGGTAAAGAATCCGCCTGCAATGCTGGAGACCCCAGTTGAATTCCTGGGTTGGGAACATTCTCTGGAGAAAGGATAAGTTACCCACTCCAATATTCTTGGGCTTCCCTGGTGGCTCAGTTGGTAAAGAAGCTGCCTGTAATGCAGGATACCTGGGTTTGATCCCTGGGTTGGGAAGATCCCCTGGATGGGGAGGGCATGGGAACCCACTCCACCATTCTTGCCTGGAGAATGCCTATGGACAAAGGAGCCTGACGGGCTGCAATCCATAGGGTCACAAAGAGTTCAACACAACTGAATAACTAAGCACACCATAGCATGTGAAGTATACACATCAAAGTTTATATTTTGTTTTTAGGTTGTGTTTAGACAGTTGCAGAAAAGTGCTATCACTCATTGATACTTGTTTTGAGTGTAACACATCTCTTCAACAAATTAACTCTTTCCACGTTCAATAAGCTGAACTCTGGGCTCTTGAGAATT
This sequence comes from Aepyceros melampus, assembly GCA_006408695.1. NCBI lineage: Eukaryota > Metazoa > Chordata > Mammalia > Artiodactyla > Bovidae > Aepyceros > Aepyceros melampus. Next base: position 46,737 of record SJXQ01004863.1, on the reverse strand, counting down.
TGGTCACAGGAAAGATAGTTTAGCTTGCTTTTTTGGTTGGCTAATTTGTTTTTCAGATTGACCATTGATCATAGAATTTTAGAGCCTGAACGCACCTTAGACAATATTTGGTGCAAGGCTGTCCTTTCACAGTGAGGACCTAGGGACCCACATAAGTGGCAGTGACAGCGCTTGGGGCCAGAATCCAGACATTTTCCAGGGTTCCAATTGTCTTTCCTTGAACTGGCAGAGCTTAGAGAACAAGTGCAAGTGCATCTGGTTGTGATCTCAACATCATGGGTAGCACAGTGTAAAGTTAAAAAGGGAAGGGAGGGGCTCTCTAAAATAGTCCTTTCTGCTAGGTAAATTGACACTGAAAGGAAAACAAATATGGAGCATTTTCTTATATATTTTAGGTGACTCATATTCTGAAAATTTAAAAATCTTACCCTAAAATTAATAAAAACGAGTGGGTATGTATGTAATGCTAAAGTTTCAAATGATAACATAGATTTCAGAATCAGTGAATTACAGCTTTAACTATATGAAGATAATCTGTTTAAGATCAAATTGTCATAAAGACTTAGAGGGTTTAGAGAGGGTTTAGATAGGGTTTAGATAGTTTTGAATGTATTTTTCCTAAATACATTAGGAAATCTTCACTAGTTAAATCTTCACTAGTTCAAATCTTCACTAGCATATTTAAGGAGAACTGGTTTTATTTCATTGCTTCTTCTGGTAATCTCAGTGTTAATCTGAAATCCCCCATGTTCCTGACCCTGAGACTGAAATTCTCTTACAATTGCAAGAAAGAAGAAAATGATATATAATTATACATATGATATTTGTATATATACATATAGTTGTGTTTGTTTGTTTGTTTTTTTTTAGCTACCACCACATGCTGGACACAGTACTAAGGGCTTCACACAAATGCCCTATTTGATGCTGTGGTTCTTGCTTTCTAGATGAGCACTTCCTCATTTGGACAGGTCAAAGCAGTTTACCTATCCACATTCTGCAATGAGTTTGGTTTGAAAACCCATGTCTCTTTCTTGGGGCCAGCACAATTCATCACAGGTTGAGAACAGAGTCTGAAGAAATCTTTCCTTGTAGGTGGGTTTCTGAAATTGAATAACCTCTGTGTGTGCTGAGTTGCTCAGTCATGTCCAACTCTGCAACCCCATGGACTGTAGCCTGCCAGGCTTTTCTTTCCATGGGGATTCTCCAGGCAAGAATACTGGAGGGGGTTGCCATTCCCTTCTCCAGGGGATCTTCCCAACCCAGGGATCAAACCCAGTCTCCCGCATTGCAGGGGGATTCTTTACCATCTGAGCCACCAGGGAAGCACTATAGTTGTGTGAATGTAAATTTTGATTGATTTTTTTGGACCTCAGATCAGACCCTAGTGTTGTAGATTTTAAAAACAATAATCCTGAAGGTAACTTGGGTATTTTGGTTATGTTCATTTCTTCCCACCAAATAATAATAATAATAGTAATAATAATGGAATAATGGAATGTTGGAGTGAAGGCGGGATAGAGAATGAAGAGAATTCTGGTTGAGTCATATGATCAAGTATGACTAAGGATGCTTTCACCCCAAAGCCAAAGAGGCTTGTGCTTAAGGAACTGAGTGAGAAATGCCAAACTCTTTCACATTACCTTTACCTTGTAAAACATGCTTAAATGCCTTTCACGTACTCTCAGATATTCAATATGTCAATAGAGTAGAATTTAGTAATTTGAAAAAAAAAGGAAAATTATTCTTAAAGATCAGTACATTTATGAGCTCCCTGGCTAAACGCTTCTACCAAGGGTGAATGAAAGTAAATGCTCATTATTAGCTTTTTAAATCTAGGTTTTATTTTGTGATAGTGGCTTTTTACTTCCAAGAATTTTTAGTAAGGGATACTCTTTTCCTCTTGTTTTATTGCATATGACCTGAACTTCCCAGGTGGCTCAGTGGGTAAAGAATACGCCTGCAGTGTTGAGACAAAGGAGACGCAGGTTCCATCCCTGGGTCAGGAAGTCCCCTGGAGGAGAGAGCATGGCAACTCACTCCAGTATTCTTGCCTGGAGAACTCCATGGACTAAGGAGCCTGGCAGGCTACAGTCCATGGGCTCTCAAAAGAGTCAGATAGGACCAAATCAAATGAGCATGCATGCACATATGACCAAATAATGCATGAATACATGATTATAATTTTTTAATTAAATGCAAAACAGAAATATATATGTGTGTATGTATATGTAGATTGTTGCCATTCTGCCAAGTCATTTCTGACTCTTGCAACCCCAGAGAGGGCAGCATGCTAGGATTCCCTGTCCTTCACTATCTCCCACAGTTTGCTCAAATTCATGTCCATTGAGTTGGTGATGCTATGTAACCATCTCATGCTCTGCTGCCCTCTTCTCCTTTTGCCTTCCATCTTCCCCAGCATCAGAGTCTTTTCCAATGAGTCGGCTCTTTGCATCAGGTGGCCAAAGTTTTGGAGCTTCAGCTTCAGCATCAGTCCTTCCAATGAATATTCAGGGTTGATTTCCTTTAGGATGGATTGGTTTGATCTCCTTGCAGTCCAAGAGACTCTCAAGATAATATTCTGAACCAAATCCTGTGAACTGTCTTATAGGTACTGAAATCCCCACCAGGTGGAAGGAAGAATTTAACTGCATGATACCCAGACTAGAGCCATGACATACGTTGCTACAATTCCAAGAACTGACCTCAAGGAAAGGGGAACAAACCAACCTGAAATCGAAGATGAACTGTACCTAAGATAATCAAGATTATACTGGTTAGAGCACCAGTGACCGATTCTGAGCTGACTGTGCTGTTTCTTCATGTAGCCCCCTCACTCTGTTTATAAAAACTCTTGTCCCTTGATTGTCAGAGATTGGGGTGAGTTGGCCTTTGGACAGGTGGATGCCTTCCCCACTCCCCCAATCCTGTTGCCAGAATCTGATGTAAAGAAAACTTTCAGTAGATGTGATTTACATCTAAATATATAGACTGTTAAAGGTGGTTATCTATGAGGACAGGATTATTACTGAACGGGTCCAGCTGCTTGCTGCTCAGAAGCCAAGAAAGAGGCCAGGTTGGTAGAAAAGGCAGAGGAACCAGAGATCAAATTACCAACATCCAATGGATCATTGAAAAAGCAAGAGAATTCCAGAAAAAAATCTACTTTCGGTTTATTGACTATGCAAAGGCCTTTGACTGTGGAAAAGGCCTTTGACTGATCACAACTGTGGAAAATTCTTAAAGAGATGGGAATATCAGACCACCTTACCTGCCTCCTGAGAAACCTGTATGCAGGTCAAGAAGCAACAGTTAGAGCCAAACATGAAACAGCAGACTGGTTCAAAATTGGGAAAGGAGTGTGTCAAGGCTGTGTATTGTCATTCTGTTTGGTTACCTTATATGTAGAGTACATCATGCGAAATGCTGGGCTGGATAAATCACAAGCTGGAATCAAGATTGCCAGGAGAAATATCAATAACTTCAGATATGCAAATGACACCACCCTTATGGCAGAAAGCAAAGAAGAACAAAAGAGCATCTTGATGAAGGTGAAAGAGGAGAGAGGAAAAGGCAGCTTGAAACTCAACATTCAAAAACCGAAGATCATGGCATCCAGTCCCATCACTTCACGGCCTATTGATGGGGAAACAATGGAAATTGACAGATTATATTTTCTTGGGCTTCAGAATCAATGCGGATGGTGACTACAGCCATGAAATTAAAAGCCACTTGCTCCTTGGAAGAAAAACTATGACAAACTTAGTGTATTAAAAAGCAGAGACATCACATTGCCTATAAAAGTCTGTCTAGTCAAAGCTATGGTTTTTCCAGTAGTCATGTATGGATGTAAGAGTTGGACCATAAAGAAGGCTGAGTGCCAAAGAACTGATGCTTTTGAACTGTGGTGTTGGAGAAGTCCCTTGAGAGTCCCTTGGACTGCAAGGAGATCCAACCAGTCTATCCTAAAGGAAATCAACCCTGACTATTCATTGGAAGGACTGATGCTGAAGCAGAAACTCCAGTACCTTGGCCACCTGATATGAAGACCTGATCATTGGAAAAGACCCTGATGCTGGGAAAGATTGAAGGCAGAGGGAGAAGGGGATCACAGAGAATGAGATGATTGTATGGCATCACCGAGTTGATGGACACGAGTTTGAGCAAGCTCTGGGAGTTGGTGAAGGACATGGAAGTCTGGCGTGCTGCAGTCCATGGGGTTGCAGACATGACTGAGTAACTGAACAACACCACCAACATACTCTCCAGCAAGAAATGACATGTTTAGGACAGCTGGAGACATTTGTATATGGACTGGACAGTATGTGATATTAGGGAAATACTGTTATATGTTTGGGATGTGATAATAATATGGCTATACAGGATAATGATCTTATTCTGGTGGTACAGACTGAATTGTATCTCCCCAAAATTCGTATTTTGAACAACATGATGGTATTAGGAGATAGGGCCTTTGGGAGGTTATTAGATTTAGATGAAGTCAAGAGGGTATAGCCTGCATGTTGTGATTAGCACTCTTATAAGACGAGGGAAAGAGTGAGGACACAACTAGAAGATAGTTGTCAACAAACCAGGAAGAGAGTCATCACCAGCAATCGACTCCAGCAGCACCTTTGACCTCCAGGAGGTAGCAATGAGCTGTGGCTTGAAACAAGATCTTAGTTCCCTGCCCAATAATTGAACCTGAGTTCAGTTCAAGTCAGTCACTCGGTCGTGTCCGACTCTGCAACCTCATGGACTACAGCACACTAGGGTTTGCTGTCCATCCCCAACTCCTGGAGCTTGCTCAAACTCATGCCCATCAAGTCGTCTAACCTCTGTCGTTCCCTTCTCCTCCTGCCTTCAATCTTTCCCAGCATCAGGCTCTTTTCCAATGAGTCAGTTTTTTGCATCAGGTGAATCCCATCCAATGAGTCAGTTCGTTGTATCGGAACCTTAGTAGCCTGGGGGAAAACCAGGAATCCTAGCCCTAGCCCACGAGGGGCTAGAGGCTAGAAGATAAGTTGTCCTCACTCTTGCCCTCATTGAAAACTGAATTTACCAAGGAGGAAAAAATATACAAACAGGTACAAAGTCTATTATGAGAGACACTGCACAATAAGTGGGGAGCACACAGAGAAACTATTTAAGACAGAAGAGAGTGGAGATAGACACCCTGAGAAGAAAGTTTGTGGGAGTCCTCCCTAATGAGGAGGAGTACACCAGAGAGGTGATCCAAGTGACTTATACAGGGCAGTTCTTCTGATCTTTGTTTACCTTTGGTCAATTATCTCATTTCTTTTCCATATCTGACCTGTCCTAGGGTTCTCCCCCAACATGCACGTGCATCTTTTTGCCAACATGGATTCCACTATAGAAGCCTTGGGGAGGTTGATGCCACCTGTTATGGGGAGGCACCCTCCCCATTTTTGAAAACTCCTCCAAGGAGTTTTTCTGCATATATGTAGTCATTGAGATCTCCTTGTCCTCAAGACCAAGAAATATGTGGTCTCTTTATCTTTTGTCCATGCAGGATTCAGCTCCTCTTTGCTCCTGCCATTATCTTTGCCTTGAGTATCTGTTCACAAGGGACTGATTCCAGCTGCTCAGCCTGGGGTCTATCTATCTCCTGCCTCACCTTGATCTTGGACTTCTCAGGTTCTGAAATAATAGAAATAATTGTCTGTTGTATAAACCACTCAGACTGTGGTATTTTTGTTATAGCAGCCCAAGCCAGCTAATACATCCAGTAAGATACATACTGAAGAACTTAAGGATAAAGTGTCATAGTGTGTACCCTATATTACCTTCTATCTGCCTGTCCTTCTATCTATGCAGCAACTATGGCAAAGTAATAAAAATTGTCAAATTCAGGTAATGGTTACTTGTTTTTTTCATTGTCTTCCCACTTTTTTCTGCGTTTGAAATTTTTATAATCAAAGTCAATTTTTCTTTATATCCCTACATATTTTTTAATTCTTACTTTGATTTTTCCTGGGGTAGCATTCAATTGCTAGACTAATTAGAGGAAAATGTATATATTCACAGCACTGAATTTCTTTAATTAATGGTAAAGGTATAATTTTCAATTTATTTATTCTTTTTATGCCCTTCATTAAGTAAACCATCATAGGTTTACTAGGAGGCATTGCATGATTTTGCTGCAATTGTGAAAGTGCCCTTTTTACTCTTACATAGTTTCTGCTTGGTCTTTGCTGATGGATAGGGAGCTTATGCAGTTACAGGAGAAGGCAATGGCAACCCACTCCAGTATTCTTGCCTGGAAAATCCCATGGACCGAGGAGCCTGGTAGGCTGCAGTCCACGGGGTCGCACAGAGTTGGACACGACTGAAGCGACTTAGCAGCAGCAGCAGCAGGGAAGATAATTGACTTTATGTACTATTCTTGTGGGCTTCCCAGATGGTGCTAATGGTAAAGAACCCACCTACCAATGCAGAAGAAAAAAGAGATGCGGTTTTGATTCCTGGGTTGGGAAGATTCCCTGAAGGAAGGCATGACAACCCATTTCAGTATGCTTCCCTGGAGAATCCCATGGCAAGCTACAGTCCATAGGTCACAAAGAGTTGGACACAACTGAAGTGACTTAGCACACAGCACATTGTTCTTTTATCCTATGATTGGTACTAAAAGGTATAGCCTCTATTTATAGTCAGAAATGCAAACTTTTTTCTCATTAAATATATACACCTCAAGCTTCTTTTGTTCACCAGGGAGATAGCATTTTAAATTATTTTCCAGACTAATTTCAGTTCCTTCTCCTGGCTTCTCACAAGGCCCAGAGGTCTACTGGTGCAAAAGAAATTACACCTATTACAATCTGACCAAAAAGGAAAACCAACTACATCTGGGAGACTGTTGTTTATACCAAGGCCAAACAACTCTATTTTAGCCCCATCTTTGGGAAATGCAATCTCTCATCATCTCATTTTTGTAATTGTAAAGGAGGCTTTGTGAGGATTTATTAATCTTACGTTGAGAGTAAACTCTGGGGGTATGGTCAGTAAAATTGTGATTTCAACTACAGAAATTTCCTGCTGCATTTATTTCCAATAGGCTTAAAAAAAATCAAGGCGTAATTCAGTTCAGTTCAGTCGTGTCAACTCTTTGTGACCCCATGAATCACAGCATGCCAGGCCTCCCTGTCCATCACCAACTCCTGGAGTCCACCCAAACCCATGTTCATCAAGTCGGTGATGCCATCCAACCATCTCATCCTCTGTCGTCCCCTTCTCCTTCTGCCCCCAATCCTTCCCAGCATCAGGGTCTTTTCCAATGAGTCAACTCTTCGCATGAGGTGGCCAAAGTACTGGAGTTTCAGCTTTAACATCAACAAAAAATTTTAGGTATTAGTTCAGTGAGTTTTAAAACTATATACACCTGTGTAATTGAGGCAGGAGGTAGTGCTCCTGACCCCACCCTCATCCAGTATAGATACTCCAAGAGGAAAATAGCCAGAACAACTGAGGGAGGAGGCTGAGCCTTGCCCAGGTAGAAGATATAAGACCACGTATTTCTCATTCTTGAAGTCAGGAGACCTCCTCGACCACATGTGCAGAAAGGCTGTGCTGTGCTGTGCTTAGTTGCTCAGTCATGTCCGAGCCCCATGGACTGCAGCTACTTGAGAGTCAAAGGAGAGTGATATCAAGAGATGCTCTGCCCATATGCCTCTTGGGTAGAATTTATCTTGGCTAAGAGATGTGTGTGCACACAGGGGAGGACCCCGAGATTTACCAAATATGGACTCTGAACCAGGCAAGTCAAAATGATTGGCCAAAGGAAACCCAGAAGAACCACCCCATAAAAGTAATTCAAACTACCACGAGGGCTCCACTCTCTCTGAGCCCATCTGTGCATCTATCCACTACATGTATCTCTTTTCCCTCCCAACAAATCCTTTACTTGTTTTACTACTTTCCATCTTTGTGGGAATACTTCTTCTGCAAAGCCAACAAGCAAGGGCCTTGTCATTGACCATTGGTCTAGTGGCTAAGATTTGGTGCTCTCACTGCCATGACCTGACCTCAATCTCTGGCTGGGAATGGAAGCCCCCTTCAAGCCACTGCAGGCTGAGGCCACCTGAGGTCATAACAATCACCCAAAACAAGATACAGAATCATGGGCCTTTAAAAATACCATTCAGGAGAAGATGAGCATTGTGTCAGGCCTTTATCTTGACCGTCCCCTTGCCATTCCAGTTCATCCCCCACTCTTCCATTGTCCGTGCTTGCTGCTCTCCATCATCTCTGACACCTCTTGGTGCCATTCCTCAGTTTCTGAAACTTTCCTCCTGTTCTCTCACCCTGACTGAGCTGGATGGTCTCTGTTTCCTGGAGTTTTGGTCCTTTTCTTCATTGTAGGATTTGGCTGGTCTCTGCTGGACTCTGCAAAATTTGCTGCAGATCCAAGTTGTCCCTGCCTTTGGCCCCAGCTGCTGGGCCAAGCCCACCAGGCTTCCTCCCACTGAGGCTTGGTGGTGGTAGGATAGAGCTTGTGCGGTTAGTAATCAGGAGAGGTAATCAGGTAATCTGAACTAGCTAATAGCTTCCTTCACTTTATGACAAATATTTTTCTTTCCAATTGTTGCAGGATAAGAAAGTCATCCTTGTCTGACTCTGCCCTTATCCACACAGTTAGAAGTAAATTAAAAGGCATCAATTTCAAGTCACTTCCTTAGTTGTAGGAGGATAAAAGCAAATTATTCTTTATCTCGTGTTGTGGCTAGGAGGAAATTCCCTACAAAGATTTTTTCACCTTTCAAAGAAAACTAGCTACCAATTCCAATATGGATTTTCTGTCTTTTTGTTACAAATTTTCCCATCTATGAGGAAATCCTAGCTCAATCTTGGTTCTCCACTTGCACCTACTATTTCCGAGAGGAGTAGGAAAGGCCGGAAAGAGTGAAATGGACAGATCTAAGTTTTAAATTTTTACATGGTGGAAGGTTTTCACTACTCATGAATTTTTTTTCTTCTTCAATGACACCAGAGCACAAATAAATGGGCAGACTAAGTTGGATTCTCCATTAATTTCCTTTCCATTTAAAGATATTGAAGTGAGTAGTTAATCATTTTATCCAAAGGTAGGGGCTATGCCAAAGACAAAAACAGAAGCTTGAAATGATCCATAATACAGGCAGTTTCTAAAATTGTTTGCCAAAGTGTATTCTCATTTAACAATATTTATTGAAAGAAAAGCAATTATGTTTTCACATTTAATATATTAATTCTTTCAGTTTATGTATTACTAACAATTATATTTAAACTAATGCTTCTGACTGATATATAATTGCCAAAATAACACTAAAATGTATTTATAGATTCCAAGTGATGAGTTTGGGGATCAGACATGTCCTGGACTATGTTGTACCCTGTTCCTCTAGTAAACTTTTAAAATGGCAAATCTAATCATAATTTACTATCAGTTAAAATATTCTAACAGCTCCTAGCCCAGTGTAGGGAAAGCCTTCCTGAGTTTATTTTCTGAACCGTCCTATACATTTCCATGATAGTCATCTTTAATTTTTGTCTTTTTTCTTCAAGTTTTATTAAGATATAGTTGACATATAGCACAGTATAAGTTTAAGGTGTACAGTATAAGGATTTGGGTTTTTTTTTAATTTTTTTGAAAGTTTTAAACCAATGGAAAAGTTAGTTTAGGGAAAATAATATCTGAACTGAGAATAAGTTACAGACATCATGACTGTATCTCCCAAGAATAGGGACATTTTCTTACACAACCATAATATCAAATATTATCAAAAATTTAGTCCTTCTTCAAACTTCACCAGTTCAATTCAGTTCAGTCTTTCCTAAAGATTAGCTTCATGATGCACATTTTTGCAGGAGTTCTCTGCTGTGATGGTACATCCTTGATATATCAGATTAGGAAATCCAGAATGTTCATTTCCCCCATTCCGTGAATGCTCAGTTGTTCAGTCATCTCCAGCTCTTTCCCACTCCATGGCCTGTAGCCTGCCAGGGTCCTCTGTCCACTGGATTTCCCAGCAAGAATATTGGAGTGGGTTGCCACTTCCTTCTCCAGGGGATCTTACCCAAGGATCAAACCCACGTCTCCTGTATCTTCTGCATTGACAGGTGGATTCTTTGCCACTGCACCACCAGGGAAGGCCTCCCCCATTCCAGGTAATCCATGAAAACTTTCATTATTAACCAGTTAGTTGTCTGTCAGATTTTCCACTGTAAAGATGCAACTTTTCTGTTTGTATCTAATAAACGATTTGTGAAGAGATGCTTTATAAACTTCCACCCAGTGATTCAGTACACAGTGAAGACTCCAAATGAGTTGCTACTACACTGTACTCTACAGTGCAGACTGGTGATTTTCTAATTGTCTTCTACATTCATAAATTGACACTGTAGACCTTTCTCCAAATTACAGAAATTTCTCCAAATTCTAGACGTTTCTCCAAAGAAGACACACAGATGGCCAGTTGGCACATGAAAATATACTCATCATTGCTAATTATTAGAGAAATGCAAATCAAAGCTACAGTGAGGTACCACCTCACACCAGTCAGAATGGCCATCATTAAAAAGTCTACAAATAATATGAGATTTCCCTAGTGGTCCAGTGGTTAAGACTCCCTGCTCCCACTGCAGGGAAGACGAGTTTCATCCCTGAACAGGGAACTAAGACCCCACATGCCATATAGTGTGGCCAAAAGAATTTTTTTTTAATGTCTACAAATAATAAATGTTGGAGAGGGTGTGTAGAAAAGGGAACCCTCCTACACTTTTGGTGGGAATGTAAATTAGTGCAGCCATTTTATGGAACTCAATGTGGAGTTTCCTTAAAAAACTTCAACTTGAGTTGTCATGTGATTCAGCAATCCTATGGGCATATTCCCAGGCAAAACTATAATCTGAAAAGATACATGTAGCCTAATGTTTCTTTTGTTTGTTTGGGGTTTTTCTGGCCATACCATGTGGCATACAGGATCCTATTTCCCCAACCAGGGACCAAACTTGTGCCCCTTGCAGTGGAGGTGCCGTCTTAACCACCAGACCACCAGGGAAGTCCCACACCCCAATGTTTATTGCAGCATTATTTACAATAGCCAAGATATGGAAACAACCAAAATGTCCATCAACAGATGAATGGATAAAGAAGATATGGTATACATATACAATGGAATGCTACTCAGCCACAAAAAAGAATGAAATAATTCATTTGTAGCAACATGGATAGAGGTTATCATACTAAGTGAAGCAAGACAGAAGGAAAAAGACAAACACTGTATGATATCACTTATATGTGGAATCTAAAATATAACACAAATGAACATATGGGGGTGGGGAGGAGGGAAGGATGGGAGCTGGGATTAGCAGATGAAAACTAGTATATATAGAATGGTTAAATGACAACAAATATAGCACAGGGAACTATATTCAGTATCCTGTAATAAAGCAGAATGGAAAAGAATATGAAAAAGAATATATATATATACACACATATATATGTTTATAACTGAGTACAACAGAAATTAACACATTGTAAATCAACTATACTTCAATAAATTTTTTTTAAAAAATCAGCATTCTATAGAAAAACAAAGTTTTCTTTTCTCTCCCTTTTATGGATGTATGAACATATGTATGTATGCATGTGAATACATGATGGATAGATGGATGGATCATGGACTATCACTTGTTTTCTGCATTTGGGAGTCAGTGAGGGACAGGGAGGCCTGGGGTACTGCAGTCCATGGGGTTGAAAGAGTTGGACACGACCGGGTGACTGAACAACAACAACATTGCATATTTGAATACATTTTTTCAAATATGAATCTTGAAAGTTCTCATCGAAGGAAAAAACTTGCGCTTCTCTTGTGGCAAAAAGTTGGCTTAAAACTCAACATTCAGAAAACGAAGATCATGGCATCTGGTCCCATCACTTCATGGCAAATAGATAGGGAAACAGTGACAGACTTTATTTTTGGGGGCTCCAAAATCACTGCAGATGGTGACTGCAGACATGAAATTAAAAGACACTTGCTCCTTGGAAGAAAAGTTATGACCAACTTAGACAGCATATTAAAAAGCAGAGACATTACTTTGTCAACAAAGGTCCGTCTAGTCAAGGCTATGGTTTTTCCAATAGTCATGTATGGATGTGAGAGTTGGACTATAAAGAAAGCTGAGTGCCGAAGAATTGATACTTTTGAACTGTGGTGTTGGAGAAGACTCTTAGAGTCTCTTGGACTGCAAGGAGATCCAACCAGTCCATCCTAAAGGAAATCAGTCCTGAATATTCATTGGAAGGACTGATGCTGAAGCTGAAACTCCAATACTTTGGCCACCTGATGCGAAGAGCTGACTCATTGGAAAAGACCCTGATACTGGGAAAGATTAAAGGCAGGAGGAGAAGGGGCCAACAGAGGATAAGATTGTTGGATGGCATCACCAACTTGATGGACACAAATTTGAGCAAGCTCTGGGAGTTGACAATGGACAGGGAAGCCTGGTGTGCTGCAGTCCATAAGGTTGCAAACAGTCAGACACAACTGGGCGACTGAACTGAACTGTGTAACAATACATAGTTTCAAAGTTTTTTCCTTCGATGAGAACTTTCAAGATTCATATTTGAAAAACTGTATTCAAATATGCAATGTTGTTGTTGTTCAGTCACCTGGTCATGTCCAACTCTTTTCGACCCCATGGACTGCAGTACCCCATGCTTCCTTGTCCCTCATTGACTCCTGAAGTTTGCCCAAGTTCATGTCCTTTGCATTGGTGATGCCATCCAATCATCTCATCCTCTGATATCTTCTTCTCCTTCTGCCTTCAATCTTTCCCAGCATCAGGGACTTCTCCAATGAGTGGGCTATTGACATCAGGTGACCAAAATACTGGAGCTTCAGCTTCAGCATCAGTCTTTCCAATGAGCATCTAGGGTTGATTTCCTTTAAGACTGACTGGTTTGATCTCCTGGCTGTCCAAGGGACTCTCAGGAGTCTTCTCCATCACCCCAGTTTGAGGGCATCAATTCTGTGGGTGCTCTGCCTTCTTTACGGTCCAACTCTCACAACCGTACATGACCACTGGGAATACCATACCCTTGGCTATACGGACCTTTGTCAGCAGAGTGAGATCTTTGTTACTCAACACACTGTCATAGGTTTGTCATAGCTTTCCTACCAAGAAGCAATTGTCTTCTGAGTTCATGGCTGCAGTCACCATCTATAGTGATTGTAGAGCCCAAGAAGAATATTCTGTCACTGCTTCCATCTTTTTACTTTTTATTTGCCATGAAGTAATGGGGCCATATACCATGATCTTAGTTTTTTTTCATATTTAGTTTTAAGCCGGCTCTTTCACTCTCCTCCTTCACCCTCATCAAGAAACTCTTTAGTTCCTCTTCACTTTCTGCCATTGCAGTATATCATCCGCATGCTACTGCTACTGCTAAGTCGCTTTAGTCGTGTCGGACTCTGTGCGACCCCATAGACGGCAGCCCACCAGGCTTCCCCGTCCCTGAGATTCTCCAGGCAAGAACACTGGATTGGGTTGCCATTTCCTTCTGCAATGCATGAAAGTGAAAAGTGAAAGTGAAGTCGCTCAGTCGTGTCCAACTCTTAGCTACCCCATGGACTGCAGCCCACCAGGCTCCTCCATCCATGGGATTCTCCAGGCAAGAGTACTGGAGTAGGGTGCCATTGCCTTCTCCATCTGCATATCTGAGGTTATTGATATTTCTCCTGCCTATCTTGATTCCAGTTTGTAACTCATCCAGCCCAGGTTTTCTCATGATGTGGTCAGCAAATAAGTTAAATAACCAGGTGACAACAGACAACCCTGTTCCACTCCTTTCTCAATCCTGAACCAATCAGTCATTCCATATAGAGTTCTAACTGTTGTTTCTTGACCCACATACAGGTTTCTCAGGAGACAGGTAAGATGGTCTGGTATTCCTATCTTTTTAAGAGCTTTGACTGTGGAAGGCTTTAGTATAGTTGATGAAACAGAGGTAGATGCTTTTCTGGAATTCCCTTGCTTTTTCTATGATCCAGCAAATGTTGGCAATTTGATCTCTCATTCCTTTGCCTTTTCTAAACCCAGCTTGGACATCTGGAAGCTCTTGGTTTGCATAATGCTGAAGCCTAGCATGCAAGATTTTAAGCATGACCTTACTAACATGGGAAGTGAGTGCAATTGTCCAATGGTTTGAAAACTCTTTAGTATTGCCCTTCTTGGGAATTGGGATGAGGATTGACCTTTTCCAGTTCTGTAGCCCTGCTGGGTCTTCCAGATTTGTGGACACATTGAGTGCAACACTTTGACAGCATCATCTTTTAGGGTTTTCCCTGGTGGCTCAGACGGTAAAGCGTCTGTCTACAATGCCGCAGACCTGGGTTCAATCCCTGGGTCAGGAAGATTCCCCTGGAGAAGGAAATGGCAATCCACTCCAGTACTATTGCCTGGAAAATCCCGTGGACAGAGGAGCCAGGTAGGCTACAGTCCATGGGGTCGCAAAGAGTCGGACACGACTGAGCAACTTCACTTTCACTTTCACTGGAATTCCATTATATCCACTAGCTTTTCCTCAGGTCCACTTGACTTCACACTCCAGAATGTCTGGCTCTCGGTGACTGATCACACCATCGTGGTTATCTGGCTCGTTAGGATCTTTTTTGTATAGTTCTTCTGTGTATTCATTCCATCTCTTCTTGATTTCTTCTGCTTCTACTAGATCTCTACTGTTTCTGTCCTTTATTGTGCCCATTTTGGGGCAAAATATCCCCTTGATATTTTCAATTTTCCTAAAGAGATCTCTAGTCTTTCCCCGTCTGTTTTTTTCCTCTGTTTTTATGCATTGTTCATTGGAGAAGGCCTTCTTCTTGTCTCTCCTTGCTATTCTTTGGAACTCTGTGTTTAGTTGGGTGTACTTTTCCCTTTCTCCTTTGCTTTTCACTTCTCTTCTCTCTTAGCTATTTTTAAAGCCTCCTCAGATAAGCACTTTGCCGCCTTCCTTTTCTTTTCCTTTGGGATGGTTTTGTTCACTGCCTCCTGTACAATATTATGGACCTCCATCCATAGTTCTTCAGGCACACTGTTTACTATATCTAATCGCTTGAATCTATTCGTCACCTCCACTGCATATTCATAGGAGATTTGATTTAAATCGTACCTGGCTGACCTAGTGGTTTTCCCCACTTTCTTTACTTTAAGTCTGAATTTTGCCATGAGAAGCTGATGATCTGAGCCACACTCAGCTTCAAGTCTTGTTTTTGCTGACTGTACACAGCTTCTCCACCTTGGCTACAAATAATGTAATCAATTTGATTTTGGTATTGACCATTTGGTGATGTCCATGTGTAAAGTTGTCTCTTGTGTTGTTGAAAAGGGTGTCTGCTATGACCAGTGCATTTTCTTGGCAGAATTCTGTTAGCCTTTGCCCTGCTTCATTTTGTACTCCAAGGCCAAACTTGCTTGTTTCTCCAGGTATCTCTTGACTTCCTACTTTTGCATTCCCATCCCCTATCATGAAGACGACACCTTGTTTTTGGTATTAGTTCTAGGAGGTCTTCATAGAACTGATCAGCTTCAGCTTCTTCAGCATTGGTGGTAGGGGCAACTATGATGTTGAATGGTTTGCCTTTGAAATGAACCGAGATCATTCCCTCATTTTTAAAATTGCAACCAAGTACTGCATTTTGGACTCTTGTATGGGATTCTTGCCCACAGTAGAAGATATGATGGTCATCTGGATTAAATCCACCTATTCCTGCCCATTTTAGTTTACTGTTTCCTAAGATGTCAGTGTTTATTCTTACCACCTCCAATTTACTCCTGCTTGACCATGTCCAATATGCAATACAGTTACTATTAACTATAGTCACCACACTGCACATTACACCCCCATGATTTTTTATTTATAACTGGAAATTTATACTTTTTGAATTCCTTCATTCATTTTGCTGGATCTTATGGTAGTTCTATTTTTAATTTTTTTGAGGAATCAGTATAGTGTTGTTCACAGTGACTGTACCAATTTACCTTCCCTCCACCAGTGCACAAGGATTCTCTTTTTTCCACATCCTCACCAACATTTGTTCTTTCTTGTCTTCTTATTATTAGCTATTCTAATAGGTGTGAGGTGATATTTCAATGTAGTTTTGTTTTGCTTTTCCCTGATGATTAATGATGTTGACCATCTTTTCATGTGCTTATCTGTATGTTTTCCTGGAAAAATATCTCTGATATTTTTTTTTTTTGTTTTGCTCTGGTTTTCATGTTTGTCATTTTTTGTTGTTGTTTGTTTGGGTTTCTTGGCCGAGCATGGAGCTTGCAGGATCCTACTTCCCCCACCAGGGATTGAACCTGTGCCCTCAGCAATAAAAGTGCAGAGTTCTAACCACTGGACCACCAGGGAATTTCCTCCAATTTTTATTTTTGGCTGCCCCAGTGTTAGTTGCTGCATGCAGGGTCTTCATTGTCGGGTGCAGGATCTTTGTCACAGCATGTGGGATTTTTAGTTGCAACATGCAGGATCTAGTTCTCCCATCACGGATCCACCTTGGGCCCTTCTGCCCTGGGAGCATGGAGTCTTAACCACTGGGCAACCAGGGAAGTCTCTACTACCTTTTTAAAAGTATTTTCTATTAGTCCCTTTTCCTCTTGTTTGGCAAACAGAATTAATTCACAGGAGGCCCTTATACTTGCCAATATAGAAATAAGTAACACAGTACATCAAAAGTTGAGATTTCAGTTTTATAAAATGGAGAGGAAAGCACACTGGTTTAGGCGGCAAGAAAGATGAATGTTATAAGAGATGTAGGCATGTTGCTTGGAAATATGAAGCTATTTTTTGTTTACATCAAATCAGTAAATACATTCACATATGGCATTTTAAGTCCTTGGGAGTCAAAGTCTGGAAATGTCAGTGATTACAGGCTGCTCTCGGAGTGAAGTTAAATAACAGAGCTGGAATGATTTCTAAAGAAATCTTTAAAATATTCTGAGTGCAACCTATTTTTAAAAATGGCATTATAAGAAGAGTGGCATAATATTTGAAATAATTTTCTAGAAACAAGCTTTACTTCCAAAAGAGCTTTGATCAAACACTTCATGATGAATAAGGCTAATTACACTTACGGTTCTTGTGAGCTGTTTTTAAAAATTCATGTGCAAACCTTCTTCAAGCATGTTAATCTCCTGCATTCCACCGCAAGACATTCTTCAAAACTCTAAATGGTTTACTGCCCCTGCACAGTAATTATTTATTTTACTACTCTAATGGCTTCCCTTGTAGCTCAGATTGTAAAGAATATGCTTGTGATGCTGAATACCACGGTTTGACCTTGGGTCAGAAGGACTCCTGGAGAAGAGAATGGCAACCCACTCTGCCGGGGTCCAGCCCTGGTGGATCCAGGGATAGTCAAAGCGGGGACAGAGCGAGTCACGTGACTCTGTCACGGGTGGGATTCCTCACACTGGCCCCTGACACCACTCCAATATTCTTGCTTGGGAAATCCCATAGACACAGGAGCCTGGTGGGCTACAGTCCATGGGGTCTCAAAGAGTTGGACATGACTACCTCAAATTATCCTAGTTTTTTTTTTGTTGTTGTTACTCTGATATTCTCCCTGCTCTACCTAGATATATTCTGAATGCTTAAAGGTAGAAATTCTGCTTTATCTGTCCCTTAAGTCTTTCATAATACCTAACACATAAAAAGAACTCAAAAACATGTTTTTCTTGATTATCAGTCTACATCACTGACAAGGCAGAAATGCAGCAAAGATCCCATATAAGAAAGACACCTCTGTGTTATTAAGTAAGAACTGAAAGTAGAGCTGTATGTTCTAAAGATGTACAAATTATTTTTCCACTTTCCATGTATAAATATAAAATTGATGACTGACTTCTCTTTCAATGCATAAGGTGTAAAGGCAGTTATTGGGTAATAATGTAAGGCACAAAGCAATGAACACATCTACATAATAGACTATGATGTGTATATATATATATATATGAATATATTCTCATATATATTTATATATATATATATATATACACACACAGAAGGCTGGGCTCCCCTGGTGGCTCAGATGGTAAAGAATCTGCCTGCAATGCAGGAGACCCCTGAGTGCCAAAGAATTAATGCTTTTGAACTGTGACCTTGGGGAAAACTCTTGAGAGTCCCTTGGACAGCAAGGAGATCATACCAGTCAATCCTAAAGGAAATCAATCCTTAGTATTCATTGGAAGAACTGATGCTGAAGCTGAAACTCCAGTACTTTAGCCACCTGATGCAAAGAGCCAACTCATTGGAAAAGACCCTGATGCTGGGAAAGATTGAGGACAGGAGCAAAATGGGGCAACAGAGGATGAGATGGTTGGATGGCATCACTGACTCAAGAGACACGAGTTTGAGAAAACTGGAGATTGTGAAGGACAGGGAAGCCTGGTGCGTTGCAGCCCATGAGGGCGAAAAGAGTCAGACCCAACTTATCAGCTGAACAACAAAAATGATATATATATATGTATCTGTGTGTACACAGATTAAATGTATACATTTAATTTTCAAAAGTACTACACACCATTTAAGAATACAAAAGGTATTAAGAATGACACTACAGATATCCATGTGCCTACTACACCACTTAAGAATGAAATGTTTCCAACTCAGCCATAGTCCCCCATAGCCACTCTAATCACCTCCACCTTCATTACCTAAAATATTTTCATTATTCTATTTATCTTTTTATATTTCTTTAAAACTGCAATACATTTAGACATTCTTAGGTAATATATACTATTTAAAACCTCTGTGTGTGTGTGTTAGTTGCTCAGTTGTTTCTGACTCTTGGTGACCCCATGGATGGTAGCCCACCAGGCTCCTCTGTCCATGGAATTCTCCAGGCAAGAATAGTGGAGTGGGTAGCCATTCCCTTTTCCAGGGTGTCTTTCTGACCCAGGGACTGAACCTGGGTCTTCTGCATTGCAGGCAGATTCTTTACTATCTGAGCCACCAGGGAAGCCTGTACAATTCATCTGTATTCCTGGTGATGGACATTAGGATGTCCCAAGCTTGTGAAAGTGAAGTCACTCAGTTGTGTCAGACTCTTTGCTACCCCATGGACTGTAGCCTACCAGGCTCCTCCATCTATGGGATTTTCCAGGCAAGAGTACTAGAGTGGGTTGCCACTTCCTTTTCCAGGGGATCTTACCAACCTAGGGATTGAACCTGGGTCTCCTAAATTGCAGGCAGATTCTTTACTCACTGAGCCACCAAGGAAGCTCCAGCTTATAGCTATGAACGAACAATGTTGCTGTAGACATTCTTGCGCATTTCATCTAGTTTATATAAGACTGACTCTAGGGCTGCATTTATATATATATTTTTATAACTAGGTATTACCAAATTGTCCTACAAATTGTTTCCCCAACTTATGCTTTTACTGTCAATGTATGAGAGTACTCATGAATCTATATTCCCAACACTTGTATTATCCAGGGTGTCTTTCTGACCCAGGGACTGAACCTGGGTCTTCTGCATTGCAGGCAGATTCTTTACTATCTGAGCCACCAGGGAAGCCTGTACAATTCATCTGTATTCCTGGTGATGGACATTAGGATGTCCCAAGCTTGTGAAAGTGAAGTCACTCAGTTGTGTCAGACTCTTTGCTACCCCATGGACTGTAGCCTACCAGGCTCCTCCATCTATGGGATTTTCCAGGCAAGAGTACTAGAGTGGGTTGCCATTTCCTTTTCCAGGGGATCTTACCAACCTAGGGATTGAACCTGGGTCTCCTAAATTGCAGGCAGATTCTTTACTCACTGAGCCACCAAGGAAGCTCCAGCTTATAGCTATGAACGAACAATGTTGCTGTAGACATTCTTGCGCATTTCATCTAGTTTATATAAGACTGACTCTAGGGCTGCATTTATATATATATTTTTATAACTAGGTATTACCAAATTGTCCTACAAATTGTTTCCCCAACTTATGCTTTTACTGTCAATGTATGAGAGTACTCATGAATCTATATTCCCAACACTTGTATTATCATACTTTTTATTTGTATTTTTAATCTGCAAGTCTTTAATTACTAGTGAGGTTCAACATACTTTCATATGTTTATTAGCCTTTTATGAGATTTTTTTCTCCTATGAATTTGTGGTTACATAGTAAAAAACCTGGTCTTTCCCTGAAAGAGGTCTGGCCTTTGCTCCCAGTTTCTTACAGATAAACTCTAAGCCCTTGGAATGTCTGACAGGAGTGTTTTGGTTTGCCAGGGCTTAGGTCATACCAGATAGACTAATGATATGATTAGCAATTGTTCAGTCACTATGGAAAACAAAAAATTGAGACTAGATCTACCATGCAATGCAGAAATTCCACTTCTGGGTGTACGCTCAAAGAACTTGAAATCAGGATTTTGAAGAGCATTATTCACAGTTGCCAAGATAAGAAAGCAACTGAAGTGCCCAAAAACAGATGAATAAATTAAAAAATGTGAAATACACACATGGGCACACACACACACATACATATACAGACAATGGAATATTATTGAACCGCAAGAAGGGGGCTTATCTTGCCATCTGTGACAACATTAATGAACCTTGAGTACATTGTGTTAAGTGAGATAAGTCAGACAAACAAGGACAAGTACTGTATGATATCACTTTTATGTGGAATCTAAAACTGACTGACTGAGAAGGAAACTGGGTCTTGTTCTGAGGGGCAAAAGAGTCCGAAATGTGGTACTTGGATGCAATCTCAAAAGTGACAGAATGATCTCTGTTTGTTTCCAAGGCAAGCCATTCAGTATCACAGTAATCCATCTATTCCCCAACCAGTAATGCTGAAGAAGCTGAATTTGAATGGGTCTATGAAAACCAACAAAACCTTCTATAACTAACACCCCAAAATGTTGTCCTTTTCATCATAGGGGACTGGAATGCAAAAGTAGGAAGTCAAGAAATACCTGGAGTAACAGGCAAATTTGGCCTTGGAGTACAGAATGAAGCAGGGCAAAGGCTAATAGAGTTTTGCCAAGAAAATGCACTGGACATAGCAAACACCCTCTTTCAACAACACAAGAGAAGACTACACATGGACATCACCAGATAGTCAACACCGAAATCAGACTGATTATACTCTGCAGCCAAAGATGGAAAANAGAATGAAGCAGGGCAAAGGCTAATAGAGTTTTGCCAAGAAAATGCACTGGACATAGCAAACACCCTCTTTCAACAACACAAGAGAAGACTACACATGGACATCACCAGATAGTCAACACCGAAATCAGACTGATTATACTCTGCAGCCAAAGATGGAAAACTCGGTATAGTCATCAAAAACAAGACCAGGAGCTGACTGTGACTCAGATCATGAACTCCTCCTTGCCAAATTCAGGCTTAAATTGAAGAAAGTAGGGAAAACCACTAGACCATTCAGGTATGACCTAAATCAAATCCTTAACGATTACATAGTGGAAGTGAGAAATAGACTTAAGGGACTAGATCTGATAGAGTGATGAACTATGGAATGAGGTTCATGACATTGTACAGGAGACAGGAATCAAGACCATCCCCAGGAAAAAGAATTGCAAAAAAGCAAAAGGGCTGTCTGAGGAGGGCTTACAAATAGCCGTGAAAAGAAGATAAGCAAAAAGCAAAGGAGAAAAAGTAAGATGTAACCATTTGAATGCAGAATGCCAAAAAATAGCAAGGGCTGTCTGGGGAGGCCTTACAAATAGCTGTGAAAAGAAGAGAGGCGAAAAGCAAAGGAGAAAAGGAAAGATATAAGCATCTGAATGCAGAGTTCCAAAGAATAGCAAGAAACGATACGAAAGCCTTCTTTAGAGATCAATGCAAAGAAATAGAGGAAAACAACAGAATGGGAAAGACTAGAGATCTCTTCAAGAAAATTAGAGATACCAAGGGAACACTTGATGCAAAGATGGGCTCGATAAAGGACAGAAATGGTAAGGATCTAACAGAAGCAGAAGATATTAAGAAGGGGTGGTAAGAATACACGGAAGAACTGTACAAAAAAGATCTTCATGACCCAGATAATCATGATGATGTGATGACTAATCTAGAGATTAAAAGACATTTACTCCTTGGAAGAAAAGTTATGACCAACCTAGACAGCATATTAAAAAGCAGAGACATTACTTTGCCCACAAAGATCCATCTAGTCAAGGCTATGGTTTTTCCTGTGGTCATATATGGATGTGAGAGTTGGATTATAAAGAAAGCTGAGCACCAAAGAATTCATGCTTTTGAGCTGTGGTGTTGGAGAAGACTCTTCAGAGTCCTTTGGAATGCAAGGAGATCTAATTAGTCCATCCTAAAGGATATCAGTCCTGGATATTCATTGGAAGGACTGATGTTGAAGCTGAAACTCCAATACTTTGGCCACCTGAAGGAAGAGCTGACTCACTGGAAAAGATCCTGATGCTGGGAAAGATTAAAGGTGGGAGGAGAAAGGGAGGACAGAGGACGAGATGTTAGGATGGCATCACCAACTCAATGGACATGAGTTTGAGTAAACTCTGGGAGTTGATGATGGACAGGGAGGCCTGGTGTGCTGCAGTCCATGAGGTCTCAGAGTCAGACACGACTGAGCCACTGAACTGAAAGTAGTCAAACTCGTTACAAAACAAACATAGAGCAAAATGGTAGTTACCAGGGCATGAGAGGTGAGGGGATAACATTGATGTTTAAATGTACAAACTTGCAGCAAGTAGTAAATAAGCCATAGTAAATAATTCATATACTATAATACATAAAACGAATACAGTATTGTAAAGCAAAACCAACTAAAAACTAAAAATTAATTAAAGAAAAAATAAATAAATAAAAGATGGAGAAGCAATGCAAAAAAAAAAAGATGTAAAGTCTACATTCCAATGTTTGCAGGCCACAAACCAACCTCAAGCTAATCAGTGACCTAATAAAAGGAGTTCCATTAAATGCAGGAATAACATAACTATCATTTCATATTTAACAAAGTTCCAGTCAGTTTAATAGTGCATCATTAATAAAGATGAAAATACAAGGAGAGATAAAAGATTGCTAGCCAGAAATCCCAAGAGAGTCAAACTATTGGAATTAATTTTAAAAGCTGATCAAAGTGGTAATAGAAGATTAGAAGCAGTAATAGAAGTTACAGAAACTGCATGTTTTCTTTATGTCTAAAAACACCACTTTGAAAATGTAAGTATTTTAAAATCTAGATACTTTTTTGGAGGTCACTCCAAAATCACTGAGGATGGTGACTGCAGGCATGAAATTAAAAGACACTTGCTCCTTGGGAGAAAAGTTATGACCAACCAACATATTAAAAAGCGAGACATTACTTTGCCAACAAAGGTCTGTCTAGTCAAGGCTATAGTTTTTCCAGTAGTCATGTATGGATGTGAGAGTTGGATTATAAAGAAAGCTGAGCACTGAAGAATTAATGCTTTTAAACTGTGGTGTTGGAGAAGACTCTTGAGAGTCCCTTGGACTGCAAGGAGATCCAACCAGTCCATTCTGAAGGAAATCAGTCCTTAATATTCATTGGAAGGACTGATGCTGAAGCTGAAGCTCCAATACGTTGGCCACCTGATGCGAAGAACTGACTCATAAGGCAGGAGGAGAAGGGTACAGCAGAGGATGAGATGGTTGAATGAAATCATCAACTCGATGGACATGAGTTTGAGAAAGCTCTGGGAGTTGGTGATGAACAGGGAAGCCTGGAGTGCTGCAGTCCATGGGGTTGCAAAAGTTGGACATGATTGAATGACTGAACTGAACTGAGGGAAAACCAAAATAACTTGCAGGATCCATATGAAAAATCTAGTAAAAATATAGAGTTTTTTTTTAAGATTTGAATGATTAAAGAGATATGATGTTTCAGAATGTTACTGAAATTCTAATTAGAATCTCAATCAGATGTTTTTGAATTTTGAAAGTCTAAATTAATGAGAAAGAATAAAAGAGTAGGAAAATCTCATTTTAAAAATAAGCATCATGAAGCAATTGCAGTCCCATCAAATATTAAAACAAATTGTAAAGCTATAATAAATAAATCAGCATTGTATGACTTGAGAGTTGTTAGATCAGTTGAAAATAATAAAGCTGTTGCATGTAATGAAGACTACTTCATCAATCACAAACAAAAGACAGCTTTTTAAATAAACAGTGCTGCCAAGAGTTGTCAATTGCTTCAAAATTGAGGGCAGCCATAAAAAGTAAAGAAGAGAGTCCTCTGCAAGTACTTTTACCTTAGATTTTCAACCTCCAGAACTATGAAAAAAGAATATGCATCTGTATACACATTAGGATCTCAACTATATTTTAAATTTTTCCTACACAAAAGACTGAAAAGAAATACATACCATCATGACAATGATTATTGCCTCTGAGTGGTAGAATTATGAGTCAATATTTTTATTCTTCTTTGTACTTTAATTTTCAAATGCTTTACAATGAACCTATACTGCTCTTGAAATTAGAGGGGAAATGTTGCATGTGAAAGCCATATTCAAAATAAAAGGTCACTACAGAGAGTAAACCTAGAAGCAGTGAGTGAAAATTCTAGGCAAACAGATTACAGTTCAATATCAGGAAGAACCAACTAACAGATCATTCCAAATATGTGAGGCTCAAATTACCATGTTTGGAAATTTTGAAGGAAGGTATAGTCAGAGTTCTCCAAAGAAACAGAACTATAGAACCATATGTGGATAGAGAGAGAGAGGAACAAAGAGATTTATTATAAAGACTTGAGTCATGTAATCATGAAGGCTGGCAAGTCCCAAAATCTGCCAGATGAATTGGCAAGCTGGAACACGGGAGAGTTGATAGTGTGGTTCTAGCCCAGGAAAAGCCAATGTTTCAGCTCTCATCCAAAGACAAGAAGAGCTGATGTCCCAGTTGGAAGAGTCAGGACAATCTGCTTGACTCAATCCACTGGTTTAAATGTTAATATTATCCCCATTTGACCAAATATCAGGGCACCTCATGGCCCAGTTTGAGGGCAGGAGGAGAAGGGGTTGACCAATGATGAGATGGTTGAATAACGTCACCAACTCAATGGACATGAGTTTGAACAAACTCTGAAGATAGTGAAGGACAGAGGAGACTGGTGTGCTGCAGTCCATGGGGTCGCAAAGAGTTGGACACAACTTAGCAACTGAACAACAAGGAACAGCATGGCCCAGTTAAGTTAACCACCACAGGGCAATTCCAAAATGAGATGAAAGTTTGACTGATGACCTCTAAAATCTTTTTGCAGGGAGAGTAAGGATACTAGATCTACCAAAATATTCAAGATTCTTTCCAAGTATCCAAAGTACCTCTGTGTTTCCAGGAAAATTGAGGCTGATAATTAGTTTTTGTATTTTTATATAAAGTATCATGATATCTCTGACATGAGAAAGCAATGGAAGAAAAAAAGAAAAATATATAAAGGAAAATTAAAAGTAATGGAAGGATGTAGTCTCAGAACTCAGAAATGCTGGTGAACTTAAAAAAATTAGTGAATTGAAATGGGCTTGTCTGCTTGCTGCTTCTCTGGAAGTGCACTTCTTATTTAAATCAAAGCAGCAACTAGGAACTGTTCAGAATTCCCCTTTAGCATCATGTGTATCACAAAATATACCATATTTAGAGCCATAAGATCCAAGTTCAAATTCCTGCTTCTAAAACACCATGATTTTGAGCAAATCAGTTAATCTTTCAAAATATTCTTTTTCTTCCACTCAAAGTATTATTTTCAAAAAGCTAAAAGCATGACTCTCATTCAAAATATAATGAATACAGTCAAAAATTTATTTATCTCATTAATGAGGGAGGCAGCAGGATGGTAAATCAC
This sequence comes from Aepyceros melampus, assembly GCA_006408695.1. Lineage (NCBI taxonomy): Eukaryota > Metazoa > Chordata > Mammalia > Artiodactyla > Bovidae > Aepyceros > Aepyceros melampus. The sequence continues at coordinate 20,876 of SJXQ01004863.1, read as the reverse complement.
CACCCTACCCCAGGAGACTTAGAGAACCCTGTCGGACACTGTGACATGAAAAGGACATGTGGTCGTCTTTTTGCCTGTATCCAAATTTTGAAAATTTTTCTTAACGTTTGATTATTAGGAATAATAACATCTACCTTCCAGTCATTATGAGACTTACAAGACAATGTATATAGAAGTCCTTTGTTCTGAAAAGCACTACCCAAATACAAAATATCATTATTACCAGTGGCTTTCCAATTGAATCAGCCTCTGCTAAACACAGTCAACCTGCTCACTGTCTTTCCCTCTCCTCCTATGTTTTCCCAAATTCATTCACTAGCCATGAACTAGTCATTAATTTGAATACTATCTTTACTCTTATTTTATCCTTACCACCCCCAATATTCTGTCAACCACCAGGCCTTACCTGTTGACATCCTAAACCTCTCCATCTGCTTGTTTATCACCTAATTGCCTTTCAAGGCTCTACTTCGATGCCACATCTCCAGGGTTTTATTTCTTAATCTCCAGGAGGCAAATGTTCATCCTTTTATCGATTTGATCCCATTGTTGATGTTGTTCAGTCGCTAAGTCAAGTCGGACTATTTGCAACCCCATGGACTGTAGCACACCAGGCTTCCCTGTCCTTCACTACCTCCTGGAGTTTGCTTAGACTCATGTCCATTGATTCAGTGATGCTATCTCATTCTTTGTCACCAACCATCTCATCCTCTGCCACCCCCTTCTCCTCCTGCCCTCAGTCTTCCCCAGCAGGATCCCATGACATCCTGTATTTCCCCATTCCTTGAACATCACACAACATGAATAAATATTTTAATTTTTTGTCTGCATCCCCTCTTCTTTGAAGGGATGCCTCCTTTATTGTCTTGTTCAGTATTTACATGCTAGGACTTAGCATATTGTGGGAGCTCAATAAATATTTAAATGTATAAATGGAATGAAAATGATCCATCCACCAGAAGTAAGTACATATTTTTTTAAAATAAAAAGCTATCATAGGTATATGCATATATGTGGTGATTCATCTTGCTGTATGCCAGAAAATAACACAACATTGTAAATCAACTATACTCCAATAAAAATTTTAAAACATAAAAAAAATTTAAGTTATCATAATAGGATATGAGAGAAAGAAAAGCATGGTTTAGGAAGGGAGAAAGTTTAAAAAATAAAGGGAGCTGATATAAAGACAACCTTAAAATTTGAGAGTTGGGAAGACCTCAGAAATCATGTCGATTCCTCTACTCATCTTACAAATGAAGAATCCAAAACATTAAAGCAATTTGCCCACGTAAGCTGGTGACAAAGCAAGGATACTAGTCTTGGTCTCATAACTCCCTGGCACAATATCATGCTATGAGTGTCTGCAGAGAAGAGAAGGGGCGAGGGGAACAAACTGGATGTCTTCTTTACTTTGAGCAAGAGTGCTGGCACCCAGTTACTTATTGAGTTTCATGGTAATAATACGAGCTAGAGAGTCGGCATTCTGATTCATCGTTCCCTGGGCCCATGCCCATTCACCTTACATCTGAGTAATAATGTCTCCCTGTGAGACCATGCTGTCATTCTCCTAGGAGTCCTTGAATACTCTCTGTGGTCTTGTGGGAAATGAAGGGTTAGGAGTCGCTTTTCCATAGACGATGCAGAGTGGCTAATTTCCTACTTTCCTCCCCCACACACCCATTTCAAACTCATCCATCAGATCTCAGGAAAGTACAATACGTGAAACAACAAGAATAAAAGCCTTTATATTAAATTCCTTGTGGGTGAGCTTTGCAGATAAAGCAGAACAATCTGATCTTAGCAAGTTAAATGGTTTGCAAATCACAATGTGCTGCACCCTTCAGACGCATCCTTATGTAAAATAAATCACCTAATATTATCATAACAGTATTGGGGAAATTTGCAAGTCCAGTGGAGGAAGAGGGTTTGCTTCAGAAAACATGCATATATTTATAAGTATTTTTTATATATGAATTTATACCAGGGGTCTCAAGCCATTTGGTAAGAGACAAATAATGTTTCATTTACCTAAACTCTAATAGCTTGATAAGAATATGGAGACCAGGGAAAGGGGAACTAGAATATAGAGGAAGGGAAGGGAAGAATAGAGGATGTCTTCACTGAGTTCTTGAGTTTATAGAATCAGAGACAAGGGCAGAAAAAGATGGTTTATCACTCTATGGAAATCAAGGGAAAGTAAACTTCACAGAAGGATCATAGGACAGGATAAAGCTATAAGATATTCTTTTGATATTGCCCTGTTGATTGCAGACTAAATATTTTATGTGTATTTATCTATATTATTATTATTCCAGTGGTCATGTATGGATGTGAGAGTTGGAGTATAAAGAAAGCTGAGCGCAAAGGAATTTGATGCTTTTCAACTGTGGTGTTGGAGAAGACTCTTGAGAGTCCCTTGGACTGCAAGGAAATCCAACCAGTCCATCCTAAAGGAGATCAGTCCTGGGTATTCTTTGGAAGGACTGATGCTAAAGCTGAAACTCCAGTACTTTGGCCACCTCATGCGAAGAGCTGACTCATTGGAAAAGACCCTGATGCTGGGAAAGATTGAGGGCAGAGGGAAAAGGGGACGACAGAGGATGAGATGGTTGGATGGCATCACCGACTCGATGGACGTGAGTCTGAGTGAACTCCAGGAGTTGGTGATGGACAGGGAGGCCTGGCGTGCTGTGATTCATGGGGTCACAAAGAGTCGGACACGAATGAGCGACTGAACTGAACTGAATATACCTTATACAACTGCAAAGTGAAAGTGAATGTTGTTCAGTCTGGTCCGATTCTTTGTGACCCCATGGACTCTATATACAGTCCATGGAATTCTCCAGGCCAGAATACTGGAGTGGACAGCCATTCCCTTCACTAGGACATCTTCCCAACCCAGGGATCGAGCCCAGTTCTCCTGCATTGCAGGCAGATTGTTTACCAGCTGAGCCACCAGGGAAGCCCAGTATGTATGTAAATAAATACACATGCATTTGAATGTATACACAAACATACAGAAAGATTGTGCTTGCTATACAGGCAAAAGATATTAGCGTTTGCTGTTGGTAGAACACCTACCTTCACACTTTGCCTTGATCCTACTGTATTGTTTTCCATCATTAGTACATATTTAAAAACAATTTGCCAGGGTTAAAACTTAAACTTGCATTTAAGAAATGAACACAAAGCAAACTGTACAATGACTAAATCTACCTGTGGTATACGGGTGTCTGCGGGGCAGTGAGTATGCATGTGCACAGACCTGCACGGCTTCAATTAATGAAGCCAGCTGCTGATGCTGCTCAGTCATGTCTGACTTTTTGCAACCCCATGGACTGGAGCCAGCCAGGCCCCTCTGTCCATGGGATTCTCCAGGCAAGAATACTGGAGTGGGTTGCTGTTTCCGACTCCAGGGGATCTTCTCAACCCAGGGATTGAACCAGTGCCTCTTGCATCTCCTGCATGTGCAGGCAGTTTCTTTACCACACGCACCACCTGGGAAGTCCAACGAAGCCAGCACTTGCTTCAAAATTCATCTGCCCAATAGCAATCCCATTGCTCTAACTATGCCTCAGCAGATCATACTCCCAAAGACAAACAATAATACTAACAGAGCTTTTTAAGCCAATTGAAACAGTTTTAGAGTTTTTTAATAACATAACTGTAATAATAATAGCTATGATTTTAGTAAATGTTTCCTTCTATACTGGAAACTGTGCTTTAAACAAAACTCTATCACAGCTCAGACATGAGCTCTACTGAAGAAACGTTAGTAATATCATTTTTATTTTAAAAGACAGTGTGTATATTACTGACTTTAAAATACAATGATCACACATGAAAAATTCCCCCAATGCTGATAAGACAGAAATTGATTTATTTTACTTACTCATGTACCTGAAAAGTACAGCACATTGCAATTTGCAAATCATTTAATATACCAACTACAGATTGCTCTGCATTTATTGCAAAGTTTAATCAGATAGTATATATCAGAAAAAAATTACTCACCAAGGTTTTCATGCCATATCCTCTTAAATTCTAGAGGGGAAAGTGAATGTTTTATTAAATAAGAGCGAAAAATGAAGTTAATTGAGGTGACAATTTTTTCAGATAAATAATTCAAGATTGACAACATGCATCTGTAAAACAAAGAGGCTCCTGGAAGGGTGTACGCTCTGTATCCAGTGGGGAATCTGAAGTTGCTGAAGGTCAATAGGACAAGCAGTCGAGAAAAGCTGGATGCAAACTGAAAGCAGGGACAAATTTCAACCTGTACCTGCAGGTTTCTCTCTCACTGGAGAAGGAAATGGCAACCCACTCCAGTATTCTTGCCTGGAGAATTCTATGGACAGAGGATCCTGGCAGGCTACAGTACATGGGGTCACAAAAAGTCGGACTTGACTGCGTGACTAACACAGACACACCTGCCTCTCACATCATCTAACCCAGTAATGAAGGTGACTGGCCTTCTGTCTGCCTTTGAGCTTCACAGGGACCTGGCCTACAATTCAGAGAAGCAGAAGTTGCTGGTACAGCTAGAGCTGGTGGGACTGGAGATCCAGCTGCTGCCCCCATCAGGGACAGGAGCCAGCAGATCGGTCATCCCCAGAGGACCTTCCAGCACAACAGCACTGCTAGCCGACCTGCCGTGTGCAGTGGCTGCTGCCGGGCTTCTGTCTGCCAGTGTTCACCCAGCCCCTTCTTCTGGTCAACCCTAATTCAGAAGCACAGAGGAAGTAAATTCTCAGAGACACAGCTTCCACTTAGCTAAGGTGACACTGTTCAAAGTCAGCTATTTGGATTAATGAGATCTTTATTTCCTTTCTATGGTATGTTTCTGCTGACTGTGGACCACTTCATGAGCCACCTGGTGACAGACCTTCATGTGCCGATGAAGTCAATGATTTGGATTTCCAAGTTCCAAATCAGATGAAAAAAAAAATTTGCTTTTGGTTCATGATTCCACTGCTGTGTGCTGTGCTTAGTCACTCAGTCATGTCTCTTTGCAACCCCATGGACTATAGCCCACCAGGCTCCTCAGTCCATGGGGATTCTCCAGTTAAGTATACTGGAGTGGGTTGCCATGCCCTTCTCCATGGATCTTCCCAACCCAAGGATCAAACCCAGGTCTCCAGCATTGCAGGAAGATTCTTTACCATCTGAGCCACCTAGTCCAAAAGATGTTTATCTAATTTAAAAAAATAGCTGTGCATCATCTCACAACCTAAGAAACTCTACCAAGAGCAAACATACCTTCACGAACCTGCAGCAAAAGAGGGGGAATTGAGGACTTAGAGGTGAAGCAGTCAGTTTAAATCTTCATCTTTACCCCACAATTTAAAAGTCCATCTTCTTTTATATACAGATATTTACTGTAAAGTAACTTCATTAGTGTGGAAGATATTCTTTCATGTTAAATGTTGAGGTCCTTGAAACATAGAAGACTCAAAAAAAAAAAAATGACAGCTTCTTTTTTTCAAACACATTAGACCCTTATCTCTATTTGATTTTTCAAAATTGTGAGGCACAGATTGTCCAGAGCAGAACACGCTGAGTCTCTTTTCTGGCCTGTAAAGTCAACAGTTACGGTGCTAAAGTTTAATCAGTCCCATAAAACGTTACTCAGAAAGTGACCTGGTGTTATGCCTGAAGTACATCTCCTACATTAAAAAGCACTTTCAATGCAGCCAGAGTAGCGTTATTGAAAGAGATAACTAATAGCTACCTGGACGAGGATGAGAGGAAGCAGGATGGTGGTGGGGAAGAAAAGTCAAACAGGAGAGAAGACCACGAAAATCCCATTTTCCAGCATTTCCCTAAGGAGATGTGATTGCATAGATGAATGCCCAGGTTGAATAATAAAGGTCTTTTATATTATTTCAAGCAGAGAGCTCCATGAATTTCATAGCGAAACCAGGCACGGTGCGTCCTTCTGGTACAAACTAGAGATGCCAGCACAGAAAGCAGTAGGCATACCTGCACAGAGGTCACCAGTACAAGTGCCTGCTGTGGAATTTCAGTGCTACTCATGCCAGTTACTTTTTTAAAAAAACAAATAAGGCTTTCAATAGTTACTACACAAACCAAGGAATGAATATCACAGGCACTCACTACGTGCTAGACAGTGTTTGTTTAAATAAGTATACACGCATAAGAAGTGAAAATGTGTTAGATTTTGAAAATGCAAATTTAAAAAGGTAAAATTAATTCAAACTCTACGATTTTTCTTTCCAAATTCTACCATTTTGGAGAAGAAATGCCCATAGTAAAACATGCAAGTGCTTCCATTCCCCATATCTCCAATTCTACTTCCAAAAGGTAATGTCTCTGAACTGGGTGTTTGTCCTTCAGACATTTTTCTACACGTTTGCAAATAAATGCAACCAGTATGTCTTTCCCTGCCCCTGAGCGAAAACTCAAGAGTCTCTTGGATAACAGTCACAGATATGGTCACTTTAAGCTCCTAACAAAGAAAGCTCTAATATGTATTGAATGTGTCTAAGCAAGGTAATGATCAAAACTTCATTTTGGGCATGAAATTCAGTTTCTCTCCTGCAGATATGTGGATGCTGCTCAGACTAGCCTCAGATAAGACTCTGTATTGGGGGAGGAGAGCATGATTGATTTCTTTCCCTCTTTCACCAGCTAGTGTGTCTATTCACTCTTCTAAACTGCATCCTCTGCTCCTTCACGGGTTACTGCTTCAGGAGGAGGGAGATGCCATCTCTTGATTAATTGTTATAAGCTGAATTTAGGCTCCCCAGGCCTTCAGGAATGCAAACCTTGTCCCCTTCCACTCTGTATTGTCGTGGCTCTCTCACCTGTTCTATTTCTCGTGCCGTACTCAGTGGCTTGAGTCGTGTCCGCCTCTTTGCCACCCCATGGACTGTAGCCCGCCAGGCTCCTCTGTCCATGGGATTCTCCAGGTGAGAATACTGGAGTGGGTTGCCATGCCCTCCTCCAGGGGATCTTCCCGCATCTCTTGCACCTCCCACCCTTTCTACTTCTCGGATGGAAGTCAGACACCAGTCCACCAACCTCCACTTGCAGGCCACACATACCATACTTTTCAGTGGCCCTACTGAAACCTCTTTCATCAAGCTCAAGGTGACAGCTGATACCCCACAACCTTCATTCTAGAGAAAGGAAAGGAACTTAGCACATCAATAAGTCTTCCCAAATATCCTCTTCATAAATCCACTTTCAATTTTCTTGTCCCTAAATTTTGTATATCCTCAAGGTTTAGAATTGTTCATCTGACTTTCAGCCTTATTTTTGTAACTCATACAAGATGTTTGGTTTCACCAGTCACTCTTTTTTTTTTTAATAAAATTCGTTAATACTATCCATTTAATTGGTTTATTTGTTTTTTCACAACTTACTTTAGTATCTGACATCTTTCAATTTAGAGACTTGGTTGAAACTCATATTCTACTATCATCTTATATATATAAATGATTGTGTATGTGTAATCATGAATGTATGTATATATCATAGACATAAATTATTTTATTTACACCCGAACTTTACAGAATGTTTAGACAATGAGTATTTTGGCTAATCTGAAAATGCTTATAATTTTTAACACAGTTGTTAAAATATTGTAAGATGTTACAGTTATTTAAATTAATTGATTCAAATAAAGTGACTGTTTATATATGCTTTTGATTTACCTGTTTCTTTTTGAGTATTACTGACAAAAGTCAGTTAATTCAGAGCAGAAATGAGCCAGATTCAAGTTAACATAGATTTTGCCCTACTCATCTTTTTTTTTTCTCCCTTCTTTGTCTAAACATATCAAGTGTATTTTTGTTGCTGTTATTTTTTAAAAGACAGCAACAAACTGCAGATCAGGGTCTGATCAACTCTGAAGAAAACCTCTCCCCAACTTTTGAGTTCCTTGAAATGTTATACATAAGAGAAAAAGTATTTTCCTAACTTTTAAGAGACTTCAAGTATTGCTGTTTTCTTCATGGAGGATAACAATGGTCCTCTCTAAATAAATAAATAAATTCCTAACTTTTCAACTTCTTACAGTGTGCTTATTCACTGTCCTTAATACAAAGGATTAGCAGTGATTCCTCCTATGACCCCAGGAACAGAAGGGATACTGGCAGCCAACATAATATTCTGCTCAAGAATGGTTTAAGGCATCCTAGAGGAACATTCTCCAACAAAGTCTGTTTTGTTATGTGTTCAATAACCATATGCTCATTTCTATGTGGATAATGTACAGCATAATAGATACCTGCAGTGATTCGAGGAGAAGGCAATTATTGACTCAAGGGGCTTTTACTGATTAGACTCTGAATGGCTCAAACATGACCAGAACTCCAATTGAGCATTATTAAAAGTTTGATCTGATTCTTGGGTATTTTTTCTTTTGTGCATAACTAGCTTCTAAAAAGCATACACACTACCTCCCGTGTTCAGTGAATGGTACGATTAGTTATGATCCAAAGCCACAATGTCATTTTACATTTTGAATAAACCTTACTAAACTTGCTCCCAATTGAATACTTTTCACACATGAAATCATAACTTTAATTCAAAATAAATCCTCTGGGACATTTCCAGGACAGTAAATATGAGTCTACTGAGTGGATACATGGAAAAATGAACAAAGCAGTCCTATAATGAAGGTAGATAAAAGGAACCTGAAAAGTAAAATGGGAAAATACATTCCTGGGCAATTCTTCTGCCCTTGGCAGGGGGGCAGGGGGGTGGGCAGGCAGTCAACCAACATTAATAATCTCATCAACTGTTACAGAAAATTCAAACATCTCACAAAAGCCTGTTTAGTGGGTCTGGGTAGAGGATCATTAATCACAGATAAAGCTACTGAGATTTAGACAGCTTATCTTTTTCCATAAGGTTATATTACTAAGACTTTTTCATTCAGCATATATTTAAGGGTTAAGTTGTCGTTTTGTTGTTTACTACCTAAGTCATGTCTCACTCTTTGTGACTCCAGGGACTGTAGCCTACTGGGCTCCTCTGTCTACGGAATTTCCCAAGCAAGAACACTGGAGTGGGTTGCCATTTCCTTCTCCAGAGGATCTTCCTAATGCAGGGACTGAACCCACTTTTCCTGCATTGGCAGGTGAGTTCTTTACCACTGAACTACCAGGAAAGCCCAAGTACCCAGAAGTAAAATAATGTGCTAGAATAGAAAATGACAGAAGTGGCAGAGATTGCTTAGTCATGGGTCATGAGTTTTTGCATATAAGTCATTATTTTTTGAAAGCCTATATTTTCAAATTTCTAAAAATAGTTTGCATAATCTGGATGTTGTTTATCAGTGGCTAAGTCATGTCTGACTCTTTCCTACCCCAGGGACTGCAGCACGCCAAGTTCCTCTGTCCTCTACTATCCCCTGGAGTTTGCTCGAATTCATGGCTATTGACATGTATGTCATAGCATAGATAATAATGCTATCTAACCATCTCATCCTCTGCCACTCCCTTCTCCTTTCGCCTTCAATCTTTCCCAGCATCAGAGTCTTTTTCCAGTGAGTTGGCTCTTCGCATCAGGTGGCCAAAGTATTGGAGCTTCAGCTTCAGCATCTGTCCTTCCAATGAATATTCAGGGTTGACTTCCTTTAGGATTGACTGGTTTAATCTCCTTGCAGTCTAAGCAACTCTCAAGAGTCTTCTCTAGCACCACAATTGGAAACCATAAATTCTTTGGTGCTCAACCTTCTTTATGATCGAACTGACATCCATACATGGCTACTGGAAATGATTGTTATTCAAATTATTCGCTGATTTATATTTATATAAAGTGGCACACACAACTTTTTCCCTATCAGCCCTAAAACAAAACTGGAGTACTAATTTAAATGAGCTTCTGAGAAACAACCAGAATATCCATCTTTTTATCTTACTCAGAAACAAGGCAGAAATTTCTTGAGAGGAAAGTCATTGACTCATCTTTGTAGTTTGAGCTGCTGAAGGATGAACTTCATGCATTATATTCTTCAGAAAGTCAAAGTAACTCGCCAAAAAAAAAAATCAATTCACTGTGAAGTTACAGAAAAAGTTTGCATATTTCTAAGAAACTTAATGGTGAAGTTGGTTTCCTCCTGGGAAATTTAACCATATAATCTCAGATAATTCACTGGAAACCAACTCAGGAGAACCCTCAGTTATCAAGACATTTCCCAATAGTAAACTTTCAAAATAAGAAAATATAATCTTAGAAATAAAAATGTAATAAAATATATTCATAAAAATAATTTCCTTTCCCTGATAATAAACACTTATATAGCCCTCCCACATGTACCATGTTTTGAAAGATTCTGTGTTCAAAGTTGTAATTATTTAATATTATTTAATATTTGTTAGTCAGTGATTAAGACTTCCCATAGCTATCGTTCTGTCAGATTAACCACTGGACAAAATTATGGTCAAAAGCAAGGAATCTAAAATATCAGTTAATCTGGACAACCTCATTGAGGTTAATATATAATTTATGTTAAATTTGTTACAATAGCAAAAATAATTCTCTGATGCCCCTTATTACATTTGTTGTTGTTGTTGTTTAGTTGCTAATTCGTGTCTGACTATTTGCAACCCCATGGACTGCAGCATGCTAGGCTTCTCTGTCCACCACTGTCTCCTGAAGTTTGCTCAAACTCATGTCCATTGAGTCAGTGATACCACTTAACCATCTGATCTTCTGTTGCCCTCTTCCCCTCTTGCCCTCAATTTTTCCCAGCATCAGGGTCTTTTCAAATGAGTCAGCTCTTCTCATCAGGTGGCCAAAGTATTGGAACTTCAGCTTTGGTATCAGTCCTTCCAATAAATATTCAGGATGGACTGGTTTGATCTCCTTGTTGTCCAAGGGACTCTCAAGAGTCTTCTTCAACACCACAGTTCGAAAGCATCAGTTCTTCAGAGCTCAACCTTCTTTATGATCCAACTCTCACATCCATACACAACTACTGGAAAAACCATTGCTTTGACTAGACGGACCTTTGTTGGCAAAGTGATGCCTCTGCCTTTTAAAACAATGTCTAGGTTTGACATAGCTCTTCTTCCAAGAAGCAGGCATCTTTAATTTCATGGCTGCAGTCATTGTCCACATTGATTTTGGAGCCCAAGAAAATGAAATGTGACACTGTTTCCACATTTTCCCCACCTATTTGCCATGAAGTGATAGGACTGGATGCCATGATTTTAGTGTTATTATATTGGTAACCATTATTACATTGAAACCCAAAACTCGATTCATCCAATTCTAATGGATCTTAGTCTACAAACCAGAGTTCTAACATTATCATAAATTAAATTTACTTTTCTAAACTTATACCATAATTGTATATTGAAAAATTATATATTGAAAGTGTTCAAGATAAAGGCCATAATGTAATATATGAATCATCAAAGTTAAAATTGTTCACCATATCAAAAAATATATTATTTGCAAAGCATCTTAGTAATCAAGGAATACAAAAGCATAATGCATTCTCTTCATAAGCTCAGAGGACCCTGAGAGCTATATGTATCATTTATCTAATCAGCAAATAAATAGTGGACACCACTTATGCACCAGGCTTTGTTAAACATTTGGAAATTAAAGACAAATCTCTGTCCTCAAAGCACTCACCAATCAATAGAGGAGGAAAATAAGGGCTACAATAGGCACTGACGTAGAGAGGATTAGAGGCACGAGGGAGGGAACAATCAGCAACATTTGGGGTTTCAGGAAATTCATTATTTAAAGGTGATATGAACAGAAAAAGAAGAAGATACTAGACATATGGGCTTAGAATAAGATTTTCCTGGTGATAGAAAAGTGGCTAATGAAAAAACTAAAAACCAAAAAGCCATCACAGCCTGGCACTCTTGGGGAACTTCAAGCAAGATATCAGTAATAGGACAGATGGGAGCAGTAAAAAGGGTACAGCAAGGAATAGAAATAGGAAAGTTTACAAATTAAAGCAAATACATTTTAAATTTTGATATAAGGTAGGATACTGTCTCAGTGACTTCACTTTCCCTTTTCACTTTCATGCATTGGAGAAGGAAATGGCAACCCACTCCAGTGTTTTTGCTTGGAGAATCCCAGGGATGGCGGAGCCTGGTGGGCTGCCGTCTATGGGGTCACACAGAGTCGGACATGACTGAAGCAACTTAGCAGCAGAATACTGTCAGGGTATTATGGCCTTAATCTCCTAGACAATGAGAATCTATTGTAGATATTTAAATAAGTAACTGATGAGATTGCTATCTTATATTTTCTAATAAAATAAATTAAAATCTGTGTGGGGGTGGGAGAAACCTTTGATACTAAAATCAGAGAAAGTGAAAGTGAAGTCGCTCAGCCGTGTCCGACTCTTTGCGACCCTGTGGACTGTAGCCCACCAAGCTCCTCCGTCCATGGGATTCTCCAGGCAAGAATACTGGAGTGGGTTGCCATTTCCTTCTCCAAGGGATCTTCTCGACCCAGGGATGGAACCCAGGTCTCCCGCATTGCGGGCAGATGCTTTAACCTCTGAGCCACCAGGGAAGCCCCTAAAACCAGAGAAAGAGAATACAAAAAGAAAACTATAGAAACGGGTATCTCATAAACATAGACATAAAATTTAAAAAAAAAAAAGGTAAACTAAAGACCTAGGATACATAAAAAGAATCATAACATGAAAACCATTTGGAGTTTATTACAGAAATAAAAGAAATGGTTCAATATTTGAAAATCAATCAATGTAATCAATCAATGTAACAGTTTAAGGAAAAGAAAACCATATGATCATATCAACAGATGCAGAAAAACATTTGACAAAACTCAGCATTCATTTATGAAAAAAAACTGCATCCAACTAGGATATAGAAAAGAATACCCTCAATCTGAAAAGGAGCATCTACCAAAATAAAAACCTACAGCAAACATCATATTTAATGGTACGAGATTGAATGCTTTCCCACAAGACTGGGATCAAGGCAATGTTGTTCAATCTCACCACTCCTACTGAATATCATGTTGGAAGTTCTACCTAGTGCAAAGATGAAACAATAAGAAATAAAAGCCATACAGATCAAAAAGGAGAAGAATTAAACCTCTATTTACAAACACTATGACTGTGTAGAAAATTCGAAAGAATACCAAAAAAAAAAAAAAACCAAAAAAATACCCTCAATCTGAAAAGGAGCATCTACCAAAATAAAAACCTACAGCAAACATCATATTTAATGGTACGAGATTGAATGCTTTCCCACAAGACTGGGATCAAGGCAATGTTGTTCAATCTCACCACTCCTACTGAATATCATGTTGGAAGTTCTACCTAGTGCAAAGATGAAACAATAAGAAATAAAAGCCATACAGATCAAAAAGGAGAAGAATTAAACCTCTATTTACAAACACTATGACTGTGTAGAAAATTCGAAAGAATACCAAAAAAAAAAAAAAAACCAAAAACCTAAAATGAAAGAGTTTAACATGGTATAGTATACAAGTTCAGCAAATAAAAATCAATCATTTCCATATGTTAGCAATTTACAATTGGAAAATAAAATTTAAAAGCAATACCACTTATAACTGCTCCCCAAAATTAAATCCTTATGTGTAAATCTAACAGAACATGCATAAGACCTGAGTTCTAGACTTCAAAAAAAAGAAATCCCTTTGGGTACCTGAGAAAATGAGATTATTCATAAGGAAAAAATCACTCATAAGGGAAAAAGTTAGATTCATCACACATTTCAACATCAAATTTTATTCTAAAATAAACTGGAGAAATATATTTAAGACATTTGCAGTACTGTTCTCCAGAGAAACAAAACCAATAGGATTTGGAGAGAAAGAATGTGTTTTAAGGAAAGGAAAGTGAAGTGGCTCAGTCACATTCGACTCTTTGTGACCCCATGGACTGTAGCCCACCAGGCTCCCCCATCCATGGGATTCTCCAGGCAAGAACACTGTAGTGGGTTGCCATTTCCTTCTCCAGGGGATCTTCCCAACCCACGGATCGAACCCAGGTCTCCCGCATTGCAGGCAGACGCATTAACCTCTGAGCCACCAGGGAAGCCTATTTTAAGGAAAAGACTCTTACAATAAAGGAGGCAAACAAGTCAAAACTCTGGACTTGCAGATTTGGAAAACTGAGACAGTCAATTTACACTTCAAGTCCAAGAGCTACTAGTCTAGAGAAAAGAAAAGAGACAATACTATAATTTAAGGTGGAGAATTTTCTCTTGCTTGGAGGATGCCAGTCTTTTGTTCTGTTCAAGCCTTCAACTGAACGGGTGAAGTCTACTCACATTAGGTGACTCCGTGGTAAAGAATTCACATGCAAGGCAGGAGACAGGAGTTTAATCCCTTGGGTGGGAAGATTCCTCTGCAGTAGGAAATGGCAACCCACTCCAGTATTCTTGCCTGGAAAATTCCATGGACAGAGGAGCCTGATGGGTTACAGTCCAAGGGGTTGCAGAGTAGACAGGACTGAGCATGCACACACCCACATTAGGAGAACAATCTGCTTTACCAAAGTCCACTGAGTGTAAATCACCCAGAACAGTGTTTAGCAAATATGGGCACTGTGGCCCAGCTAAATCAACACTGAAATTAACCACCACAATAGCTGAGTAAAGAGACACATAAAATAGAAATTGTATATCCAGAAAAACTGCTTTCCAAGTATAAAAAGGCATAAACCAAATGTCATCATCAGGAACTCAGGGAACAGTGTGTCCCCGAGTCCTTCCTGAGAAATCTATGGATAATGAGCTGAAGAAAACCAAATTAACTAGAGAAATATTACCATAAGAATTGGCAGAATTGAGCACCAGTGACTTCTAAAATTACCAAAAGGAAGACCTGATGGGATGTGCCTCCTGATGAAGGAAGACAATACCACATACAGAACATTGCTAACAGGATTGAACTTGAGTATGATAGAGCCTCTGGACTCACTGACCATTTGCAGAAAATATAGAGGACAAAAGAAAACAATCAGCAAGATGCAATCAGCAAGAACCAAACTATGGAAAACTACAGGCCATAGGACTCAGGTTCTTCGATAGATCTTAAGGCAAAGAATGGGATGAAATAATGACCTATTCAGACCTATAGACGAAAATAAATTCAAATCACAAAATGTTTAGTATTTAGGGATGCACACTGGAGTGATCAAATTGTAAAGGAATGTAATAAGCAATTAAAATGAAAATGTCCGTTGACAGATGAATGGATAAAGAAGATGTGCTACCTATATGCAATAGACATATTACTCAGCTAAAAGCAACAAAATTGTGCCATTTGTGGAAACGTGGATGGACCTAGAATCTGTCATAAAGCAAAAAGTCAAAAAAAGAAAAACAAGTATCACATATTCAGTCATATACGTGGAATCTACAAAAATGGTAGAGATGAACTTATTTTCAAGGCAAGAATAGAGCGCAGATGTATTAGACTGGACATATGGACACAGTGGGTGAAGGGGAAGGTGGGGTGAATGGGAGATTAGGACTGACATGTGTGCACTACTCCACGTAAAATAGCTAGTGGGAAGTGGCTGTATAGCACAGGGAGTTCAAGGAGCTCAGCCCAGTCCTCTGTGATGGCCTTGATGAGTGGAATGGGGTGGGGGGGAGAGGTGTGGAAGGGAGACCCAAGGGGGAGGGGATATATGTACATATGTAGCTGATTCACTTCGTTGTACAGCAGAAACTAACACAACATTGTAAGACAACTGCAGTGGGGGGGGATTCGGTTGCTAAGGCATATCAGACTCTTGCAACCCCATGGACTGTGGCCCTCCAGGCTCCACTATCCGTGTCCTTCTCCAGGGGAATCTTCCCGACGCAGGGATCAAAACTGCATATCCTGTGGATTCTTTACTGCTGAGCCACCAGGGAAGGCCTAAAGCAACTATATTCTAGTTTTAAAAAAATTAAGATAGTGATTAATTTTGAAGGTTAAAAGGCAGCTGTAGTTAGAGTATTTCTAAGCGGGACCACAATAGGCCCAAGGTACTTTTGCTTTTTACAAGTTATAGTTTACGGCTGTGTTGGTTCCTCTCCTCTTAACTGTGAGGAATTATCTTTCATGCCCCCAGACCAGGAACCCCCATTCATCTCTCGGTCTCTTTCTTCCATCACAGAGGCTAAATTTCCTTTTAAAGTGCAACAATATTCATATAATATTTATATGTTAGTTAATATTGTATATTGAAATAGTTCTCTGTTTTTCTTAAAAGAAATAAAGGCATTTCATGAGCCCCTGAAATAATTCAAAACATTTTAAGAGAAATTCAAATGCTTTCATGGTGAAGTCTCTCTTCCTTGTTCAGAGCCAGTACTTTCTCATTGTGTCCTCACATGGTAAAGGGGGCTAGGGATCCCCATGGAGCCCCTTTTATAAAACACTAATCTCATGATGAGGGCTCCACTGTGATGACTTTAGCACCCCCCAAAGATATTATCACCTAATATCATCATCTTCATGTGTTAGGATTTCAACGTATGGATTTAGCAGGGACACCAACATTCAGACCACAGCACACGCCGATAGAACAGAAAGGAGAGTTCAGAAATAAATCCACACCCAGAGGTACATTTTTGATCTTCAACAAGAGTACCAAAAACACAAAAGGAGGAATACACGGCGGGAAAACTAGATACCCAGCAGCAGAAGAATGAAATTGTATTCTTATCTCACATCATATATAAAAATCAGCTCAAAATGGATTAAAGACTTGAACATAAGACCTGAAACAGTCAAACGACTGGAAGACAGTGTAAGAAAAATGTTTCTTGAGTTTGGCTTGAGCAATATTTTGGATCTTACCCCAAAAGCACTAGCAACAAAAGCAAAAATAGACAAGTGAGACTGTATAAAACTAGAAAACTGACTCACAGCAAAGAAAACAATCAATGGACTGAAACCTATAAACTTAAAGGAACTTGCTGAAATCATGACCAAGGGCTGAGCTTCTTACAGAGTATTGGGAAGTCTATATTTTATTTAAATCTCATAAGATGACTAGAGTTAACATCTGGATCAATATATTTTTGCTTTTGTTTTTTATATCCCCACTATCACTAAAAGCACTGGAAAGAATCTCAGAGAAACACAGATTTAATTGAAGATAACAAAGGTATCATAATATTAGAAATAATCCAAATAGAATATCCTCATGAAACAAATCAGTATCTGGAAATCTTTCATAAATTTCTAGCTACCAACATGATGTCCTTGATTCAGCTTTGACTTCCATCCCTGATGCTATGTTTACTACTGTAGGTGCCCAAGAAACTATTGAACTAAATAAATCTATCAACTAAGACTCTATCCTTATTAAAGTCTTTTCCTTAATATAGAATATTACATTTGAGTTTTCACTAGACAGCTGGTATTCATGCAAACAGGCATAACTAAGGGACTTTAAAATTTCTTAAAGCATAAAAATAACACTCTAGAAATTACTTATTCCTGGAATAATTTTTTTTTCAAGAACTGTCATTAAAAGTATGAAAAAAAAAAAAGTCCTAGTATTTGGACAGTGATAAAGACTCCATCTATCAATGCAGGCAAGGGACACCTTGGAAGAGGCCATGACAACCCACTGCAGTATTCTGGCCTGGTAAACTCCCTGGTGGGTTACAGCCCCTGGGGTCGCAAGTGACAGACACGTGCACACTCTACCTGAAGACACACACTCACTAAAGCAGTCTCTGCTTCCGAATGCTCATGCATGTGCACACTGAGTTGAATTCAAGAAATGGTGACTATTCCTTCTTTTCACTAAATTAATATTATAAATGTATACCTTACAGGCAAGACCACTGACAAGAAAAAGGGATTGAATGAGTCATTGTATAACTGGTATAGACACAGCAAAAAAATACTGAAGAAAATTTTAGAAAAGAAAACAATAACTTTTGGGGAAAAAGTAAAAAAACTTTTTTCCAATAACTTTTGGAAAGAAAACCTATTTCAACTACTGCTAGAATAATTACCTTAGCAGATAATGCTGTGTTCTCCTCCCAAATCTGTTCACTGAAACACTTCTACTGTGAAAGAGATAAATGAAAAAACATAAATCAACCAAGAGTTTACTTCAAAAAAAACAATTTCTTAATGCAGATTAAAAAAAAAATAATTAACTTCACAGCTATATTAAGAGGAAAGATCATTTTAGCTTAAAGGCCTTCATTCAGTTGAACTAGTCCATATAAAAGAGAGAATTTAAGAGAGGAAAGAAACGGTCAGTGTTTCAAAAAGGAGGAGATGAGAAAGAGAAGTGGAAGGAAAAGGGAGAGACAGAGAAAAAAACAGATAAGAATCCACATACCCTGTAGTAACTTCCCATCTTGAAAAACATCTCAAATATTTAGCAAATGCTTATAAAATTTGTTAGATCTCTGTGGAATGTCACCTTACGGGGGAAGAGAAAAATCATCATAATAGGGTGAACCTTGTATATGGGATGTGAAAGAATTCTTTTCAGAAAGTTTTTTTAATTCTCATAAACACATGTCAATGACTTGTCTCACTCATTGAGGAGGGCACCAGCAGGATGAGAGCCTGTTCCAGGAGCACCGGGGGAGCTGGGTGTCTATGTCTATAGCCCCGTGAAGGGCTTCCCTGGTGGCTCAGAAGGTAAGGAACCTGCCTGCAGCGCAGGAGACCTGGAGTTCCCTGGGTCGTGAAGACCCCCTGGAGTAGGAAATAGCAACCTACTCTATTTTTCTTGCCTGGAAAATCCCATGTGAAACCATGTGAAAGAAAATGTTAGAATAGCATTTTTAGATTAGATACAACATGAGTTTGTATACTGCAGGACAATAAAAACATAAATTTAGGATGTAAATCATTCACCTTTCTACTAGGTAAAAACTTCAGAGGCTAACCTTAATTTCACTCTGGGCTTTTAATTATAGCAAATAACGAGTAAAAAAGGACATCCTCCTTTTGGAAGGTTGATGTAACTGTGGCCTGCAGGCTGGCAACCTGGTTTTAAAAACATCTCAGGGCAAACCTCTGAGATGTTGACAGTTTGGTTCCAGAACATTGCAATAAAGTGAATATCTCAATAATACAAAATTCATGAATTTTTTTGGTTTCCCAGTACATACAAAACTTATGTTAACACTATACTGTTAAGTATCTGATAACATTATGTCTGAAAAGCAATGTGCATACCTTAATCTAAAAATACTTTATCACTAAAAAAAAAAAAGCTCTAGCCATCATTTTACCCTTCAGCAAGTTGTAATCTTTTGGCAATACTAACATCACTGATGACAGATCGCCAGAGCAAATATAATAATAATGGAAAAGGTTGAAATAATATTATGAGAATTTGAAATATTGTGAGAATAGTGAGCAAAGGCTGTTGGAAAAATGGTGCTGGTAGATTTGCACAACACTGGGTTGCCACAAACCTTCAATCTGTAAAAATGCAGTATCTGCAAACATAATAAAGTGAGGCACGATAAAACAAGGTATAAAGCTCTTTTGGAACACAGCCACATTCATTCATTTAAACATTTTCTATGGCTGCTCTCAGGGCATGACAGCAGAGTTGAGTAGCTGTAACAAAATTACATGGATGACAAGTTTAAAATATTTACTATCTCATCCTTTAAGGAAAAGTTTGGAACCTCTGCCCTAGAGAGTTAAATAAATTACTGAGAAGATCTGTAAAAAATCATCCACTAAGACATTAAAAGGATACTCTTTGCCTTGACCACTCTTTGCCTTGTTTATAAATTTTGAACAGTTTTCTTTAACTAGAAACTTTAGGTGGAATAAAGCATAATATTTTGATACAAGGTCCGGACCACAAAGAGTATAAAACCTAGAAATTAGCTTGGCCCATATCTTTCCAAATGTCAAATTTGTAAAAATAAAGTTGTCCATAGTAGCTGTAATGGCTTTAAAGGTACTATTAATAGTATCTTCTTGCTGGTGGCAGGACTGGATGTAACATTCTCTGTTTCATTTCTACGTTTTCTATCCTCATTACAAAATCTTCATCCCTGAGCAGCATCTTTGGGCAGTTTTTTTTGTTTGTTTGTTTGTTTTTTCCCTCTCCACATACGCCTTAACTCAAAGTAGACACTTGATTTTTTTTAATTATTATGAGGCAGATCCTAAGATTTCAAAAAAGGAAAAAGGTTGGGAATCTTAATTGCTAACTCTTCTCTCCCACTTCCACCTTCCCTTCAGTTCAGTTTAGTCACTCAGTCGTGTTTGACTCTTTGCGACCCCATGAATTGCAGCACGCCAGGCCTCCCTGTCCATCACCAACTCCTGGAGTTCACTCAGACTCACGTCCATCGAGTCCGTGATGCCACCCAGCCAGCTCATCTTTAGTTGTCCCTTTCTCCTCCTGCCCACAATCCCTCCCAGCATCAGAGTCTTTTCCAATGAGTCAACTCTTCGCATAAGGTGGCCAAAGTACTGGAGCTTCAGCTTTAGCATCATTCTTTCCAAAGAAATCTCAGGGTTGATCTCCTTCAAAATGGACTGGTTGGATCTCCTTGCAGTCCAAGGGACTCTCAAGAGTCTTCTCCAACACCACAGTTCAAAGCCATCAATTCTTCTGTGCTCAGCCTTCTTCACAGTCCAACTCTCACATCCATACATGACCACAGGAAAAACCATAGCCTAGACTAGATGGACCTTAGTTGGCAAAGTAATATCTCTGCTTTTCAATATGCTATCTAGGTTGGTCATAACTTTTCTTCCAAGGAGTAAGCATCTTTTAATTTCATGGCTGCAGTCACCATCTGCAGTGATTTTGGAGCCCAGAAAAATAGTCTGACACTGTTTCCACTGTTTCCCCATCTATTTCCCATGAAGTCATGGGACCAGATGCCATGATCTTCATTTTCTGAATGTTGAGCTTTAAGCCA
>SJXQ01004862.1:43829-147455 GCA_006408695.1 Aepyceros melampus | reverse complement strand
TGCAGGTCAAGTGGTCTGGTATTCCCATTTATTTCAGAATTTTCCACAATTTATTGTGATCCACACAGTCAAAGGCTTTGGCATAGTCAATAAATCAGAAATAGAATTTTTTTTTTCTGGAACTCTCTTGCTTTTTTGATGATCCAGCATATGTTGGCAATTTGATCTCTGGTTCCACTGCCTTTCCTAAAACCAGCTTGAACATCTGGAAGTTCATGGTTCATGTATTTCTAAAGCCTGCCTTGGAGAATTTTGAGCATTACTTTACTAGCATGTGAGATGAGTGCAATTGTGCAGTAGTTTGAGCATTCTTTGGCATTGCCTTTCTTTGGGGTTGGAATGAAAACTCAGCTTTTCCAGTCTTCTGGCCACTGCTGAGTTTTCCAAATTAGGTGGCATATTGAGTGCAGCACTTTCACAGCATCATCTTTCAGGATTTGAAATAGCATTACTGGAATTCCATACCTCCACTAGCTTTGTTCCTAGTGATGCTTTCTTTCTAAGGCCCACTTGACTTCATATTCCAGGATGTTTGGCTCGAGGTGAGTGATCACAACAATTGTGCGGTAGTTTGAGCATTCTTTGGCATTGCCTTTCTTTGGGGTTGGAATGAAAACTCAGCTTTTCCAGTCTTCTGGCCACTGCTGAGTTTTCCAAATTAGGTGGCATATTGAGTGCAGCACTTTCACAGCATCATCTTTCAGGATTTGAAATAGCATTACTGGAATTCCATACCTCCACTAGCTTTGTTCCTAGTGATGCTTTCTTTCTAAGGCCCACTTGACTTCATATTCCAGGATGTTTGGCTCGAGGTGAGTGATCACACCATCATGATTATCTTGGTCTTGAAGATCTTTTTTGTACAGTTCTTCCGTGTATTCTTGCCACCTCTTCTTAATATCTTCTGCTTCAGTTAGGTCCAGACCATTTCTGTCCTTTATCGAGCCCATCTTTGCATGAAATGTTCCCTTGGTATCTCTAATTTTCTTGAAGAGATCTCTAGTCTTTCCCCTTCTGTTCTTTTCCTCTATTTCTTTGCATTGATCACTGAAGAAGGCTTTCTTATCTCTTCTTGCTATTCTTTGGAACTCTGCATTCAGATGCTTATATCTTTCCTTTTCTCCTTTGCTTTTTGCTTCTCTTCTTTTCACAGCTATTTGTAAGGCCTCCCCAGACAGCCATTTTGCCTTTTTGCATTTCTTTTCCATGGGGATGGTCTTGATCCCTGTCTCCTGTACAATGTCACGAACCTCATTCCATAGTTCATCAGGCACTCTATCTATCAGATCTAGGCCTTTAAATCTATTTCTCACTTCCACTGTATAATCATAAGGGATTTGATTTAGGTTATACCTGAATGGTCTAGTGATTTTCCCTACTTTCTTCTATTTAAGCCTGAATTTGGCAGTTAGGAGCTCATGATCTGAACCACAGTCAGCTCCCGGTCTTGTCTTTGCTGACTGTATAGAGCTTCTCTATCTTTGACTGCAAAGAATTAATCAATCTGATTTTGGTGTTGATCATCTGGTGATGTCCATGTGTAGTCTTCTCTTGTTTTGTTGGAAGAGGATGTTTGCTATTATGAGTGCATTTTCTTGGCAAAACTCTATTAGTCTTTGCCCTGCTTCATTCCGTATTCCAAGGCCAAATTTGCCTGTTACTACAGGTGTTTCTTGACTTCCTACTTTTGTATTCCAGTCCCCTATAATGAAAAGGACATCTTTTTTGGGTGTTAGTTCTAAAAGGTCTTATAGGTCTTCATAGAATCGTTCAACGTCAGCTTCTTTAGCATTACTGGTTGGGGCATAGACTTGGATTAGAGTGCTATTGAATGGTTTGCCTCGGAAATGAACAGAGACCATTTTGTTGTTTTTGAGATATAACATGAAAATAGAAAGGAGTCAAGCACAGAGTTCTGGAAGCACCAACAATCAGAAAGAGAGGTGAACTAGATGCGACAGAGGAGAGTTTAACAGACATAAAATTATAAAGTGTCAAATGCTGGCAAATGATTTGAGTAAAAGGGGGTGAAGAACAGCCTTTGACAGGCAATTAGGAACTCACTGAAGTGGTTCCTAAGTGTTGCGACCTGAAGTGTAAATAAAAATGGAGAGGTAGAGGAATTGAGATTATTTCTCTCTTGAAACATGTATTTTACAGAAAAAAAAAAAAGCACAAGTTGGTAGGTAGAGCCAATATAGGACTCTTTTCCATTTTTCTTGACTCTCACATCACCTTTTTTTATATGGAAGAGAATCCAGTACAGACTGGGATGAAATAGAACAACAGCAATATCAGGTTTTCCCAAAGATTAGGAGGGAAGATGATATTAAAGATGCAGGTGGAAAGATCAGCCTTGAGCAAGAGCAGGTATACTATTTGCTCTGAAGCTGCAGAAGGAAAGGGTGAGAAGTTCAGATGATTTATGGCAAGGCAAATGAATGATTTGCTTGGTATTCTAGATCCTCTTTATAAGGTATGTAGTAGAGTTTTTGTTGTTGTTGTTGTTGTTGTTGAGGAAGGAAGGATATCAGCCTGGGCTTGAGAAAGTTATATTTGGTTCACTGGATATTGAAGGAAAAGTGGCCAGGGCAAATAAATTGATGAGCAAGAGTAAATATTCAGCTTTGGTGGGAGATTGAGAATGAAAAGAGTGGAGGATTTGAAATTAGAAGTCATGACATGGGTTGGACTCTACCCAAAGTTGACTCTCCACTCTTGCACAAAACAGTAAATATTTCTGAGTTCCAGTGTTCCCATAAGAAAAACATAAACAGTAGTATCTGTGCTATCATCTTCACATGATTAGTTGATTATATATAATTATGTGACTGAAAGTCAGTTATAAATCAAACTTATGATCAGTTTTCAATCAAAGTTCGTGTTGTTCAGTCACTAAGTTGCACCTGACTCTTCGCAACCCCATGGACTGCAGCACTCCAGGCTTTCCTGTTCTTCACAATTTCCCAGTTTGCTCAAACTCATGTCCATTAAGCTGTTGATGCCATCCACCCATCTCATTCTCCATCATCCTCTTCTTCTGCCTTCAATCTTTCCCAGCATCAGGGTCTTTTCCAATGAATCGACTCTTTGTATCATGTGACCAAAGTATTGGAGCTTCAGCTTCAGCATCAGTCCTTCCAATGAACATTCAGGACTGATTTCCTTTAGGATGGACTGGTTGGATCTCCTTGCAGTCCTAGGGACTCTCAAGAGTATTCTTCAGCACCACAATTGGAAAGCATCAATTCTCGGGTGCTCAGCTCCCTTCATGGTCCAACTCTCACATCCATACATGACTACTGGAAAAATAATAGCTTTCACTATACAGACCTTTGTCAGCAAAGAGATGTGTCTGCTTTTTAATACACTGTCTGGGTTTGTCATAGCTTTCCTTCCAAGGAGCAAGCATCTTTTAATTTCATGACTGCAATACTATCAGCAGTGATTTGGGAATTAAAAAAAAATCTGTCACTGTTTCTACTTTTCCCCCATTTATTTACCATGAAGTGATGGGATCAGATACCGTTATCTTCATTTTTGAATGTTGAGTTTTAAGCCAGCTTTTTCACTTCTTTCACTTGCATCAAGAGGCTCTTTAGTTCCTCTTCACTTTCTGCCAATAAAGTGATATCATCTGCATATCTGAATTTGTCAGTATTTCTCCCAGCAATCTTGACTCCAGTTTGTGATTTCTCCAGCCCATCATTTCACATGATGTACTCTGCATATAAGTAAAATAAACAGGATGATAATATGCAAACTTGTTGTTCTCCTTTCCCAATTTGGAACCAGTCAGTTGTTTCATGTCCGGTTCTAACTGTTGCTTGTTGACCTGCATACAGGTTTCTCAGGAGACAGGTAAGATGGTATGGTAGTCCCATCTTTTAAAGAATTTTCCAGTTTGTTGCGATCTACAGTCAAAGGCTTTAGCATAGTTAATGAAGCAGAAGTAGACGTTTTTTCTGGAATTCTCTTGCTTTCTCTATGATCCAACAAATGTTGGCAATTTGACTTCTGATTCCTCTGCCTTTTCTAAAACCATCTGGAAATTCTGTTTATGTACTGCTGAAGGCTAGCTTGAACAATTTTGAACATAACCTTACTAGCTTGTGAAATGAGGGCAGTTTTGCAGTAGTTTGAACATTCTTTGGCACTGACCTTCTTTGCGCTTGGAATGAAAATTGACCATTTCCAGTCCTGTGGCCATTGCTGAGCTTTTTAGATTTGCTGACATATTGAGTGAAGCACTTTAATAGCATCATCTTTTAGAATTTGAAATAGTTCAGCTAGAATTCCATCACCTCCACTAGCTTTGTTTGTAGTTATGCTTCCTAAGGCAATCGAACTAGACCTCTGTAAAATGAAAAATAAATGATCATGTTGATGATCAGATTAAAGGAAAATGCATACAGACAAAATAGTAAGTTAGAGAGTATAGTTAACTTGTTTAGTTATAATTTGAGATTCTACTTCGGATCCATAAATTTTATGAAATAGGCCTATATTTCATAGGATGGGCTGTATATACATGCTCAAATGCTCAGTCGTGTCTGACTCTAGATCTCGTGGACTGTAGCCTACCAGACTCCTTTCTCCATGGGTTTTCCCAGCAAGAATTCTAGAGTACATTGCCATTTTCTTCTCCAGGGGATCTTCCTGACGCAAGGATTGAACCCATGTCTCTTGCATCTCCTGCATAGCAGATGGATTCTTTACCACTGAGCCATTGGGAAAGCCCAGGCTTTACATAATTGCTAGCAATTCAACTTCATCTTTCACTTGCTAACTATGATAAAAGAATGCTGCTGCTGCTAAGTCACTTCAGTCATGTCCAACTCTGTGTGACCCCATAGATGGCAGCCCACCAGGCTCCGCTGTCCCTGGGATTCTCCAGGTAAGAACACTGGAGTGGATTGCCATTTCCTTCTCCAATGCATGAAAGTGAAAAGTGAAAGGAAAGTTGCTTAGTCGTGTCTGACTCTTCGCGACCCCATGGACCGCAGCCTACCAGGCTCCTCTGTCCATGGGATTTTCCAGGCAAGAGTACTGGAGTGGAGTGTCATTGCCTTCTCTGAAAAGAATGCTACATGAAGCTAATCTTTTTCTCAACGAAGCCTTAAAACTGCAAATAAATACATGCAAACTTAATCTGTTCTGTTTGTAGTCTCACTGTCATTTCAAGGTCCTTTGGGGATGCCATATGGGCTGTTTTATTGCTTGAATGAAGTTTATAAATATGAATGGACAAATAATTTTTGGAATTTCTGCTAACTTAAGTTGGATGCAATGTCAAGTACACAGTACATATCATTATTTCACAAGGGAAATAAGGATTTAATATCACTAAGGAAACAAATTCCCAAATTATATTTTATTAAATATACTAAAATGCTTGCATTTACTGTGCTTCAAATCTTCCACTTATTTGAAGAGTCATTTTTTTATTACAATACATAAATTAAATATTCCCCAGCAGGTTATCATGTTTTCTAATGTGATAACTAATATTATTTATTTCATTGGATATTCACTTACCCTACCATGGAGCTGCTCTGTGGAACAAGTGGGGAAAGAACAGACATGGGTTAGGCTGGGCATGCAGTAGGGTGGTCTCAGGAAACTTTCTGGAGCCGGAGATAGTTTGAATCGGCTTCCTCTGCCTTGTGTGGGATTGTGAAAGTGTGTGCACTCTCTTCATGAACAGAGTCTATGTTTCTTACAGCCTTCCTGTTGGTTCCACTGGTTTTGTTTTCTTAAAGACTCTTTTGATATGGACCATTTTCAAGTCTTCATTGAATTTGTTACAAAACTGCTTCTGTTTTATGTTTTGAGGAGAGCCTTAGCTCCCTAACCATGGATCAAAACCACAACCCCTTCACTGGAAGGAAAAGCCCCAACCACTGGACGGTCAAGGAAGTTCCTACATTGGTTTTCAAACCACTTACGAGGACTTATTTTCCTGGTGCTGGACCCCAAGGATGGGGTGCCCAACATATGGGTCAAACACTTTGTTCCTCTCTAAGACCATGTAACTCCACTTTTCTTCTGAGGTTTTTCTCTTGGATGGAGGTCCCAGTCTGATTGTTTCTCTTCCCTTCCTACCTGATTCTGTCTGGATCTTTCCTATAGCCTTGGTTGCACAAGAGTCTTTTCAGTGAGGATTGTTCCACATGTAGATATATTTCTGATATGTTTATGGTGGTAGGCGAGCTCCACATCCTCCTAGTCAAACTTCTAGATCTCCTTTCCCTTTCCAGAGTAATTGAGACATATTTTCTATTTCTATATCAGAGAATTGCCCAAGGTGATAAGTCCTCTGTCTTCATCATCAACAGAATCATTATTAAAGTGGTCTTCATAAAAAAAAACAACAACAACACTTTTTAATTTGAAGTCTACATTTATATCTAGTACTTAGTTGACCTAGTGAAGTCCATGATATTGACGGTAAATGATATTAACTTGATTATTATCATACTCCTCAGCACACACAGTTACACACACACATATACTCATTGTTATCACTGATAACACTTGGCTTTCATATTTCTGTGGTTTCAATGGCCAGGGAATCCCAACAAAACAAGGATTTTGTTGGAGTTTGCTGCCAATGCCACCATTTTCCTACAGTCCCATGACTTGGTCCCTCTTTTAAATGTGGGCTGTGAAAGGAATAAGAAAATGCAAAGGAAACTCACCTCCTTATCATTTTTATTTACTTTCCAGTATTCCTCAAATAGTTACTGTTGATATTTTTTCCAGAGTTTTAGATGTAATTAGTGGAAAATACAGGCTCTATTGGGCTTACCACACTATACTGTGACTGGAATTATCCATATTAGATATTAATGTTAGCAAAGAAGAGACGTCATGAATCAATGACATAAAATTGAAACTTTAAGTCTAGATAAAGAAGAGAAAATCAAATCCAAAGCAAGTAGAAAGAAGAAATCATAACAATAATGACAAACTAAATCTATACAACAGAAAAACAGTAGAGAAAATTAAACTGAAAAGAGATTATTTGAAAATATCCTTAAAATCTATTAACCACTAGTTAGACTGATAAAGAAAATACAAGAGGGAGGACATAAATCACCAGTTGCAGGAATGAAAAACTAGCAGTCACTACAGATCCAATAGACACTAAAAATATTTTTAACTATGCAATAAATTTAATAACATATAGGACAAAAAATTATTTGGGAGAAGCAAAAAATATTTACTCAAGAAAAAGTAGACAGTCAAAACAGCACAGTAAAATTTACAGAGTAGAATTTGTGGTTATGCATTTTCCTACAAAGAAATTCTTAGTCACAGATGGCTTTACAGGCAAATTCTGCCAAATACATAGTTCAATTCAGTTCAGTTGCTCAGTCTTGTCCGACTCTTTGTGACCCCATGAATTGCAGCATACCAGGCCTCCCTGTCCATCACCAACTGCTGGAGTTCACTCAGACTCATGTCCATTGAGTCGGTGATGCCATTCAGCTATCTCATCCTCGGTCATCCCCTTCTCTTTCTGCTCCCAATCCCTCCCAGCATCAGTCTTTTCCAATGAGTGAACTCTTCGCATGAGGTGGCCAAAGTACTGGAGTTTTAGCTTTAGCATCATTCCTTCCAAAGACTACCCAGGACTGATCTCCTTCAGAATGGACTTGTTGGATCTCCTTGCAGTCCAAGGGACTCTCAAGAGTCTTCTCCAACACCACAGTTCAAAAGCATCAATTCTTCAGTGCTCAGCTTTCTTCACAGTCCAACTCTCACATCCATACATGACTACTGGAAAAACCATAGCCTTGACCATCTGGACCTTTGTTGGCAAAGTAATGCCTCTGCTTTTGAATATTTAGGTTGGTCATAACTTTTCTTCTAAGGAGTAAGCGTCTTTTAATTTCATGACTGCAGTCACCATCTGCAGTGATTTTGGAGCCCAAAAAAGTAAAGACTGACACTGTTTCCACTGTTTCCCCATCTATTTCCCATGAAGTGATGGGACCAGATGCCATGATCTTCATTTTCTGAATGTTGCGCTTTAAGCCAACTTTTTCACTTTCCTCTTTCACTTTCATCTAGAGGCTTTTTAGTTCCTCTTCACTTTCTGCCATAAGGATAGTGTCATCTGCATCTCTGAGGTTATTGATATTTCTCCTGGCAATCTTGATTCCAGCTTGTGCTTCTTCCATCCCAGCATTGATGTACTCTGCATATAAGTTAAATAAGCAGGGTGACAATATACAGCCTTGACGTACTCCTTGTCCTATTTGAAGCCAGTCTGTTGTTCCATGTCCAGTTCTTTCACTGGGTATTTTCGTTCACTGGATATAGGACTCCTTTATATAGAAAAAGAAGGGCCAAACACATAAGAAAAGCACAAAATGAATTAAACACAGATACTTATTGAAAAGAGATTAGGGGAAAATATTTTTCAACTCCTTTTGCTGCTGCTGCTAAGTTGCTTCAGTCGTGTCGGACTCTATGTGACTCCATAGATGACAGCGCACTAGGCTCCTCTGTCCCTGGGATTCTCCAGGCAAGAACACTGGAGTGGGCTGCCATTTCCCTCTCCAGTGCATGAAAGTAAAAAGTGAAAGTGAAGTCGCTCAGTCATGTCTTAACTCTTAGTGACCCCATGGACTGCAGCCTACCAGGCGCCTCTGTTGGGATTTTCCAGGCAAGAGTAATGAAGTGGGTTGCCATTGCCTTCTCCTTCGAAACCTTTTATGAGGCCACAAATATCCTAATACAAAAGAATGAAAGCTAATGTTTAGTATTGATTATGAGCACAGACGTAAAAAATATTAACTGATTGTTAGCAAATCAGATTCAGCAACATTTAAAAAGGATAATACTACAGGACCAAGCGGGATCAATCACAGGAACATAAAACTGGTTCAGCATTTAACAATTGGCAAATGGATTTTGTCATATTACAGGTCATAAAAGAAAAACTATACTATCACACAATAGACACAGAAAAATCTTTTACAAAGTTAAGCTTCCATTGTTGTTGTTCAGTCCCTCAGTTATGTCCGACTCTTTGTGACTCCATAGACTGCAGCACGCCATGCTTCCCTGTCCTTCACCATCTCCAGAGCTTGCTCAAACTCATGCCCATTAAGATGGTGATGCCAGCCAGCCATCTCTTCCTCTGTTTTCCCCTTCTCCTCCTGCCTTCAATCTTTCCCAGCATCAAAGGTTTTTTCCAATGGGTCAGCTCTTCATGTCGGGTGGCCAAAGTATTGGAGTTTCAGCTTCAGCATCAGTCCTTCCAATGAATATTCAGTATGCATTTCCTTTAGGACTGACTGGTTGGATCTCTTTGCAGTCCAAGGGTTTCTCAAGAGTCTTCTCCAATATCACAATTCAAAAGCATCAATTCTTTGGCACTCAACCTTCTTTATAGTCCAACTCTCACATCCATACATGACTACTGGAAAAACCATAGCTTTGACTAGATGGACCTTTGCAGGTAAAGGAATGTCTCTGCTTTTTAATATGCTGTATAGGTTTGTCATAGCTTTTCTTCCAAGGAGCAAGCATCTTTTAATTTCATTGCTGCAGTCACTATCTGTAGTGATTTGGGAGGCCAAGAAAATAAAGTTTCTCACTGTTTCCATTCTTTCCCCAGCTATTTCCCATAAAGTGGTGGACTCTGACACCATGATCTTAGTTGTTTGAATGTCAAATTTTACGCTAGCTTTTTCACTCTTCTCTTTCACCTTCATCAAAAGGTTCTTTAGTTCCTTTTCACTTTCTGCCCTAAAGGTATTGTCATCTACATATCTGAGGTTATTGATATTTCTCCCTGCAGTCTGGATTTCAGTTTGTGCTTCATTCAGCCTGGCATTGCTCATGATATATTCTTGCATATTAGTTAAACAAACAAGGTGACAATATACAGCCTTGTCATACTCCTTTACCAATTTTGGACCAATCCATTGTTCCACATCTGGTTCTAACTGTTGCTTCTTAACCTGCATATAGTTTTCTCAACAGGCAGGTAAGGTGGTTTGGTATTCCCATCTCTAAGAATTTTCCAGTTTGTTGTGATCCACATGGTCAAAGGCGTTAGCATAGTCAATGAAGCAGAAGTAAATGCTTTTCTGGAATTTCTTGCTTTTTCTATGATCCAGCAGATGTTGGCAATTTGACCTGGCTACTCTGTTTTTTCTAAATCCAGCTTGAACATGTGGAAGTTGTTCATGTACCTAGCTTGGAGAGTTTTGAGCATTACTTTGTTAGCATGTGAGGTGAGTGCAATTGCAGAAGTTAGAACATTCTTTGGGATTGTCATTCATGAGCTTCCATTCATGATCTAAAAAAAAGAAAAAAAAGTTGTAAATAAGAATAGAGGGAAACTTCTTCAACCTGATGAAAGAATTTTCAAAAAAATAGCTAATATCATAGTATAAAATGGTGTTTTCACCCTGAAATTTGGAGCAAAACAATGATGTACAATCTCAACTTTTTTAATGCTTTATTGGAGGTTTTTAACAAATGTAAATAAGTAAATAAAAAATTACAAACTAAAAAAGTTTTAAAAGAATACAGGTTTGAAAAGAAGAAATAAAGCTGTCTTTATGTGAGAATATCTACTTTAAAAGGAAAATTTGGGAAAATTAACAAGATAAATGTATAATGAGCATTTGTTGAGTGCCTATTAGATGTACAGCACTGTTCCTGGTGATCCATGCATGTCACTCATTGATTGCACACAGAAATCTCATATTTTTGCTTCTGGTTGAAATAAGAACTAGCCATGTTTTGTATGCCCGTTATATAACCTCATTGGCTTGAATAACAAAACTGATGTGCTTGAAGAAAGTGATGAAGGAATTCACAATTATTTGTAGAATTTATGCAGTTCCCCCACAGAAGTGTGAGGTTAATATCCCATCATAATGCTAATATCCCATCATATACAGAAAACTGTGACTCTGAGAAACTACATGTGCTCTCAAAAAGATATAAAGTGAATATTATGGGGTTCATCATTGAGGGAGAGGTAGAATGTACATTATTGCTGTTGTATAGGGTTCTTCATTCCAGCATCATCTGAGTTTTATATGATAGTGACAAAGAAATTGTTTTAAGAAATTTGAGTTAAATTATTTATAAATAAGCATTGCTGACGTACATTTTTGATTAGTTTTGAAGGTTTTTTTTTTTTGCCTCCTTTTCAAAGCATACTATAGTCCAATTTTTTGAAATTACATTGGCAGATTTCTCAATTTTATTTTAACTGTGTCTATATTTTCACTTATTGTAAGAAAGATGCTTAAGAAATGAGGAAGAGTAGAGGCGAGAGAGGACTTAAATAATCTGAGATACTCAATCAGATCAAGATGGAGTGAATCTATCCCTGCTTTTTAAAATATTACAGAGGAAATAAATGGGAAACACTTTCACTTTTTTGACTGATTCAGAAATCACAATAAACAAAAACCAAACTTTTTTTTCTTTACAGCCTAAGCTGCAAGCCCATTAGTATCCAAATACAATGAATCATTAAATATGTGGATACATATAGGTACATAAATTTTACTCCCAGAATGCATGACTGACATATGTATTTGAATAAAGCATCTCACTACAATATTCTTACACTTAAAGCAAAGCCCCCTTTCAAAACTGACTTTCTTTCTCCAAATATGTGAACTTTATAACTTGAAATAGTCTTTAGGGGAGAGAGACATACAGGATCTTTTATTCCATCAGGCTTTTTATATTTAAAAAGTTTGCAGATCTTAAGTTTCTTTACTGAAAACAAATAACAAAGAAAGTAAAAATAACTTAAAAAACCCTACAAGTAATATGAGACAGGATTCTCAACTTAAGGCTGGTAACTTTAGGGCATTACTCTTAAATCACATTTGTCATGTTTATCTGTGTTTATGAAGCTTATACACCCATGATGAGTAATTACCTCAACATTGACAACCATTCTTATAACAAACTATGAGTGACATTTTAGACCTTTTCATGCTTCTTATGTAAATGAAAAACAGAAGCCCTGAAGGACAAGTTGTCTGTGTTTCACCCCCTAGGGCACATATAAATAGATGTTCTGAACTGGCCCTGTTTCCTGGGAAGGGCAAACTTGGGCTTTATTAATCTGCTGTTTTTAGGATCTTTCAGAATGTCTGTCATTATTGTGATAACATTATTTCTGTTCATTTTAAAGTGAGGTGAACTGATTGCCTCATAGTACCAACATCAACAGTGACAGTGTGACTTAAGGAGAAGCAGACTTTTTAAAATGTTGAAATGATAAGTGAGAAGCTTACATTACCAAATACAAAACAACCATGATCTTATATTTTCAAATGGCGACTTGATAATAAAAAAGAGTAGTCAGTAATTCACAAGATAAGTGAAACTTATAGGCTACTTTAAATTGATTTAAAGCAGTCTGAGACTATAATCAAAATTAAGAGAGAATCATTCCCAGATATGCTTTTCCACTAAGCAGGATTTCATGCAACATAATGTATATTGATAAACTCTCTTATC
This sequence comes from Aepyceros melampus, assembly GCA_006408695.1. NCBI lineage: Eukaryota > Metazoa > Chordata > Mammalia > Artiodactyla > Bovidae > Aepyceros > Aepyceros melampus. The sequence continues at coordinate 134,936 of SJXQ01004862.1, read as the reverse complement.
CTATTATTCATATCACAATCTCTTAAATTTATTTTTTTCCTCCTCTGCTTGATAAACGATTGCTCATAAACAACAGTTGGTAAAATATTGTGAAATCTAGTGGTAATTCTGAAGCTTGATTTCTAATCTTGTACAACAAAGGAGTGATGTAAATGATTAAAGCTTTTGTGTTTTTCCTTGCTCAATCCTATAATCAGCTTAATTAAGACCTCCCTAATGCTAATTGAGAAACTATCACTCATTTCTTCAAATTTCCCTAATTTAGGCTTCTATTAATTTGTTAGTAAGGACACTAGAACCTGGAATCATATCTTGGACTAACTGTGGCATTTCATAAAGAATTTTGTTTCTTCAAAATTTAAAAAAAATTCTTTAAAATTTCTTCAACATTTATAATTCTGCTATGATTCGAAGATACGACATTTAAGCACTGAGTGTGTGTGAGTGCTATGTTTCTGTGTAGTTATTCCTGTGTTTATTATTAGCGTCCGATTGTGATGAAGACCAGACAATAAGAGGGGTTTCCCACTGTAATAATTTTTTTCTTATTACATCTCCCTTTTTCCATCACATTGGGTAAGTTTTCAGATTCATAAGGACCTCTGGTTTATAAAGAGTGGGTGACAGTGAAAAACAGTCTTTTCTCTCCACACTCTCAGGATTTCTAGAGTGCAATGAGTTAGAAATTTTCTGCTAAATGCAGACAGAAAGTCTCTTGTCCTTCCTGCATCATCCTCCTGGATTCCTTACATCCATCCTACCACAGAGGAATACCAAAGGCAGTGAAAGGATACTGCAGTCGTACATCTGGATTTCATCCATGCCGATGCTTGTCAGAGATGAATTCCTTTGAAAGTTTATTTGCTTCACAAAGTAAATATTTTCACCATCTCTGATTGGTTAATAAGTCTGATCTTTCTTTCAAAGCACATTTATAGCTATGTTTTTCTTATTTTTGGTCAGGTTTTTTTCCCCCTAAAAAGATCTTATTCTTTTTTGTCTAGTAGAAAGGAAATAAGAATCAGGAAGCTAATGTGATATGTCCTGAAGAGATCTGTTATTCAATTCTTATAAATGTTTTAAAGTTTATGTTCTAGAATCCTTCATTAATAAGCTTCAGTTCACTTCAGTTCAGTTGCTCAGTCATCTCCGACGCCTTGCGACCCCATGAATTGCAGCACGCCAGGCTTCCCTGTCCATCACCAACTCCTGGAATTCACTAAAACTCACGTCCATTGAGTCAGTGATGCCATCCAGCCATCTCATCCTCAGTCGTCCCCTTCTCCTCCTGCCCCCAATCCCTCTCAGCATCAGAGTCTTTTCTAATGAGTCAACTCTTCACATGAGGTGGCCAAAGTACTGGAGTTTCAACTTTAGCATCATTTCTTCCAAAGAAATCCCAGGGCTGATCTCCTTCAGAATGGACTGGTTGGATCTCCTTGCAGTCCAAGGGACTCTCAAGAGTCTTCTCCAACACCACAGTTCAAAAGCATCAATTCTTTGGTGCTCAGCTTTCTTCACAGTCCAACTCTCACATCCATACATGACTACTGGAAAAACCATAGCCTTGACTAGATGGACCTTTATTGGCAAAGTAATGTCTCTGCTTTTGAATATGCCATCTAGGTTGGGCTTAGGTTTGGCAAAACATGAGAAGTGCCAAATTTTTTAAAGTCAATTAGGCCAGGACACATTACTCTTTTTCAAATGTGGTAATATTACCTTGGGTGCTTCAGAATTTCATAAACTCGTAACTGAGTGACTGAAAACAGCTGTGATACATCTGGAAAGTGCTTCATTAATAGAAGGCAAACACACCACACACACACACACACACACAATAAGCACATGACAAACTGAACAATCTCAAGGAAACCAGCATTGATGATAGACTTCTGGGTTTTCCATCTGGACTAAAGTCAATTTTCAATGCCTTTCTCTAGGATATAAAAAGTGGGGAGGAAGATTAAGGATTTCTTATCCTTAAGATCCAATTCCCAAAACCGCTCCTCGTGTGAAATAGGTCTTTGATCGGGTTGACTGTTCCTGTGTATGGATGTATGAGTGGCTCAGCTGGCCCTTCTTTCTGAGATGCTATGTCTACCGTTGCTCAATCCACTCAGGGTATTTTCCAGTTCACAGATATTTTTAGTCCTCTGTGAAGGACGCTTACTAAAACTGGTTAACTCTTGAGGTAAGTTAAAAATATACAAGTACATATTTGCAAATTACCCACTCAAAATGGAATGTTCAAGTTTAAACATATATTTTTCTTGTACTCTTTTTTCAGTGATTTTTTGGTGGTTCACTTCACTTTTACCAACTCCCAGCTGTGCTCCTAACACCTTACTTTTCCCTCTCTCTACTACACACACACACACATGCAATTTCCTTATTTCCTGGGGAAAAAAAGCAGATGTTTAGGAATTTTCCTATGTACCCCTGGCTTATTTCACCACCAACTACAAATTGAATAGCCCAATAATTTCATTTACTCACTCTGCTTGTGTCGTCAGAGTTTTGTTTTATATACTTTTACTGGACTGCCTCATTTTCAGCATCTTCAGTTTCTTATTTAGTTCTTGTAAGCTGATGAGCATATTGTGCCTAGAACAGTGACTGAAATAAAATACAACATAGTTTCAATGAATGGCATCTTCTCTTTCTTCTCACCCTTCTCTCTTCTTTTTTTTTGTAAGACACCTAGCCCTCAATTCTTGATCATTTCATTTTATGTTCTGCCTAGTTCTCTTTTCTTTTCTTACTTTGAAGTTATAAATTCTAACTGATACACTTTCCCTCCATGCACACACACACCCAGTGGGTGTCAGTGTAGCTAAGTGAGACCACGTTTAAAAATAAATAAAATTAGTCACGTGGAAGGAACTACTAACTCATAAAGTCATCAAAACTGTTACAAACCTATAATGTATAAGTTCATATATTATGTTTTTATATATTTATAATATTGCAAAGTCTAAAACTTTAATATTGATTTTTCTGGATCAAATAATATCTTCCTCCCTACCCTCTTCCTGCTGCCTTTTTCCTCTCTTTTCTCCTCCTCCACTTTCTTCTCCTTGTATATTTTATACCTTTTAGAAGTGAAAGAATGATTTATTTTATGCCTTCCTGTGGGCCAAAACAATACAAAATATCAGTTCATCCAAGTTTACAGCATCTTTCTTTTTCTTGGTTTGAAAAATGTCTGGCCTTTCTTAAGTGGTTCAGATCCCAGCAGGTGTTTGCAGGGCCAGGTCCCTTTTTTATAGCGACATTCTCTTGCCAAATGGATTGCTGTGCCTGCTCTTGGCACCTGTGCCTCTCTCTGACCACCTGTGTCTATCGATCTTGGTTACAGGGTGCTCTGTCCTAATCTGCATTTACTTTACTATGCCTCATTAGTCTTTCATTATAAATAATAATGTTATTGAGAATGCATCTGTTCCTTAGCAGAGGGTTAAGTTGGCAAAGTCAGTTGTTTTCTTAGGATATTTGTTTCATTCATAAACTGGCAACATATTGTTGGACCCGCTTTCTACCTGGTGGCTTAATGAGATCACTCATTCTGATGAATTTTCACTGTCCTGAGTATAGCTCCTACGTTTTCTGCAACTGTTTGTTTTTCCTTTCAGTTCCTTGTGTCTGCCATTCTTTACTTATCTGTAAGAGAGAAAAATGCATGTCTATTGTGGCAGAGGCTAAGAAGGCTCACCAACATGGACTTTTCATCTCCCCTTGCAGTTAGGTAGTGAGCGTAAAAATGTTCGTCATTCAATCGTGTCTGACATTAGGTTGTGTCCAACTCTTTGCAACGCCATGGACTGTACCCTACTGGGCTCCCCTGTCCGTGGAATTCTCTAGGACAGAATACTGGAATGAGTAGCCGTTTCCTTCTCGAGGGGATCTTTCCAGCTCAGGGATTGAACCTAAGTCTCCTGCATTACAAGAAGATTCTTTACTGTCTGGGCCACCAGTTAGGTAGAGGTCCCATGATCATTTCCATTCAACAGAATGTTAGTGGAGATAATGTGTGTCCATGTGACTCGAAGCAAAGAAATAGACAAGATAGAGGCATTAGGAAAACTGTATTACTCAATGAAGAGCTGCCCAGGAGTAGCCAACCATGCCAGACTCAGCTTGAGCAAAATGTAAGCTTCTATTTTGTTAAACTGTTGGATTATATGAATTGTTATAGAGACGACTGTTGCTAATCTTGATGAGTATACCTTTAAATTATGAAAAAAATGTAATTAGCACAAGAAATAGTAAAACTTCCTATGTTTGTAAGTACTTATTTTACATGTTAAAACTGTGATAGAATATATTCCTGTTTTATTTGTTCATCTTTTGTATTACAGTGGCTTTGGTGGAACACTTCAAAATATTTTTTTTCTAGTTATTACTTTGACTCAATGGACTTTAAAGATTTATTTTGCTTTGAATGATTGTGATTATGATCCATTTGGCTTCCCAAACTGGTACAACTTGATCAATGGATGCCCCTTTAAGCTTTGCCCTTTGTACTTCATTGAGCATTACCATCAAACATTTTTTCAAAAAATTCTTGTTATCTGGCAACAACAAGGAGTTATCTTGGGCCCAGGATATATAATCAGACATTCACTAGGGAACAGATCTCTTTCATTGCCGAAGGATCTGAGAAGTCAGATTCTGAGCTGTCAGGATGTATATTGGACCTGAACAGAGTGCCATCAGGTTTTAAATTTGTTGTACCAATAAAATAAAACCACATTTCTTAGAGCTTACCAAAATGATTGTTATGCCTTATCCAAACTGTAACCCACTTCATTTTTCTGGTTAGTCTTATATGTTTACATCATACTCATTTTGTAGTCAGTCTGTTGATAAACTAGTTTATTGTAATAATCTGAGTACTGTAAGAATCGATAAGTCTTAGGATTTCCCTGGTGGCCTAGTGGTTAAGACTCTGAACTTCCACTGCAAGGGGCACAGGTGTGATCCATGGTTGGGGAACTAAGATCTCAAATGCCATGTGGTGCAGCCAAAAAGAAAAAAATAGCCAAGTCTCATCACATACTAATTACCATGCTTAAAAAATTCTGCCTGCCTCCTACTCCAAACATTTCTTGTAAAGAAGAAATAGTTGACCAAAGATTTTAATCATTATTCTAATCAAAAGAGTCCTAAAGAAAATGATTCAGTAAGCATTGACCTGGTTTACATGTAAAGCATTATTTTCTGAATTTAAATTTAAGACACAGCCTGACAAGCACATCTGTATACAGTTGCAAATGTAAATACATTAAAAAATCTTACCAAGTGGTATACATTAATCACACTACATTATTTAATTAAAAAGCTAATTTAACTGGAAAGAATACATAAAATAGGAACTCCAGGAAGCTCTAACATTTCTTAATGTTTGTACACAGAGAAGGGAAAAAAAGGCAGGAAAATTCTTCTAATTTATTTAGCATTTGATAGTGAATTAAAAATAGTAGTAGATAGTGAGATAAATCTAAAGAAATAAAGATAAGTAAATGTTGACTGTTTAATGGGTTTTGCTTTTTTAAGGAAAGAGAAATGGTGTGACTGCTTAAAAGTACAACATGAAACCAAGAAGTGACTATTGGGAGGGGATTCAAGTAGAACACTAATATTTTCAAATGTTTCAAAAATGATGAATATTCATTACTGATGGTTTTGTTAGTAAGTTCATATAAAATACTTAAAATTCTGCCTCAGAGAAGTAAAATACTATACCTCTTTAATACATTATAAGGGAAGTACAAATGTCTAAGATTATGATAAAAAAGTAAGTGGTCATAAATATGGGTGTTTTTTGCTTATGTTTTTGTTTTTTTAAAGAATAAATAAAGAATTTTTAGGCCTCAATATGGGTGAAATAAAACAAAACTGTCTCATAAATAAAAGAATCCCATGTATGTGTGTTATTCGCTCAGTTGTGTCTGACTCTTTATGACCCCATGGACTGTGGCTTGCCAGGCTCTTGTGTCCATGAAATTTTCCAGGAAAGAATACTCGAGTGGGTTGCCGTTCCCTTCCCCGGGGGATCTTCCCAACCCAGGGATCGAACCCAGGTCTTCGGCATTGCAGGCAGATTCTTCACCGTCTGAGCCACCATGAGCTATAAAAGTACAATCAGTATGAAATATCTGTCTAGCAGGGGGTGGATGAGGAGAGGAGGGACAAGGAAACTCGCTAAAAGAATTGCATTTGAAACACCGAAAAGAATTATCACATATATGATATCTTAATTTTTTTGAAATATAGTTAATTTACAATGTTTTATTAGTTTCAAGTGTACAGCAAAGTGGTGGTGGTTTAGTTGCTAAGTAGTATCCAACTCTTACTATCCATGTGCTTTTTCAGATTCTTTTCCCTCATAGATTACTATAAGATATTGAGTATAGTTCTTTGTGCTATATAGTAGTCCTTGTTGGTATGTATTTTCATATCTAGAAGAAACAATCTTTTCCTCTCCTTGGCAGTTATCCAAGATATAGATAGACTCCAGAGACCACACAAGTCATTTCATACCCAAGCTTCCACACCCCATAATTGCCAATAAATTAAAAGTCTGATGGGAAGTCTCGTTCCTTACATTCAGACTCCAGAGGACTTTTTATAAAATCAATGAAAAAACATGATCTAACTGGTCTGGAGCAGAGATGCACTTGATATTATGCATGCTTTCAAAAATGCAGTACTGTTGACAGTTAAATACAATAGAAATTACTGCAAATAAATCTTTTTCCCTGTATGATGGCAACATCACATACTGTAGAGTATATAGAAGCTCTTTTAGAAATCATAATGCTGGAATAGTCAGCAGTTTCGTTACTATTTAAGGCCAAAGTTCTCAAAATGATATAAAATTTATTAAATAAACCCTGGCAACATTAGCAAAATAGTATGAGGGGGATCCATAGAAGCCTATTTTACATAAGCCAATTTGTTCTCCTTAATAATATTATTTAAACTATGTTTAAAACATATGTGTCTATGCAAAATATAAATTTTTTACCTTTGGGAAGTAAATCTAGGTCAGATCACAATCTACCACTCAATATATTTGCTATGCAACTTGATTGTTTTAACGGTCTATCTTAAAGAGATTTCTTTTAACAATTGAGCTTTTCAAAATCATTTCCCATATACATTAGTTTTTTAAGTGAAATTGTTAGAGAATATTGAAAATGTATACTAAATGAATCTAAAAAAAAATCCTATTGACTCAGGAACACAAAATTCATTTACCATAGCTATTTCCCTTAAATCCTTAGGAGGTATTTTCTTTTTTTTCCAAAAATGTTACATAGATGGACACACTCACTTTACTGAGAACACAAATTTCAGTTGAACCTCAGGCAAAATTGTTTTTAAGGTGGTACTTGTCTCTTTTTTTCCTACCACATGCCTTGCTCATGACTCCAGCTCCTAAGGGGCCAGTATTTCTGCATCTGCTTCAGACAGTTCAGGCTGGAATTCTCTGTCCCAGTTTTAGTACCTGATTTTACACACAACCCCATGTCACTCTTGGAGGGCAAAAACAAAACCTTGTGTGTACCAGGACTCAGGAGAAAGGACAAGTGATCCCACAAGAGACTAACCCAGACTTGCCTGTGAGTGTCCAGGAGTCTCTGGCAGAGACATGGGGAGGCAGTGGCTGGTGCAAGGTTGGGAGCACTGAGTGTGGCAGTGTGAACATGGGACCATTTGAAGGAGGTTGCAATTAGCTTCATACCTCCACAATAGTTTGGATACAAGTCAGACAACTGGGAGGGAACACAGCCTTGCCCATCAACAGAAGTTGGATTAAATATTTACTGAGCATGGCCCCACCCATCAGATCAAGACCCAGTTTCTCCCTCAGTCTGTCTCTCCCATTGGGAAGCTCCCTTCAGCCTCTTATCCTTCTCCATCACAGGGCAGATAGAATGAAAACCACAATCACAGGAAACTAATTAAACTGATCACATGGACTGCAATCTTGTCTAATACAATGAAACCATGAAACCTGTAGGGCCACCCAAGATGGACAGGTCATGGTGGAAAGTTCTGACAATACGTGGTCCACTGGAGAAAAGAATAGAAAACCACTTCATTTTTCTTGCCTTGAGAACCCCATAAACAGTATAAAAAGGCAAAAACATAGGACATGAAAGATGAACTCTTCAGATTGGTAGGTGCCCAGTATGCTACTGGGGAATATTGAAGAAATAACTCCAGAGAGAATGAAGAGACGGACCCAAAGTAACAACAACACAAGGTTGTGGATGTGACTGGTGATGAAAGTAAAGTCCGATGCTGTAAAGAACAGTATTGCATAGGAACCTGGAATGTTAGGTCCATGAATCAAGGTAAATTGCAAGTGGTCAAACAGGAGATGGCAAGAGTGAACACCAATATTTTAGGAATCAATGAACTAAAATGGACTGGAATGGGTAAATTTAACTCAGATGACCATTATATCTACTACTGTGGGCAAGAATCCCTTGGAAAAAATTGAGTAGCCCTCATAGTCAAAAAAAGAGTCCAAAATGCAGTACTTGGATGCAATCTCAAAAATGACAGAATGATCTTTATTCATTTCCAAGGCAAACCATTCAAAATCACAGTAATCCAAGTCTACACCCAAACCAATAATGCTGAATGAGCTGAAGATGAATGGTTCCACGAAAACCTACAACACCTTCTAGAACTAACACCCCCAAAAGATGTCATTTTCATTATAGGGCACTGGAATGCAAAAGTAGGAAGTTAAGAAATACCTGGAGTAACAGGAAAATTTGCCTTAGAATACAGAATGAAGCAGGGCAAAAGCTAATAGATTTTGCCAAGAGAACACACTGGTCATAACAAAACCCTCTTCCAACAACACAAGAGAAGACTCTAAACATGTAAATCACCAGATGGGCAATCCCAAAATCAGATTGATTATATTCTTTGCAGCCAAAGATGGAGAAGCTCTATACAGTCAGCAAAAACAAGACCAGTGGCTGATTGTGGCTCAAATCACGAACTCCTTATTGCCAAATTCAGGGTTAAGCTGAAGAAAGTAGGGAAAACTGCTAGACCATTCAGGTATGACCTAATTCCAATCCCTTATGATTATACAGTAGAAGTGGGAAACAGATTTAAGGGACTAGATCTGATAGACAGAATGTCTGAAGAGCTGTGGAGAGAGGTTCGTGACATTGTACAGGAGGCAGGGATCAAGACCATCCCCAGAAAAAAGAAGTGGAAAAAGGCAAAATGGTTGTCTTAGGAGGCCTTACAAATAGCTGAGAAAAAGAAAGGCAAAGGAGAAAAAAAAAAGATATACCTAGCTGAATGCAGAGTTCCAAAGAAAAGCAACGAGAGATAAGAAAGCCTTGCTCAGTGATCAATGCAAAGAAATAGAGGAAAACAATGAAATGGGAAAGACAAGAGATCTCTTCAAGAAAATCAGAGATACCAAGGGAACATTTCATGCAAAGATGGGTACAATAAAGGACAGAAATGGTATGAACCTACAGAAGCAAAAGATATTAAGAAGAGGTGACAACAATACACAAGAGAACTATACAGAAAAGATATTCACAACCCAGATAATCACGATGGTGTGATCACTTACTTAGAGCCAGATATCCTGGAATGCAAAGTCAAATGGGGCTTAGAAAGTATCACTATGAACAAAGCTAATGGAGGTGATGGAATTCCAGTTGACCTATTTTGAGTCCTAAAAGATGATGTTGTGAAAGTGCTGCACTCAATATGCCAGCAAATTTGGAAAACTCAGCAGGGGCCAGAGGACTGGAAAAGGTCAATTTTCATTCTAATCCCAAAGAAAGGCAATGCCAAAGAATGCTCAGCTACTGCACAATTGCACTCATCTCACATGCTAGCAAACTAATGCTCTAAATTCTCCAAGCTAGGCTTCAAAAATACATGAACCGTGAACTTCCAGATGTTCAAGCTGGATTTAGAAAAAGCAGAGGAACCAGAGATCAAAATGCCAACATCTATTGGATCATCAAAAAAGCAAGAGAGTTACAAAAAAGAATCTACTTCTGCTTTATTGACTATGCCAAAGCCTTTGACTGTGTGGATCACAACAAACTGGAAAATTCTGAAAGAGATGGGAATACCAGACCACCTGACCTGCCTCCTGAGAAATCTGTATGAAGATCAGGAAGCAACAGTTAGAACTGGACATGGAACAACAGACTGGTTCCAAATTGGGAAAGGAGTACGTTAAGGCTGTATACTGTCACCCTACTTATTTAACTTATATGCAGAGTACATCATGAGAAATGCTGGGCTGGATGAAGTACAAGCTGGAATCAAGATTTCTGGGAGAAATATCAATAACCTCAGATATGCAGATGACAACACCCTTATGGCACAAAGCTAAGGAGCCTCTTGATGAAAGTGAAAGAAGAGAGGGAAAAGTTGTCTTAAAACTCAACATTCAGAAAACTAAGATCATGGCATCTGGTCCCATCACTGCATGGCAAATAGATGTGGAAAGAATGGAAACAGTGGGAGACTTTATTTTCTCATGCTCCAAAATCATTGCAGATGGTGACTGCAGCCATGAAGTTAAAAGATGCTTGCTCCTTGGAAGAAAAGCTATGACCAACCTAGACAGCATAATAAAAAGCAGAGACATTACGCAGCCAACAAAGTTCCATCTAGTCAAAGCTATGTTTTTCCCAGTAGTCATTTATAGATAGATATGAGAGTTGTACTGTTCAGTTCAGAAAAAACTGAACTGTGGTGTTGGGGAAGACTCTTGAGAGTCGCTTGGACTGCAAGGAGATCCAACCAATCAATCCTAAAGGAAATCAGTCTTGAATATTCATTGGAAGGACTGATGCTGAAGCTGAAGCTCAATACTTTGGCCACCTGATGTGAAGAACTGACTCATTGGAAAAGACCCTGATTTTGGGAAAGATTAAAGGTGGGAGAAGAAGGGGATGACAGAGGATGAAATGGTTTGATGACATCACTGAGTATGTGGACATGAGTTTGAGTAAACTCCGGGAGTTGGTGATAGACAGGGAGGCCTGGCATGCTGCAGTCCATGGGGTCTCAAAGTGACTGAGTGACTTAACTGAACATGTCACTTTTTCAATCCCTCTGCAAGCTAATCTGGGTAGACGTTAAACATTAATTTCCTTGTGCCTGTCTGGGTGTAACAGTCTATGGTTTTTAATGTGCATTCAAGTCTATTATACTACTTCATCTTCATCATAGTTCTCTCAATTAAGAACATAAGAAATGGCATCTGTATTTCACAGATCAGAAACTGAGTCTCTAAAAATTAATGTCCAAGTTCTTTTGGGTAGGTTAACAAAGATTGTATAGCTAGAATTAAAACACAGTTATCCATTTCTCTCAATTAAAACAGCTTTTCAAATATATAACTGTGAATGGGAATTAGGCCCTACTCTACAAGTGGCTTATGGCTAACTTGCTAACTTGTAAAAAGGAAATCTTTTTTCTTTTTTTTCTGGAGGCTTACTGGTTTTCCCATTGATTCAAATAAATAAACATACATTCATGGAAAACTTCTTTATAGGCACTCGGCTTATTTGTTCAGGATCCAAAGAAGTATAAAAAAAGTTTCTTCCTTTAAGGAGCCCACAATTTTGTGGCAGAGATACCTGTGTAATACGTACTGTAATACTGGTATGAGGACACTAGAGAAGTAGAGCTTTAAAACATGAGAAGAGAGAGACCAGTGATAAGAGAGAAGTACTAAGGAAATCAAGCCAGTCAGTATTAAAGGAAATTAACTCTGAATATTTATTGGAGGGACTAATGCTGAAGTTCCACTACTCTGGCCACCTGATGTGAAGAGCTGACTCATTGGAAAAGACCTTGATGCTGGGAAAGATTGAAGCCAAAAGAGAAGGGAATGGCAGAGCATGATATGGTGAGACAGCATCACCAATTCAATGGACATGAATTTGGGCAAACTCTGAAGGCACTGGCACCCCACTCCAGTACTCTTGCCTGGAAAATCCCATGGATGGAGAAGCCTGGTGGGCTGCAGTCCATGGGGTCGCTCAAAGTCAGACACGACTGAGCAACTTCACTTTCACTTTTCACTTTTCATGCACTGGAGAAGGAAATGGCAACCCACTCCAGTGTTTTGCCTGGACAATCCCTGGGAAGAGAGAGCCTGGTGGGCTTCCGTCTATGGGGTCGCACAGAGTCGGGCACGACTGAAGTGACTTAGCAGCTGGGAGATAGTGGAAGACAGAAGAGTCTGGTCTGCTGCAGTCCATGAGATCACAAAGAATCCGAACGACTTAGTGACTAACAACAACCCATTCGATCAACCAAAATTTGTATTGTGTCCTAGAAGATAAGTTGGAATTTAAGACAGAAAAGAATAAAGACATTTCAGATATATTAAGAGAAACAGAATTTTAAAGGACTGGTGAGTTGAAAGTGTTAGTTGTGCTCATGTAATAGCAAGTTTGGGTAATCACCAGGTTCAGTTCAGTTCAGTAGCTCAGTTGTATCCGACTCTTTGTGAAACCATGAATTGCAGCATGCCAGGCCTCCATCACCAACTCCCGGAGTTTATTCAAATTCATGTCCATTGAGTCGGTGATGCCATCCAGCCATCTCATCCTCTGTCGTCCCCTTTTCCTCCTGCCCCCAATCCCTCCCAGCATCAGAGTGTTTTCCAATGAGTCAACTCTTTGCATGAGGTGGCCAAAGTACTGGAGTTTCAGCTTTAGCATCATTCCTTCCAAAGAAATCCCAGGGCTGATCTCCTTTAGAATGGCCTGGTTGGACCTCCTTGCAGAAGCTCGAGAGTCTTCTCCAACACCACAGTTCAAAAGCATCACTTCTTCAGTGCTCAGCTCACCAGGTAGGCAGACATTAAAAGGGAAAGGGAAAAAAAATACCTGGCAATATTTTTGATGCTGTATTTGTCATGTTAGAGCAATCATGTAGAACATCATTTAGAGAAAGTTTTTGAAGACGTGAAGGTGAAGGTGAAGTTGAAGTCGCTCAGTCGTGTCCGACTCTTTGTGACCCCGTGGACTGTAACCTACTAGGCTTCTCCATCCATGGGATTCTCCAGGCAAGAATACTGGAGTGGATTGCCATTTCCTTCTCCAGGGGATCTTCCCGACCCAGGGATCGAACCCGGGTCTCCCCCATTGGAGGCAGACGCTTTAACCTCTGAGCCTATGATTCAATTTGTGTTAAGAAAGACATCTGTGGGGCAGAGTGGCTCAGTGGCTGGAAAGTCAGACTGGATGAAGAAAAACCAGGTGACGGGGAAGGTGGGGAAGAATATTTTGTACAGTAGCCTGTTCTGGGTCGTGAATACTAGGTTTCCATCCTGTGTTTCTGCTTTTGATTTGTGGTTTCCTTGTTCTAAAGATTTTCATACATTTTTTCAGCGTAATTAGTTTCTTAAGGATAGCAGCATATGCCACCCCAGAATGTGCTACTTTGGCACCTGGATTATTTCAAACAGAAGACAATCAGGGCCCAGCAGACTGAGGAAGAGTTTTTTGCCTCCCTCTTAACCGCCTGCAATGTAAGAAACCTGGGTTAGATAACTGGGTTGGGAAGATCCCCTGAAGAAGGGAATGGCAACCCACTCCAGTATTTTGCCTGGAGAATTTCATGAACAGAGGAACCTGGTGGGCTGCAGTACATAAGATCACAGAGTCGGACACGACTGAGCAACTAACACACGCACATAACTTGTCTAAAAGAATCTAGATAGGAGCAATATACCAGGAAGAGACCTGTTACCAAAAGTAACCTTTGGTTTGCTTGGTTGGTTGTCTTTTTGTTTTTTATTTAAATAAAATAAAGTCCAATTTTTGTTCAAATTATTAACGTTTAGGATATTTTGACCATGTCATGTATTTATATCTCTTAAGTTTCTTTAACTTCTTTTTTATGATACAATAGTTTTAGTGTCCTTTGTAGCCATGTCTATAAATCTATTTTTTTTTAATTTTTAAAATTAGTTTTTATTGGAGTATGGTTGGTTTACAATGTTGAGTTAATTTCTACTGTACAGCAAAATGAATCAGTCATAGATATACATATATTCCCTTTCTTTGGGGCTTATTTCCCATTCAGGTCACCACAGTGCATTAAATAGAGTTCCCTGTGCGATGTGGTACATTCTCACTAGCTATATATTTTGTATATTGTATTGATAGTGTATATGTGTCAATCCCAATCTCCCAATTCCTCTCGCCACCACCCCTTTTCCCCTTGGTGTTCATATATTTGTTCTCTACATCTGTGTCTCTTATTCTGTTTTGCCAAATAAGATCATCTGTATCATTTTTTCTAGATTCCACATATATGCATTAATATGCAATACTAAAGATTTTCATACATTTTTTTCAGCGTAATTAGTTTCTTAAGGATAGCAGCATATGCCACCCCAGAATGTGCTACTTTGGCACCTGGATTATTTCAAACAGAAGACAATCAGGGCCCAGCAGACTGAGGAAGAGTTTTTTGCCTCCCTCTTAACCGCCTGCAATGTAAGAAACCTGGGTTAGATAACTGGGTTGGGAAGATCCCCTGAAGAAGGGAATGGCAACCCACTCCAGTATTTTGCCTGGAGAATTTCATGAACAGAGGAACCTGGTGGGCTGCAGTACATAAGATCACAGAGTCGGACACGACTGAGCAACTAACACACGCACATAACTTGTCTAAAAGAATCTAGATAGGAGCAATATACCAGGAAGAGACCTGTTACCAAAAGTAACCTTTGGTTTGCTTGGTTGGTTGTCTTTTTGTTTTTTATTTAAATAAAATAAAGTCCAATTTTTGTTCAAATTATTAACGTTTAGGATATTTTGACCATGTCATGTATTTATATCTCTTAAGTTTCTTTAACTTCTTTTTTATGATACAATAGTTTTAGTGTCCTTTGTAGCCATGTCTATAAATCTATTTTTTTTTAATTTTTAAAATTAGTTTTTATTGGAGTATGGTTGGTTTACAATGTTGAGTTAATTTCTACTGTACAGCAAAATGAATCAGTCATAGATATACATATATTCCCTTTCTTTGGGGCTTATTTCCCATTCAGGTCACCACAGTGCATTAAATAGAGTTCCCTGTGCGATGTGGTACATTCTCACTAGCTATATATTTTGTATATTGTATTGATAGTGTATATGTGTCAATCCCAATCTCCCAATTCCTCTCGCCACCACCCCTTTTCCCCTTGGTGTTCATATATTTGTTCTCTACATCTGTGTCTCTTATTCTGTTTTGCCAAATAAGATCATCTGTATCATTTTTTCTAATTCCACATATATGCATTAATATGCAATACTTGTTTTTCTCTTTCTGACTTGCTCGGGACCCATTAACAACCACTTTCATATCCCAAGCCATACTCATGTGAAAACATTACTTAATGTAGTACTTATGTCTTTTCCTAATAATACCTTGGTATATTGGGATTTCTTTGGAAGGAATGATGCTAAAGCTGAAGCTCCAGTACTTTGGGCACCTTATGCGAAGAGTTGACTCATTGGAAAAGACCCTGATGCTGGGAGGGATTGGGGGCAGGAGGAGAAAGGGACGACCGAGGATGAGATGGCTGGATGGCATCACAGACTCAATGGACGTGAGTCTGAGTGAACTCCGGGAGTTGGTGATGGACAGGGAGGCCTGGCGTGCTGCGATTCATGGGGTCGCAAAGAGTCGGACACGACTGCGCGACTGAACTGAACTGAAGACTTGCTCGGGACCCATTAACAACCACTTTCATATCCCAAGCCATACTCATGTGAAAACATTACTTAATGTAGTACTTATGTCTTTTCCTAATAATACCTTGGTATATTTTTTTATAGCATTTATTTTACATTGGAGTTGATTAACAATGTTGTGTTAGTTTCAAGTGTACAGCAAAATGATTTAGTTATACATATACAAGTATCTGGGGGCTTCCCTGATAGCTCAGACAGTAAAGAATCTGCCTACAATGCAGGTAAACCAAGGTTCAATCCCTGGGTCAGGAAGATCCCCTGCAGAAGAGAATGGCAACCTACTCCAATATCCTTGCCTGAAGAATTCTATGGACAAAAAAAAAAAAAACCTAGTGGGCTACAATCCATGGAGTTGCAAAGAGTCAGACACAACTAAGTGACTAACATGCATGCACACATACAAGTATCTATTCTTTTTCAAATCATTTGCCTGTTTAGGTTATTACAGAGTATTCAGTAGAGTTCCCTGTGCATAAGAGTAGGTCCTTGTTGGTTATCTATTTTAAATATAGCAGCATGTATATGTCAGTCCCAAACTTTTCACGTTACTTTTTATATTCAAAAAATTAATCTGTATGGCTTGGCAAATGTTTTTGTACCAAACGTCACCTCAGCTTTCTGTGAATTGACTTCCTTATCCCCAGTACCCCAAACCCCAACCCCCTTCTCCTTACCTCAGGGACTTTCCAACAATCATGGAATTTAACATGGAATTTAACTCAGTTGTAGTTGAAATGGGCCTGCTATGAATAACAAAAGGTGCTCTGTGAATCCTTATTTCTCTGGATCTGATTTTAAAAGTTGGCACAAAATCCAGATATTATAATTAAGATATTCCTTTAGCTTTTATCACTTAGGAAATTATAAGTATTTTAGGCGTTCTGGCCAGGAACTGGGATGAAGACCAAAATATGTATTTATTATAAAGTTGAATATTATTTTTAAAAAATTTAGAGCTCAGGCAGATTGTATATATTTAATAAATATTAATTACAACCACCACTATCATCATTATCACCATCATTATCTTATGGAGAAAAAAAAAACTGATTTTAAAAGTTGGCACGAAATCCAGATATTATAATTAAGATATTCCTTTAGCTTTTATCACTTAGGAAATTATAAGTATTTTAGGCGTTCTGGCCAGGAACTGGGATGAAGACCAAAATATGTATTTATTATAAAGTTGAATATTATTTTTAAAAAATTTAGAGCTCAGGCAGATTGTATATATTTAATAAATATTAATTACAACCACCACTACCATCATTATCACCATCATTATCTTATGGAGAAAAAAAAAGTCTTGCTTCAAAAGAGAGTTCAGAGGATAGACATTTAAGACAGAAAAAAACACATGTTCCATATTGCTTCTAGTTTAGTCAGAGTCATGTCCGACTCTTTTGATATCCCATGAACTCTAGCCCACCAGGCTCCTCTGTCCATGGGCTTTCCCAGGCAAGATTACTGGACTGGGTTGTCGTTTACTTCTGCAGCAGATCTTTCTGATGCCAGGGATTAAACCCATGGTCCTGCACTGCAGGTGGATTCTTTACTGCTGAGCCACCTGGAAAGCTCTGTGGCAGAGCCTAAAATATTCCATAAAATTTCTTACTCATTTTGCAAGAGAATTTCTAAACCACAGAAGCCTGAACCTAATGAAACAGTCATTCCACATGTTATGTGATACTCTGGCTAGCACATTAGTTACAAAATCTGCTTAACTGTGTATATCCTTAACTCAGTCTGTAACCACACTGAGCACCCTTTTCTTGTGACAAATATTTGCTATGCTTTCCTATAGAAAAAGAATGTATGTTTTAAAATGCTTGATTTTTTAAGGGCTTCTAAATTTTTCTTCTAAATATTTATATATTAGTACAGCCAGTGTTCTTTTTTGACATCAGTGGAAACAGTTCATTAATAGAATAACTATTTCTTCCACAATTGCCACTTTCTGCAACTTTTCCACAAGTCTCCTCTATCTCTCTAGTCTTTTGCATTCTTTGTGCTTCCTTTCTCCCCTACAATTCCCACTTTATCTTTTGAATCAGTCCTTTATCTGTATGTTCTTCCCCTTAGAGATTTCATTCACTGTATGGTTTCAATTAAAATCTATTATTTGTAAGATTCCTAAATATCCACCTGCAACCATGACCTCTGTCTCTCCCAAACTCTAATTTTGTCTCTAATTATCTCCTTGAGTGATTTGCAGTGACCTCAGTATCAACACATCTAAATAGAAACTCATTATATCGCTTCACAAACTCCTGGATTCTTTTCTTGATCTTATTTAAATTTACAGCATTTAATACAATTGTAAAGGTTATTTTCCATTTACAATTGTTATGAAATATTGTCAGTCTTCCTCATGTATTGTGAAACAGTAAAAAATAACAATAAACAAAATAGTTTGTACTTCCCACCCTGCCCATGCTAATATTGCCCCTACTTCTCTGGTGATCACTAGTTTGTGCTCTTTATCTGTGAGTCTGCTTCTTATTTTGTTGTTATTTTTATTAGTTTGTTGTATTTTTATATTCCACATACATATTTATTTGTAGCTTAATACTCTTAATTCTATAGATTCAAAACTGTGAGGGGCAATATAGTACCCTATTCAAGAGAAGAGCTTTGCAGTTAGACATATTATGACTCACTCTAGCTTCATCTCTGGTAGTTCTGTGACCTTCAGTGAGTGAGCTTCCCCAAGCCCTAGTAACTTTTCTAGCAAAAGAATTTTCTATAAGAATTAACTTAAGATGCATAGTTCAGTGTCTGGCAAAAGCAAGACCTCAATGACTTTCAGCTGCTATTTTTAATACTGTCCACAAAAGAAGCTTCTGCATCATGGTTATATATAAGCTTCTAGTGCTTAATTAATCTTCTTCCAATTAGCTGTCACTTGTATCATGTTGACATTAATTCATAATACATGGGCCAATCACACACAACCTCTTTTGATCTGCCTGTGTCTTCCCTGGCCTCTTGCAGTTTCATCTTTGAGTGAAAACACAGGCAGGATATACAGAATCAGGTCAACCTGTATTTCTGAAGGTGATTGGATCAGGAAGCTCATTTGGAACTTCCCATATCTTGAGCGAAGCATGCAACAAATGCCATCTCTTAAATCCCTGATTGACTTTGCAATGGTCATACTCTTTGCATGAAACTGTTTTCCCATTTTCACTTGTCCAGTCTGCCTCCTTTTCCTGCTACCCCTGTGGCTGACCAGTCCCAGGAGTCTTTGTGCCCAGTTCAGTTCAGTTGCTCAGTCATGTCTGACTCTTTGTGACCCCATAGATTGCAACATGCCAGGCCTCTCTGTCCATCAACAACTCCTGGAGTTTACTCAAACTCATGTCCATTTAGTCAGTGATGCCATTCAACCATCTCATCCTCTGTCATCCCTTTGTCCTCTGCCTTCAATCTTTCCCAGCATCAAGGTCTTTTCAAATGAGACAGTTCTTTGCATCAGGTGACCAAAGTATTGGAGCTTCAGCTTCAGTATCAGTCCTTCCAATGAATATTTAGGACAGATTTCCTTTAGGATTGACTGGTTGGATCTCATTGCAATCCAAGGGACTCTCAAGAGTCTTCTCCAACACCACAGTTCAAAAGCATCAGTTCTTCCCCCATCAGCCTTCTTTATAGTCCATTTATACTCTCACATCCATACATGACTACTGGAAAAACGATAGCCTTGACTAGGCAGACCTTTGTTGGCAAAGTAATGTCTCTGCTTTTTAATATGCTGTCATGTTGGTCATAACTTTTCTTCCAAGAAGTAAGCGTCTTTCAATTTCATGGCTGCAGTCACTATCTGTAGTGACTTTGGAGCCCCCCACCCCAAATTCTGTCATTTCCATTGCTTCCCCATCTATTTGCCACAAAGTGATGGGATCAGAGGTCATGAACTCAGTTTTCTGAATGTTGAGCTTTAAGCCTTTGTACTCTCCTCTTTCACTTTCATCAAGAGGCTCTTTAGTTTTTGTTTTTTGTTTTTTGCTTTCTTCCATAAGGGTGCTGTCATTTGCATACCTGAGGTTATTGATTTTTCTCCCAGCAATCTGGATTCCAGCTCATGTTTCTTCCAATCCAGCATTTCTCATGATGTACTCTGCATATATTTAAAACAGGGTGACAATACACAACCTTGACATAACTCCTTCCCCAATTTGGATTCAGTCTGTTGTTCCATGTCCAGTTCTAACTGCTGCTTCCTGACCTGCATACAGATTTCTCAGGAGGCAGGTCATGTAGTCTGGTATTCCCATCTCTTCCAGAATTTTCCACAGTTTATTGTGATCCACACAGTCAAAGGCTTTGGCATAGTCAATAAAGCAGAAGGAAATGTTTTTCTGGAACTCTCTTGCTTTTTTGATGATCCAGCAGATGTTGGCAATTTGATCTCTGGTTCTTCTGCCTTTTCTAAAACCAGCTTGAACATTGGGAAGTTCATGGTTCATGTACTATTGAAGCCTGGCTTGGAGAATTTTGAGCACTGCTTTGCTAGCATGTGAGATGAGTGCAATTGTGTGGTAGTTTGAACATGCTTTGGCATTGCCTTTCTTTGGGATTGGAATGAAAATTGACCTTTTCCAGTCCTGGGGTCACTGCTGAGTTTTCCAACTTTGCTGACATATTGAGTGCAGCATTTTCACAGCATCATCTTTTAAGATTTGAAATAACTCAACTGGAATTCCATCACCTCCACTAGCTTTGTTCATAGTGATGCTTCCTAACGCCCATTTGACTCTGCATTCTAGGATGTCTGGCTCTAGATGAGTGATCACACCATCATGATTATCTGGGTCATGAAGATAGACCTTTCTGTATAGTTCTTCAGGGTATTCTTGCCATCTCTTCTTAATATCATCTGCTTCTGTAGGTTCATACCATTTCTGTCCTTTATTGTACCCATCCTTGCATGAAATGTTCCCTTGAAGAGATCTCTAATTTTTCCCATTCTATTGTTTTCCTCTATTTCTTTGCACTGATCACTGAGGAAGGCTTTCCTATCTCTCCTTGCTCTTCTTTGAAATTCTGAATCCAGTTTCATATATCTTTCTTTTTCTACTTTGCCTTTTGCTTCTCTTCTTTTCACAGCTATTTATAAGGCTTCATCCGACAACCATTTTTCCTTTTTGCATTTTTTTCCCCTTGGGGATGATCTTGATCCCTGCCTCCTGTACAATGTCATGAACTTCCATCCATAGTTCTTCATGCACTCTGGACACTCACTGGCAAATTTGGATCAGTGCTCCTTTCTTCTGAGTCCTGTGAACAAGGTTCTGTTTGATTCCTCCAAGAATCTGTTTCCCCAGTCCAGTGCAAGTTCTGGTGGCTCTGTGGTGTGGTTAATGGTCATCTCTTCCAAGAGGGCTTACGCCATTCCCAGATCTGTTGCACCCAGAGTTTCTGCCCCTGCAGCAGTCCACTGCTGACCCGTACCTCCACAGGAGACACTCAAACAGAGTTCTGCCTCAGTCTCCATGGAGTCTCTGGGTCCTGGTGTGCACTAAGTTTGTTTTGAGCCCTCAGAGCATCTCTGGTGAGTATAAAGTTTGATTCTAAACGTGATTTTGCCCCTCCTACTGTCTTGCTGAGGTTTCTCTGCCCTTGGACCTGAGGTATCTCCTCACAGCCGCTCCAGCACCGCGCAACCTCTGCTCCAGCACTGCGCAGCAGCTGCTCTTTGTGCTTTGTTTTGGGCCCAGAAAGTAGCAAATATGTCAGTTTTAATACTCATGTATTCCTGTATATCCCAGAACAATACAGCCCTGTCTACAACGTCTTCTTTATCCTAAATCTTCATTTATCTCTGGAAAACTGAATCCCTTACTATATTCTCACCGTTGAATTCAATTGTTATATTTGTCATGGTTTACATTTTCTATTGTTCTGTTTTCTGATTTCTCTTGTTTAATTGGATTGATGTTTTCTCATTATTTTCTAACCTGAACTTGTTTGTTCCATTTCTATACCCTTGATCAAATTGCTACCATGGCCTGGAACATTTGCTTCTATATCTTTACCTATGTATATCCTTTTGGACTCCAGTGTCTGACCTAAGTCCCCCGTGAGACTTCATCAATCACTGTAGCTCATATGACTCCTGTCTCCAAATTTATGTATTAGTCTTTCACTTATTGCTTTATATTTTCTGACACCTTATTATTTTTCTTTTAAGTACATGGGTTATGGTTTATGATTGAATACTTGCCAAGTTTATACATGAATATGAATTTGATTAAGCAGGCAGGTATCATATTAAAATCAAAATTATTGATTAGAAAAATAAGTTGAAATATTAAAAATTGACCTTGACTGAAAACCATCTTTTTATTTGAAAGATTTTTGTATAAAATCATTATTCTAATATAAATACATTTTAAGAATTTTATGTGTACATACCTATGTTGCTTAATATGAAAGACACTTAATTGGTTGTCATGGTGATAATAATAAAGATGATGATGTGATGATGAATGGACTGAAAAGAAATGTCATTGGGGAAATTCATCTTAATTATTTATGGTACCTATACTGTTAAAACAGATATATGATTAATACTCCACATTGACATAATGGCTATGATTTATAGTATCTGCTGTTAAGTTACCAGGGCTTCTCATAACCGCAGTAGCCATCTAAGAATTTGCCCACATCCAGACTTTGCTTTGATGCTATAACTTACGAGTATCTAAACCAACATATTTTTCATCTTTTGAACTGTGGTATTGGTTCTAAGACAACATTTTGATTCTGATAATTTTACTGAGATGCAGTATTTACAGCAAGAAACATGTCTGCATTTCTGAGCATTTGAAAATGATTACGCTTTCAGGGAGACTGTCAGGATCACTTACTATCATTAAATCCTATATCCCTTCCTTGAGATTGAGGGCATCCTTTCTAGATGCTGATGGCCTAGACTATTGAGGACTAGACATTGACTATATAGACAATGCTAGTCCCCTACTACAGGGGTTATTAGCACTTTATATGTTGAGAGTACATTGGTCCTCAATGAAAACCCTACCTTTGCTTTGAGACAATGTGAGCAACATTCAGCCTGTAGAGTTGTAGATAATGTTATCTGTGAGTTTCAAGGGGAAATACATAGCTAGTTTGCTATTCAACAGTTTAGCAGGGCTTAACAAATGACCACAACAAATGAGACATTACTTTGCCAACAAAGGTCCGTCTAGTCAAGGCTATGGTTTTTCCTGTGGTCATGTATCTATGTGAGAGTTGGACTGTGAAGAAGGCTGAGCACCGAAGAATTGATGCTTTTGAACTGTGGTGTTGGAGAAGACTCTTGAGAGTCCCTTGGACTGCAAGGAGATCCAACCAGTCCATTCTGAAGGAGATCAGCCCTGGGATTTCTTTGGAAGGAATGATGCTGAAGCTGAAGCTCCAGTACTTTGGCTACCTCATGCGAAGAGTTGACTCATCGGAAAAGACTTTGATGCTGAGAGGGATTGGGGGCAGGAGGAGAAAGGGGATGACAGAGGATGAGATGGCTGGATGGCATCACTGACTCGATGGACGTGAATCTGAGTGAACTCTGGGAGTTGGTGATGGACAGGGAGGCCTGGCGTGCTGCGATTCATGGGGTCACAAAGAACCGGACACGACTGAGCAACGCAACTGAACTGAACTGAACTGAACAAATGAACACCAGATAGGAATTTAGTATTTCACAACAGTTGTACTAATAGTTTTCACTAATTGTCACACATTTGTATTCTTTGAAATTGGTTTGTTATCTCCTTATTACTTTGGTTTAAAATAGAGATTGATTTTCTCAGCTAATTCAACACACTTGTTTTTAATTTATTTGGTCACATGAAATAGCTGCAATTACAACATATATGGGAAGAATTGAATCTATCAGCACCATTACCAACAACTTTATTCACACTAAATCTTCACTGATCAGAACTGACCACCACTTAATGTCATTTTATATATATGAATGTAAACATAGCTTAAGTTGAGGCAAAGGAAAACAACAGACCTAATTCAAATGAGTGATTCAACACTTTGGATTTGGATTAGAAAGATCTGAATTGAATCAGAAATGAGCAGATAAAAAAGGGAGATGTGAACAAATAACTAAATTTTGCCATGAGATCAGTTCCCTATCCAGCCATGTGGCTTTGAGAGTAATCCTCCAGCTGCTAGGTAGCTCTTCTTTGCATCTCACTGCTCTTTGCATCCTTAAACTCATAACCTTAGAGCTATATAAATAATTTTTATGCTATTTTAATATGTGTGTGAGCTTTAATACATTTTAAAAGTCCAACTTAAGGGAAACTAATTTATGTTTCTTGAATTAGCTGCTGCTGCTGCTGCTAAGTTGCTTCAGTCATGTCCGACTCTGTGTGACCCCATAGACGGCAGTCCACAAGACTCCCCCATCCCTGGGTTTCTCCAGGCAAGAACACTGGAGTGGGTTGCCATTTCCTTCTCCAATGCATGAAAGTGAAAAGTGAAAATGAAGTCACTCAGTCATGCCCAACTCTTAGCAACTCCATAGACTGCAGCCTACCAGGCTCCGCCATCCACGGGATTTTCCAGGCAAGAGTACTATGCCAAAGTGTCTTAGTAGTTTGAAAAATTAAGAGAATTTATTTCTTGTTAGAGTAAAGCTGTGTCTGCTATGGTTTGACTACAGGTTGGCTGTGGCTCTGCTGGGTATATCTAGGACTACTTCCGTGCATCTTCTTATTTTTATCCCAAAGTGAAGAGGATATCACTGTTTAGGACATGTTTTCCCCATAGTGTGGAACAGAAGCAGGAGATCCTAAATTAGTACATATAACTGCATAAATTTTGCCATGAGATCAGCTTCAACCTGGCTGTGGTGTCACCTCTATCAACTTTCCACTGACCAAAGCCAGTCACATGCTGCAGTCAAAGTCAATGAAGTGGGCCTGATACTTCTCTAACTGGCTGTACAGGCAAGCCCTGTGGCAACATATAGGGGAATATATTCACTTCTATTAAAGGGAGGAATGAACAGATGGCAATAATCATCTATCTCTTTTTATTTGAACTCCTCCTTCATTGTACTTCCCTCTCATTAAGTTTGAAGTGGTTATAGGGTGGGATGAGCTGGCAGAGTGGCAGTGTAACATGTATGATATCATAAGTGAAACGAATCGCCAATCTAGGTTTGAAGCAGGATGCAGGATGCTTGGGACTGATGCACGGGGATAATCCAGAGAGGCGGTGTGGGGCGGGAGAGAGGAGGTGGGGGTCGGGATTGGGAGTTCATGTACACTCGTGGCTGATTCATGTCAAGGTATAGCAAAATGAATACAGTATTGTAAAGCAAAACAAACATTAAAATAAATAAATAAATAAAATAAATAAAAAGAAAAAAAGAATATGTCACTGCATTTTTTTTAGAAAAAGATGAATGTGAAAATCTGTTTAGTTCTCAGTGATTGATAACATATCCTCCATTCCGTTGCCAGTTGGTTTTTATCCAAAGGGTCAGTTTTCCAAAGTGAAAGTAGAAGTGTTAGTCACTCAGTTGTGACCAACTCTTTGGGGCCCCATAGACAACAGCCTGCCAGGCTCCTCTGTCCATGGAATTCTCCAGGCAAGAATACTGAAGTTGGTAGTCTTTCCTTTCTCTGGGAGAACTTTCTGACCCAAG
This sequence comes from Aepyceros melampus, assembly GCA_006408695.1. Lineage (NCBI taxonomy): Eukaryota > Metazoa > Chordata > Mammalia > Artiodactyla > Bovidae > Aepyceros > Aepyceros melampus. Next base: position 109,475 of record SJXQ01004862.1, on the reverse strand, counting down.
GATCAAACACAGGTCTCCTGGATTGCAAGTGGATTTTTTACCGTCTGCATCACCAGGGAAAGTGAATTATTAAAGCCCCAGTCTAGGTGTGGGGTTTTAATATCAACATGGTGTGGTTAAGGAAGGCAGGCAAACCTTCAGCTGAAACTGTATTTTAGTTATGAACTTCTGACCCCCATGCGAACTACTTAATCTTTTGAAGCTTTCATTGCTTCATTTATAAAAATATACCTAATGGTATTTTCTTCCAAGTGTAGTAGAAAAGTTTAAAAGGCCCATGCATTTAAAACAACACAATATTACCTCAGAGGCATTGCCCAGTAGCTGGAAATAATACTGATCTGGAAAACACAAGACTCTCACAAAGAGGTTTCCAGTAACATATTACAATGATAATGTCGATACCCATTTTTGTCTTCTTCAGTGCTGGGAATAGGGACATGCATGCCATTGGCTTTCTATTTCTCCCTAACTTCTCCCTTATTAAGATGGGAAGATTCTTTTGGCTGCAGTTCCCACACATGCTCAGGAGAGAGACTGGGAGGATGAGGGGCAAAGAGAAGCATTTTGCATCAGCAGGTACCAACAGTCAGGGAGGGCGGCAAGCTAGCCGGCACCAGATCCAAGATCCCTCCTCTTGCCTGCCTCCCTGGCTGCTTCTTTCCTCATGAAGTCATCACTGGGAAGCAAACACTGGCAGCAGGAGAGGCTATCCTGAGATCTGGCCTGAAGTCTGACAGTATCTTTCTGGCACACAGTAGTGCAAAACATTCCCATTAGTGCTCCGCATTCATCCTGGCTGCTCAGCACAGCCAAGAAAAGGAGCCAAGAGGAAATTCCCTGTTGCGGAAACACTGTGGGATACAGAAGCACAGGTGAGCAGAGCAAGAAATGGGGCCATTGGTTGACCCCTCAAAGAAGGCTAGTTGGCAGAAAATTCTTTATCTACTCTGGTGTCTCCAAAGGACAAGTAAAGAAAATTTAATGCGAACTTCCATAAGAATAAAATGAGAAGAATTACATAGATACATATCAGAAAAATTCTCTAGCTAGTAACAATGGAAAAAAGATAATTCCTAAAATCTTGGCATTTATATAAACCTTGGTTTATACAGTTCTTGGTGAAAATTTACTTCCCAAGTTGATTTTAGTATAGAAACGATTCTAGCATTTCCCAAGGTATGTTCTTTAGGATGCTATTGTTTTATGGAGGGAAAAAGTCTTGGGAATGCTGAGTTAAAGACTGAGTTAAACAAACGCGAATGGTTTCCCATTACTGTTGTATATCCATTTTAAAATATGCTGATGTGGAATAAATTTAGTACACAGGGTTTTACACTTACTTGAGCACTTATTTTCTCCAACACACTTTGAAAAGGGAAGTTTACAGAACTATGATCTTCCCAGGTGGCGCTAATGGCAAAGAAACTGCCTGCCAATGCAGGGAAAGTAAGAGACAAGGGTTTGATCCCTAGGTTGGAAGATCCTCTGGAGAAGGGCATGGCAACCCACTCCAGTATTCTTGCCTGGAGAATCCCATGGACAGAGAATCCTAGTGGGCTGTAGGCCATATGGTTGTAAAGAGTTGGACATGATTAAAGCAACCTAGCGTACACACACACTTTCAGGACTATAATAGTGCACGCTACATTTAGGAGAAACATGATCTATTCTAGTTATGAGTCCTGGACAATTTGAGATGAGAAAAAGATTTCTAACTTTATGTAAACAAACTATATTATTTCTTCTATAATATTCTGAGACTCCATACATACCAATTAATATTATCCTCAGAATAACTCATCTAGGTGTCTTGGAATAACTTCAGCTAAATGAGCCAGATTTTCTGTTATTTCTCTCTTCCTATTTTAGTTTCCTTTTGTCTAAATGTTCTTTAGGTTTAAAAGTATTGACTAAACACTTATTATGCCACTGAGACACTTGTGTACTGTGTCACAGTTATAATCCACATGAAATACACTTCCTAGTATTTATGCCATTTAGTAGTTTTCCCATCTTGAATTTCTACTGGCCTCCTGAGATGCTTTTACCAATAAAATGTACAAGAAATAATGTCACTCAGTTCCAGCCCTAGACATTAAGAAGGTGCAATATTTCTTGCTTTTTTATTTTAGAACCTTAGCTTATAGTACCAGACAACATACTATATAAAAATCTATCAAAAATATCCTAATGGAGACAGGGTGTATGAACAGTCTCTGCAAATGACAACTCAGTTGGAAAGAGACCATGTGCAAGAGAGTGTGTGTATTCTCAATTATATATGTGCATATACATATATATCTATAACTATATAGGACATGCATATAAAATATGCATATAAAACCAACTACAATGTATATGTATATAAACTCTATAGATATGTATATAGATTTTATATATACATACTATATGTCTGAAATCCATATAAATGTTGTATGTACATATTTAAAATATAGTTGCATATATTTTCATTAAAGATATATGGTGCATATATATATAACTAAAATATCCTAATGGATACAGGGTGTATGAACAGTCTCTGCAAATGACAAATCAGTTGGAAAGAGACCATGTGCAAGAGAGTGTGCATATTCTCAATTATATATGTGCATATACATATATATCTATAACTATATAGGACATGCATATAAAATATGCATATAAAACCAACTACAATGTATATGTATATAAACTCTATAGATATGTATATAGATTTTATATATACATACTATATGTCTGAAATCCATATAAATGTATGTACATATTTGAAATATAGTTGCATATATTTTCATTAAAGATATATGGTGCATGTATATATAACTGTATAGGATACACACACACATAGGAAATCTAAATATGTTTCTGGATTTATATCAAGAAATGGATACAGTTTATCTCATTTAATCTTCACATAATCCTACAAAATAAGCATTATACTCTGCAAATTATAGAAGCAGAAGTGAAATTCAACGTGCTTATATATCTTACTCAAGCCATAAAGGGTTTAACTCAGAACTATATAATGCAAGTGTCCATGTTGTCATTATTCCAATCTGCATCTCTGAAAAAGACTGCATCATCTGAAAAAGTCAGAATGACTGGAAAAAATTGTCTAATTGATGTTGATCAGCACAAATTGCAAGCAGCAGCAAATCTGTAAATTCCTGTGCATTTTGCTCATGGCACTGCTTAGGGGCTGTGGCCAAACAACCCATCAACATCACCCCACTGTATTGGTCTTTTCACACCATGAAAAGGCTAACCTTATTACTCAAATCCTGTGCCACAAAGCTAGTCCTAGACCAACTTGACATGTAGATGAGCACTTTTTGACATCAATGTTCCTGTGATTTTGGGATCTTGATGAGGATTGATTAGAATGTAGTACCTCCTGTAGAAGGCCTGTGTTCCTGCATTGCTAGCAGTCCCCAGATGATGCTAGCCCTGACCGCACTGTGAGCACCAAGGATCGAGATAAGCTGGTTCCTACAGTGCTTCTTATCCCTCTTCTTCCCCACCACTGTCTGCCAATAGTTGGCAGACATGACCTTGACCGTCATGCCAAGCACCCTGGCTCAGCTGAAATTCAGATATCTTTCCCTGCTGTTCATGGCATCCCACTCCAGTACTCTTGCCTGGAAAATCCATGGACAGAGGAGCCTGGTAGGCTGCAGTCCATGGGGTCGTGAAGAGTCAGACACGACTGAGCGACTTCCCTTTCACTTTTCACTTTCATGCATTGGAGAAAGAAATGGCAACCCACTCCAGTGTTCTTGCCTGGAGAATCTCAGGGACGGGGGAGCCTGGTGGGCTGCTGTCGATGGGGTCGCACAGAGTCGGACACGACTGATGCGACTTAGCAGCAGCAGCAGTTCAATCTCTATTAAATTTGCTAGTCCTGTGCTTTAGTGATTTGAATTTTTCTAATTGAAAATTTGCCTACTAAAGTAATCTCAATTAATAAAAATAGTTTTAAATTCAACCCCTCCAAATAAAGTAATCTGCTATCTTCCATACTTTTATCCAAAAATATATAAATAATGATGAAATATTTGTGCCTGAAATAACCTATCAAGAAACAGGGTTTTTGTTGCTATGTTGTTAGTGTTTGGCAGGGAAATATTTTGGTAAATATCCATTAATAGCTTTTAGGTATTAAAAATTTGCTTCTTTGGGTAAATGGAGGATTAATCCTGGACCTACTTATAAAATGAGAAGCAGAGGAGAAATGCAAGCCATATTCATTTTTTTCTTCTCAATCTCCTTCTAAGCTCCTGGGGTCTTAAGCATGAGAGTTGTTGTGATAGCACATAAATATATATACATGTTTTACTCAATTTAGGTTGGGTTACATCCTAGTAAACCCATCATAAGTTGAAGGCATGACCATCATATCTTAGTCTAGCTTATCTTAAACATTCTCAGAACAGTTAATGTAGCCTACAGTTAAAGCTCAACATTCAGGAAATAAGATCATGGCATCCAGTCCCATCACTTCATGGCAAAGAGATGGGGAAACAGTGGAAACAGTGTCAGACTTTATTTTTGAGGGCTCCAAAATCACTGCAGATGGTGATTACAGCCATGAAATTAAAAGACACTTACTCTTTGGAAGGAAAGTTATGACCAACCTAGATAGCATATTCAAAAGCAGAGACATTACTTTGCCAACAAAGGTCCATCTAGTCAAGGCTATGGTTTTCCCGGTAGTCAGGTATGGATGTGAGAGTTGGACTGTGAAGAAGGCTGAGTGCCGAAGAATTGATGCTTTTGAACTGTGGTGTTGGAGAAGACTCTTGAGAGTCCCTTGGACTGCAAGGAGATCCAACCAGTCCATTCTAAAGGAGATCAGTCCTGGGTGTTCATTGGAAGGACTGACGTTGAAGCTGAAATTCCAGTACTTTGGCCATCTCATGCGAAGAGTTGACTCATTGGAAAAGACTCGGATGGTGGGAGCGATTGGGGGCAGGAGGAGAAGGTGATGACAGAGGATGAGATGGCTGGATGGCATTACTGACTCGATGGACATGAGTCTGAGTGAACTCTGGGAGATGGTGATGGACAGGGAAGCCTGTTGTGCTGCAGTTCATGGGGTTGCAGAGTCGGACACAACAGCGACTGAACTGAACTGAGCAAAATCATCAAACACAAAGTCTGTTTTATAATAAAGTATTGAATATTTCATGTAATTTATGGAGTACTCCACTGGAAGTGAAAAAATAAAATGGCTGTCTGGATACAGAATGGTTCTAAGTATAATAGTTTTTTATCTGCAAGATAATGTGGCAGACTGGGAGTTGCCACTGCCCAACATCACAAGAGAGGATCATACCATATATCACCAGTCCAGAGGAAAAAATCACAGTTCAAAGTTCAAAGTACAGTTTCTACTGGATGTGTGTTCCTCTCACAACATCATAAAGTTTAAAATATTGTGTTGAACCATCATAAATCGGAGACCATTTGTATTGGTCTCTACCCTTCCTGGAAAGAGCTCCTAGAACCCTTGTAACTCTGCAGGAGATAAGTGCACTAGGAGAATCCTTTGATTAAATGAGGAGACTCTAGGTGAGCTCCTGAATGGGAGATGGTATAAAGACCAAGCCATGATTAGAAGCTTGAAATGTTCAGCCCCAAACCTTACTTATCTGGAGAGGGAGAAGAGCTGGAAATGGGATTAATAGCTGATCATGCGTGTGTGAGAGTCTTCACAAAGTACCAACAGGAGGAAATGCAGAGAGCTTTCAGGTTGTAAACACATCCCTGAACCAGGAGAGTGACCCATCCCAACTCCACAGGCCTCTGTTTGGGGCCTTCCCCTCACAGACCTTGCTCTGTATATCTCTTCATCTGTCTGTACCTTTTATCATATTCTTTAATAAAATAGTAATTGTAACTGTCTCCCTAAGTTCTGTGAGCCTCCCTAGCAAATTAGCTGCATCTGTGGAGGGGGTCATGGAAACCTCCAATTGTAGCCAAACAGAACACAAGCTGTGGGTCACCTAAGAACCTTCTATTTGCAGTTGACATCTCTAGTGAAGTGAGATCAGTCTTGTGGTGCTCTATCCTTATAGTATCGAAATTGAGTTAAATTATAGTTCAGCCAGCTGGTATCACAGATTTGCTTGATGGAAGGGGGCTGGTGGGGGGAACCCACACATTTGGCAATGAGTGTCAATTTCATAAAGACCAGGCCGTGATTAGAAGCTTGAAATGTTCAGCCCCAAACCTTACTTATCTGGAGAGGAAGAAGAGCTGGAAATGGGATTAACAGCTGATCATGCATGTGTGAGAGTCTTCACAAAGTTCCAACAGGAGGAAATGCAGAGAGCTTCCAGGTTGTAAACACATCCCTGAACCAGGAGAGTGACCCATCCCAACTCCACAGGGATGAAAGTTCCTCTGTTTGGGGCCTTCCCCTCCCAGACCTTGCTCTGTATATCTCTTCATCTGTCTGTACCTTTTATCATATTCTTTAATAAAATAGTAAATGTAACTGTCTCCCTAAGTTCTGTGAGCCTCCTTAGTGAATTAGCTGCATCTGTGGAGGGGGTCATGGAAACCTCCAATGGTAGCCAAACAGAACACAAGCTGTAGGTCACCCAAGAACCTTCTATTTGCAGTTGACATCTCTAGTGAAGTGAGATCAGCCTTGTGGTGCTGTATCCTTATAGTATCGAAATTGAGTTAAATTATAGTTCACCCAGCTGGTATCACAGATTTGCTTGATGAAAGGGGCTGGGGGAGGAACCCACACATTTGGCAATGAGTGTCAAAAAAAAAATCAGAAATGAACTGTTTCATGTGAGGAGCAAAAGAGACACACAGGAAAGAAAGATACAACAGGAAAGAACTGGGTTTTTCTAACCCAGTAATCATTCCTACCACTGCCATTCTCCAACATGTGACTCCAGGGCAAAGACATGATCTAAGTGGCAACCTTCTTCAATATGATTGTGCTTGCTATAGAGGCATTATTCCAAGGCTTTGATTATGCTTATTGAGTTAGAACTGTCTCTATAATATAACAGACTCAATGACAAATGCTTATACTAAATGTTTGATTTTAATTACCGGTAATTAGTTTTTTATGTCTGTTTCCTTTTGACACCATGTTGAATTTTTAATATGGGCATGAAATGCCTTTCAATGTTTAAAAAGGATTTCTGTTCTATTCATTATTATAGTTGCAAGCACTTATTCATAAATTTTTTATTTATAGAATTCTTTAATACCTTACCATTCCACTACCCCAGTATTTAAAAATTAGAAGGTGAACCATTTTAGTTATAGCAAAAATATTGTTATAATACAAATATATATAAGCCTCTATGAAAATTATAATAATAGTCCTAAAACATTCTAATGTCTATTACTACCCAGATTATAACCTAAGCACTTAGTTGTAATAAATTCATAAATGAAGGATTAAATCTAGTCAAGAACCTAATAATGACTAGAGACATATATATATAAAGAAATTGTTAATCAGCAAGTAAAATTTTGTATATTTGCCTCTTATCATTCACTTTGAGTTTTGTGATTCAGGATCAAAACTGGGGACTCTTTTTACTTTTTAGTATGTTCTTTAGCTCACTAATAGTATGCTACAGCTACGTACTGTCACCATGACCTTATAACCTAGAAAGGAGATTTCCTAAAACAGTGAGAAATTGGAGACAATTTACTTTTGTTTTCCATTCCCATATTTGAAAATGCACATATAGTTGTATTAAAACACAAATATCTTTACTATTATAATTATTTAAGGTAATTAAGAGATACAATTATAAAATAAATGAAATAATTTGACAAAACTAAATATTTTGGTCAATAATGTTTGAGCATCAATTTATACTTATTTGACATATATTTTGGAGAAGGAAATGGCAACCCACTCCAGTATTCTTGCCTGGAGAATCCCATGGACAGAGGAGCCTGGCAGGCCACAGTATAGTCCATGGAGTTGCAAGAGTCAGACACGACATAGTGACTAAACCACCACCACCCACAACATATATTTTCTTCAGGATCTGGTAGAAATAATTTTTGCCATTATTCTTGAATCTCCTGATGAATACAAGTCTTTTAGCATGCATATATGTATTTTTACATCTAGTCTAAGATTCTTGTGGATAAAGACCTGATTATAAATCAATGTGCTTTCACACTTATAATCCCAGCTCTCAAATATCCTGTGCCCATCTTCATCCAGATAATCAAGATGGCCCCTCTTCCCAAAGTACCCATTGTGGTTGAATGCTGAGAGTCTGAAGATAGAAATTTAATTATCTTCCTTTACTCCCATGACTTTACTTTCTTTACTCTCTGATGTAGCTCTCTGCTTTCATTTACACTTTTACCTGGCCCTTTCATTCTGATTTCGCATTCTGATACTTCTTATCTTCTGATTCTGACATTGTTTCTGGGTTAACAATATCCTGTGTCTGTACTGGCTTGAAAAATAGCCATTATTCACCTGAGCCTCATCTGTTTGTAGAGCACATAGTAGGTTTTCATAAGCCATAGGAGGACTCCAAGACTGAGATCTTGATTGCCAGCCTTCTCTTTCCATATACTGTGCCTGCTGGGATAGTGTCCCTGCTGTGCCCTTCTTCCTGGAGGAGATGCACTTGACTGGATGTGAACAATCTGATGTAGCTCTCTGCTTTCATTTACACTTTTACCTGGCCCTTTCATTCTGATTTCGCATTCTGATACTTCTTATCTTCTGATTCTGACATTGTTTCTGGGTTAACAATATCCTGTGTCTGTACTGGCTTGAAAAATAGCCATTATTCACCTGAGCCTCATCTGTTTGTAGAGCACATAGTAGGTTTTCATAAGCCATAGGAGGACTCCAAGACTGAGATCTTGATTGCCAGCCTTCTCTTTCCATATACTGTGCCTGCTGGGATAGTGTCCCTGCTGTGCCCTTCTTCCTGGAGGAGATGCACTTGACTGGATGTGAACAACATTCAAACAGAAGCTGAGATTCCCTCAGTCCTGTATGCACTAATTTGAGCTGCTGCAATGCCTTTTCCTTTACCATAGTCTGCTCTTCTTGTCCACCAGAGGACACAACTTCAGAAATTCTTCCTAGATCCAATCCTATTATCCTTCCAGACTCAGCCCACACATGTAAGATAGGTTAATGCATATTTCCATAATTACATTTAGCAATAAAGAATTCTCTTCTTGAGGTCCAGTTATTGAATGATTCAAACCCTTTAAAAGCTCTCCATTGTAATTTACAGCCAGCCTCCTTTGGTTTCCCTATATTTGTGTTTATGGTATCAAACTGAAGAGCATAAATGTTGAAGATTCTGGGATATTTGTAGTCCATCATCAGAAATAGTCTTGTTTGTTAATAACCCTTTTAAACTATAATATCAACAAAGGAACATATTTTCTCAAATGTGATGAAGCCTCTTAATTTTCTATTACACTGACTTACTTAAAATAACAAATAAAAATAGATACTTATACAATGACTTTGCTGATAACTTCATGATCATATAAGGCTATCCAAAACCATATTATATCATCCTAATTAAGACTGAGTTTTAAGCCAGATCCTTTGGAAATAAATCCGGCTCAGTCACTTCCTAGTTGTTTGGTAATATCAGAGTTTTTTAGCCTTCCTGGGTAATAATTTCCTAATCTATAAAGTTAGAGTGAAGATAATAATAGTAACTACATCTTAAGAGAGCTGTTAGGATTAAATTGATTGATTTATGTAAATTATTCAAGTTAACTTCTGGTTCATATTAAGTGCCTTAAACGTGGTGGGATTATGCTTTCCTTTGTTTGGAACAATGTAGTTTTATCTCTTATTTAATGTAGTTATAATTTTTATATATTGATGCAGTCTAAATTTACATTCAACTTTCTTAAGAAAGTGCCATAATTTAACTTAAAAAGGTTTAAAGTTAAATATAACATCTAGGTTTATTTACTAAAGTAATTATTTTTAACCTCTTTTTTATCACATAAACTTCAAGTGTAAAACATCATAATTGGACATCTGTATACACTACAAAGTGATTACCACCACAAATCTAACTGACATCCATCACCATACAGTTGACCCTCATTACCTATTTTGCCTTTCCCTGAACCCCTTTTCCCTTGTTAACTAGTAATAGGTTTTGTGTATTTAAGAGTTTGCTTTCGTTTTATTTTGTTTATTCATTTTTGTTTTTTTAGATTCCACGTATGAGTAAATCATAGTGACTATCTTTCTCCATCTGACTTAATACATTCAAGGTCCATCAATGTTGTCACAAATGGCAAAATTTCTTTCCTTTTTTTCGGCTGAGTAATTTCTTGTGTGTGTGTGTGTATGTGTGTGTGTGTCTTGTGTGTATACCATATATATACACAAGTCAGAATCAAGGTTGCTGGGAGAAATATCAGTAACCTCAGATATGCAGATGACACCAACCTTAAGGCAGAAAGCAAAGAGAAACTAAAGAGCCTCTTGATGAAGGTAAAGAAGAGAATGAAAAAGCTGGCTTAAAACTCAGCATTCAAAAAACTAAGATATTGGCATTTGGTTCCATCACTTCATGTCAAGTGATGGGGACACAATGGAAACAGTGACAGACTTTATTTCTTGGGCTCCAAAATCACTGCAGTTGGTGACTGCAGCCATGAAATTAAAAGATGCTTACTCCTTGGAAGAAAAACTATGACAAACCTAGACAGTGTATTAAAAAGCAGAGACATCACTTTGCCGACAAAGTCCATGTGATAAAAGCTATGATTTTTCCAGTAGTCGTGTATGGATGTGAGAGCTGGACCAAAAATAAAACTGAACACCAAAGAATTGATGCTTTTGAACTGTGATGTTGGAGAAGAGAGTCTCTTGGACTGCAAGGAGGTCAAACAGGTTAATTCTAGCGGAAATCTGTCCTGAATGTTCATTGGAAGGACTGATGCTGAAGTTGAAGCTCCAATACTTTGGCCACCTGATGTGAAGAGCCGGCTCACTGGAAAAGACTTTGATGCTGGGAAAGATTGAAGCAGGAGGAGAAGAGGATGACAGAGGGTGAGATGATTGGATGGCATCACCAACTCAATGCCCATGAGTTTGAGCAAGCTCTGGGAGATGGTGAAGGTCAGGGAGGCCTGTTGCGCTTCAGTCCATGGATTCTCACAAAGTCAGACATGATTGAGAGACTGAACAACAACAACAACAATTTCTTGTGTGTGGGTGTGTGTCATATGTGTATACAATACAAACAATATATACATAAGTAACATAATAGATATTGGAGAAGGAAATGGCAATTCACTCTAATATTCTTGCCTTGAAAATTTCCACGGACGGAGGAGCCTGATGGGCTACAGTCCATGAGGTTGTAGAGTATATGACCAAGCACACATACACATTCTCCTCCAAGTTGCAGTTTTGATTACTGTAACTTTGTAGTAAAACTTGAAATCCAACTTAGTTCTTCTTTCTCAAAATTACTTTGGTTATTTGGACTCTTTTGTGATTTCAGCCTAATTTTAGGATAATTTGCTCTAGTTCCATGAAAAATGCCATCAACATTCTGATAGGGATTTTTTTTTTTTTTTTCTGTAAATTGCTTTGGGAAGTAAGAATATTTTAAGATTATTCTTTCATTCATTACTGAGCATAGCATATATTTCCATTTATTTGTGTCTTCTTCAATTGTTTTTTCATCAATGTCTTACAGTTTTCAATATACAGGTCTTTTATATTGTTGGTTACATTTATTCCTAGGTATATTATTCATATTGATGCAATTGTAAATGGGATTGTTGTTTAACATCTCTTTCTAATAGTTTGTTATAATTTCATAGAAAATAACAGATTTCTGTATATTGATTTTATATCCTGTTAATTCCTAAATTGCTGTCATCTCACATGCTAGTAAAGTAATGCTTGAAATTCTACAAGCCAGGCGTCAGTAATATGTGAACCGTGAACTTCCAGATGTTCAAGCTGGTTTTAGAAAAGGCAGAGGAACCAGAGATCAAATTGCCGACATCTGCTGGACCATCAAAAAAGCAAGAGAGTTCTAGAAAAACATTTATTTCTGCTTTATTGGCTATGCCAAAGCCTTTGACTGTGTGGATCACAATAAACTGTGGAAAATTCTGAGAGAGAAGGGAATACCAGACCACCTGACCTGCCTCTTGAAAAACCTATATGCAGATCAGGAAGCAACGGTTAGAACTGGACATGGAACAACAGACTGGTTTCAAATAGGAAAAGGAGTACGTCAACTCTGTATATTGCCACCCTGCTTATTAACTTATATGCAAAGTACATCATGAGAAATGCTGGGCTGGAGGAAGCACAGGCTGGAATCAAGAATGCTGGGAGAAATATCAATAACCTCAGATATGCAGATGACACCATGCTTATGGCAGAAGGTGAAGAAGAGCTAAAAAGCTTGTTGATGAAAGTGAAAGAGGACAGTGGCTTAAAGCTCAACATTCAGAAAACTAAGATTATGGAATCTGGTCCCATCACTTCATAGCAGATAGATAGGGAAACAGTGGAAACAGCATCAGACTTTATTTTTCTGGGCTCCTAATCACTGCAGATGGCGATTGCAGCAATGAAATTAAAAGACACTTACTCCTTGAAAGTTATGACCAACCTAGACAGCATATTAAAAACAGAGACATTACTTTGCCAACAAAGGTCCGTCTAGTCAAGGCTATGGCTTTTCCAGCGGTCATGTATGGATGTGAAAGTTGGACTATAAAGAAAGCTGAGTGCCAAAGAATTGATGCTTTTGAACTGTGGTGTTGGAGAAGATTCTTGAGATTCCCTTGGACTGCAAGGAAATCCAACCAGTCCATCCTAAAGGAGATTAGTCCTGGGTGTTCACTGGAAGGACTGATGTTGAGGCTGAAACTCCACTACTTTGGCCACCTGATGTGAAGAGCTGACTCATTGGAAAAGACCCTGATGTTGGGAAAGACTGAGGGCAGGAGGAAAAGGGGATGACAGAGGATGAGATGGTTGGATGGCATCATTGACTCGATGGACATGGGTTTAGGTGGACTCTAGGAGTTGGTGATGAACAGGGAGGCCTGGCGTGCTGTGGTTCATGGGGTCACAGAGTTGGACATGACTGAGCGACTGAACTGAACTGAATTTACTGAATTAATTTATTAGTCCTAACAGTTTTTTTGTTGGAGTTTCTTAGGATTCTCTCTCTCTATATTAATAGTATTGTGACATCTGCAAATCATGATAGCTTTACTTTTTCTTTTCCTATTTAGATGTCTTCTCATTTTCTTGCCTAAATGCTGTGGCTTGGACTTCCAATGCTATATTAACTATGAAAATGAAAGTGAAAGTGTTAACATGCTCAGTCAAAGAAGACAAGAGTGTCCAGTATTGTCTGCCAATAGTGAGCATTCTTGTCTTGTTCCTGATCCTACAGGGAAAGCTTTCAGCTTTTCACCACTGAGAATCATTTTAGCTGTGGGTTTGTTATATATGGGCTTATTATGGTGAAATACATCCTCTCTATATCCACTTTGTTGATTGTTTTAACCGTAAATGGATGGCAAAGTTTGCCAGTTTCTTTTTCTATATCTATTGAGATGATCATTTTTATTCTTCATTTTAGTAATGTGACATGTCATGTTGATTGATCTGTGGATGAGACATCCTTGCATTTCTGAATAATTCCATTTTATTGTGGTACAGGATCCTTTTAATATGTTGTTGGATTCAATTTTCTAATATTTTGTTGAGGATTTTTGCATGTCTGTTCAAGGATATCAGCCTGTTACTTTCTTTTTTTTTTTTTTGATGATGTCTTTGTCTGGCTTTGATATCTGGATAATACTGGCTTTGTAAAATGTATTTGATTGGTTTCTCCCATCTTCATTTTTTAGAATATGAGAAAAAAATAGTTATTAAATCTTCTTTGAATGTTATGTATTATTCACCAGTAAAGCTATTTGGTCCTTTTCAGTAAAACTGATCATACAAGAGAATGCTAGATTGCCATAGCATGATTTTTGTTTTGATAGAGGAAATAATTTTTTCAGTTCATTTGGCAAGAAAAACTATAGATTCTGTTTTGATTGGCAATCTTAAATCAGCCGTGCACACAACATAGAGCAGTTCTTTTACATCAAACAAGAAAGTAAAAATATAGATATCAAATTTGTCATTATGAGCAAATATCAGTTCAGTTCAGTCTTTCAGTCGTGTCCAACTCTTTGAGACCCTATGGACTGCAGCACACCAGGCTTCCCTGTCCGTCACCAACTCCTGGAGCCTGCTCACACTCATGTCCATTGAGTCGGTGATGCCATCCAATAATCTCACCCTCTGTCATTCCCTTCTCCCAGCTTCAATCTTTCCAAGCATCAGGGTCTTTTCCAAGGAGTCAGGTCTTTGATCAGATGGCCAAAGTTTTAGAGTCTCAGCTTCAGCATCTATAGAACTAATTAAAGGGAAGGGTTACAGTTACAATTACAGCTGTAAACTGTAATTGTAATTACTGTGCATTTGCTTTATATTAGACATTCATGTAAAAGAAATGATTTACATTTAATCCTCACAAATATAATGGAACTACTTTTATTATACCCACATTATATATAAGAAAGTACCAAAGACAGAATCTTGGTTTCTTCCAGTATTACAGTTAATTCAGAAATCTTTCAGATAAGCTCTTGATCTTTAATATCATCTCCCCAAATTGCACCTGTGTGTCTCCCAGAAAGGAAACCTACTCATATAAACTTATAAGTATCATAGGGGGTTGGGCTTTCCAGGTGACTCAGCCAATGCAGGAGACATGAGCTTGATTCCTGGATCAGGAAGGTCCCCTGGAGAAGGAAATGGCAACCCACTCCAGTATTCTTGCCTGGGAAATCCCAGGGACACAGGAGAGTGGCGGGCTACTCATGGTGTCACAAAAGAGCTGGATATGACTTAGCGACTAAACAACAATAAACTGTAGGGGCAGGCTCTGAGATACATGCTCATCCTCTGATCTTTGCTTCAGCTACAGGTTTTGTGTTTTTGTTGTTTTTTTTTGTGTGTGTGTGCAGGGATTTGTTTCTTTTTGGTGGAGGGCTTTGGTTTTTGTTGTTGTTTTCTTGGTTTTTGTTGTTATTTTGGTTTTGTTATTGTTGCTGTTTGTTTTGTTTTATTGTGGGTTCCTGACCTCCTAAGCTAGTACTGACACAGTATCTTTTTTTAAAAAACTGGAGGATAATTGCCTTACAATGTTGTGTCAGTTTCTGCTGTACAACAATGAAAATCAGCCATAAGTGTATATATATATACATATCCCCTCTGTCTCAAGCCTCCCTGCCCACATCGCACCCCTCTAGGTCTTCTCAGAGCCCTGGGCCAGGCTCCCTGTGTTATACCGTAGTTTCCCACTATTAGTCTACACACAGTCATGTTCATGTCATTGCTACTCTCTCTATTCATCCCACCCTCTCTTTCCCCCACTGTGTCTGCAAGTCCATTCTCTGTTTCTACATCTGTATCTCTATTCCTGCCCTGTAAATACACTTCAGTTCCATTTTCCTAGGTCCCATATATATGCATTAATATACAATATTTGTTTTTCTTTTTAGCATGATTTTTAAGTTGAGGCTATGTCTTCTAGACATGATCTTTTCTCTGATGAGGAAAAAGTGTTAATGACAATGTATTATATCCAAAGTTCTTGTGATGAATAGGCACAGAATAAACTTCTGCTTTTTTCTATAAATTGAAAAATTGTCCCCTGATTCATATAAGGACACTTTCCAAGTAGCACCGGCTTCTGCTCCTTCTCAGAAGAAAGGAACCAAAAAGCTTAAGTATAGAATAATATTATAAGATCAAATTTCTCAATGGAATTTATGGCCAAAGTCATTTCCATTAGCTTGAATAGGTACATTTCCATGCAGAATAAGAATTTGCAGAACTGACTCAATAATTGACAATATACAAGGCAGAGAAAAGCATGCTGTAATGATAGGTCTTTAGAAAACAGATTTCAGTTGATCCAGAAACTAGAAGCAGAGATTTACTAAAATTAAATTCAACCCACAAAGTTGGAATTATAAACAATGTGACTAGATTAGCTTTGAGCAATGATTTTTTTTTTCTGTCTTGGTTTCAATATATCTACACTATGAAAACCAATTGGAGAGTTTTGCTCCTGTGGGCTGAAATATTAGGGTTTTCTGTGTATGCTTTTATGATTATCAGGATGAAATATGATAGTGCCATTTTTAGCTTGCTATTATCTCTGATGGATGTCATCCTAACACAATTGCTTGTACAGCATATGTCAGAAACAAGTCACACTTGTCTAAAACAGCTATTTCACTAGGCAAATCTGGCTCTTTTGGCTACATTCTGAACGTAGGTCTCAAAGTGCTTTAAAAATAGAAAGTGAAGAACTAAAACAATGCTGATAAAAAACTGTATTTGAAAGAGGTACAGGTAAACCTATTACTCTTAGTGTCATCTAGCACTGACTGTAACAAAAGGAATCATCCATACTTCTGCATAATGAAAGGGGATCAGAAATTTTTTTTGTTTTGCTTTTTGTTTTTGTTATTGTTATTTGTTCCTTCTCTCAAGGGTTTTTATTGTACCTTATAACCCTTTTTCTAAAATATTTCATTTATAATTCTGGAGACCCCTTGCTCTACCTAGATGTAAATATTTATTAGGGAACAAATATAGCAGAAATTGTCCAAAATAAGTTGTGGAAATTTTCTATTAAATAATTATTTAAGAACCTAAATATTCATTTGAGTTTGTGAAACAATTAATTTTCAATGATGTTTCTGGTTTTCTCCTACTCTTTTCTTCCCTGTTCTGAAATTACAAGAAAAGAAAAAGGTAAATACAGTTGTGGGTTTTCACAGAACCTTAACCCAGCACTTATGGCATCACAGAGACCCCCTATCTATTGTGTAGTCAATTGAAGTAATAAGAAAATACATTGTGCTTTCCAGACTGTTTTTTATGCAGCAGTATAAAATCTAATAAAAAGAAAAATTATATTTTTAAAAGACTTTTCCAGAGCTTCTTATTGCATATGCATTCAAGTCAGTTCAGTCGCTCAGTCTTGTCCAACTCTGAGATCCCATGAACTGCAGCACACCATGCTTTCCTGTCCATCACCAACTCCCAGAGCTTGGTCAGACTCATTTCCATCGACTCAGTGATGCCATCTAACCATCTCATCCTCTGTCGTCCCCTTCAACCCCCGCTTTCAGAGTCTTTTCCAGTGAGCTGACTCTGCATCAGGTAGCCAAAGTATTAAACCTTAGCTTCAGCATCAGCTCTTCTAATGAATATTCAGGATTGATTTCCTTTGGGATTGACTGGTTTGATCTCTTTGCAGTCCAAGGGACTCTCAAGAGTCCTTTCCAACACCACAGTTCAAAAGCATCAGTTCTTTGGTGCTCAGCCTTTTTTTTTTTTTTTTTTTTCAAATCTCACATCCATACATGAATACCGGAAAAGCCATAGCTTTGACTATATGGATCTTTGTTGACAAAGTAATGTCTCTGCTTTGTGTCTAGATTTTCTATCTAGGTTAGTGATAGCTTTTCTTCCAAGGAGCAAGTGCCTTTTAATTTCATGGCTGCAGTCACCATCTGCAGTGATTCTGGAGCCCAAGAGAATAAAGTCTGTCACGGTTTCCATTGTTTCTCCATCTATTTGCCATGATGTAATGGAACTAATGTGTAGTATAATATACATCCTCCAGATTTAAAACCTATTACATTTTTGCCACTTTTGCTTTATATTAAGGCTTCCCAGGTGGTGCTGTTGCTGCTAAGTCGCTTCAGTCATGTCCGACTCTGTGTGACCCCATGGACAGCAGCCCACCAGCCTTCTCTGTCCACAGGATTCTCTAGGCAAGAATAATGGAGTGGGTTGCCATTTCCTTCTCCAGGTGGTGCCAGCACTGAAGAAGAAAGAACCTGGTTGCCGATTCAGGAGATGTAAGAGATGCAGGTTCAATCCCTGGGTCAGGAAGATCCCCTGGAGGAGGGCACGGCAAACCACTCCAGTATTCTTGCCTGGAAAATCCCATGGATGGAGGAGCCTGGTTGGCTATAGTCCATGTGATCACAAAGAGTTGAACATGACTGGAACAACTTAGCACACATGCACAAACACACACACATTGCTGACATTAATTTATATATTTCTTCATTTTCCTTTGATGAAAGAAAGATTTGAACACTTCTGAATGCATTTCTAAAACATAACTATTCAAATCCTCATGATATATATTTGCCAATAAGACTTTTTAATTTATGGAGTTAGGTTATAGTTGAGTTGTACCTGGTTTGTAACTTGTTTGTATTGTTTCAGTTCAGTTCATTTCAGTTGCTCAGTCGTGTCCGACTCTTTGTGACCCCATGAATCACAGCACACCGGCCCTCCCTGTCCATCACCAACTCCAGGAGTTCACTCAAAATCATGTCCATCGAGTCAATGATGACATCTAGCCATCTCATCCTCTGTGGTCCCCTTCTCCTCCTGCCCCTAATCCCTCCCAGCATCAAAGTCTTTTCCAACGAGTCAATTCTTCACATCAGGTGGCCAAAGTATTATATTGTTTAGATATAAGTAGAGAGTTCCAGAAAAAACATCTATTTCTGCTTCATTGACTATGCCAAAGCCTTTGACTGTGTGGATCACAATAAACTGTGGAAAATTCTGAAAGAGATGGGAATACCAGACCACCTGACCTGCCTCTTGAGAAACCTATATACAGGAAGCAACAGTTAAAACCAGACATGGAAAACAGATTGGTTCCAAATAGGAAAAGGAATATGTCAAGGCTGTATATTGTCACCCTGCTTATTTAACTTCTATGCAGAGTGCATAATGAGAAACGCTGGGCTGGAAGAAGCACAAGCTGGAATCAACACTGCCAGGAGAAATCTCAATAACCTCAGATATGCAGATGACACCACTCTTATGGCAGAAAGTGAAGAGGAACTAAAAAGCCTGTTGATGAAAGTGAAAGAGGAGATTGGAAAAATTGGCTTAAAGCTCAACATTCAGAAAGCGAAGATCATGGCATCTGGTTCCATCACTTCATGGCAGATAGATGAGGAAACGGTGTCAGACTTTATTTTTTGGGGCTCCAAAATCACTGTAGGTGGTGACTGCAGCCATGAAATTTAAAGACGCTTACTCCTTGGAAGGAAAGTTGTGACCAACCTAGATAGCATATTCAAAAGCAGCGACATTACTTTGCCAACAAAGGTCCATCTAGTCAAGGCTATGGTTTTTCCAGTAGTCAGGTATGGATGTGAGAGTTGGACTGTGAAGAAGGCTGAGCACCGAAGAATTGATGCCTTTGAACTGTGGTGTTGGAGAAGACTTCTTGAGAGTCCCTTGGACTGCAAGGAGATCCAACCAGTCCATTCTGAAGGAGATCAACCCTGGGATTTGTTTGGAAGGAATGATGCTAAAGCTGAAACTCCAGTACTTTGGCCACCTCATGCGAAGAGTTGACTCATTGGAAAAGACTTTGACGCTGGGAGGGATTGGGGGCAGGAGGAGAAGGGGACGACCAAGGATGAGATGGCTGGATGGCATCACCAACTTGATGGACATGAGTTTGGGTAAACTCAGGGAGTTGATGATGGACAGGGAGGCCTGGCGTGCTACGGTTTATGGGGTCACAAAGAGTTGGATACGACAGAGTGACTGAACTGAACTGAACTGAGGTGTAAGTAATCAAGTGTCAGTTTGTATTTTTGGGTATCTCCAAGAAAATGTACATTTTCTTACAGATTCATGATAACACGATTACGCTAATAAAATTAACAGCAATCTTTTGGTAGTGTCTAATACCCATCCATGTCAGATTTCCTCTATTGCCTCCTAAATATGTATTTTACAAGTTTATTTATTCATATATATGGTAAAACAATGTCTAAAGTTTGTGTTAGTTTTATATATATCTAGTTTCTTTACATTGCTATTCCTGTTTTTTTCTTGTCACTGACACATTATATCAACAGTATCGATAGTCCTGTATAAATGTCTCATATTCTGTGGCTGTTTTCTTTCTTGTGGAATCTTTTAATTTGCTTTCCTATCCTGTATCATAATAATGGATATTATCTCTAGAAGTTGGTTAGATTCTGGTTCCAGTTTTGACAAGATTGTTTCATGGAAGGTACCAGGTGCTTCAAATCACTTCATGTCAAAGGGCACAAAGTGACTAGTTATCCTAATTCTGAGGCTAATGTGAAAGTTGAGCCCAGGTGTTGGGAACCTGATTATTTAAGATATTCTCATCATACTTTTTGCTAATAGGTTCATAACTGGTGACTGTTACCACAATCAGTTTCTTCTTAGGGTGTCAAAAGAGAGATTTTTCTATTCTGTCTTTACCTTCCTATTTGCTGACTGAGATTATTCTGCCTTTGCTCTTGATGGTCATTTGGCCTTATTTGCCCATATTGTAGGGTTTCCCTGATGGCTCGGCAGGTAAAGAATCTGCTTGCAATGCAGGAGACACAGGTTTGATCCCTGGTTTGGGAAGATTCCTGGAGAAGGGAAATGGCAACTCACTCCAGTATTCTTGCCCGGGAAATCCCACGGACAGAGGAGACTGGCAGGCTACAGTCCACGGGGTCACAAAGAGTCGACACGACTGAAGTGACTGAGCAAGCACACATACACCTGTTGTGGGGTTTGTGGGCTTCACTATCATCCAGCTGTGCCAAGGAGATTAGCAATGTGTTGTTATTTTTCTCTGTCCTGTTTTCTCTTCCTCTAACTCAGTTTGGGTTTGGTTTTCTCTTGAAATCAAAGAGATTTAAAAAACTATGTTACTGCAGTGATATCCTCTATGTCACCTTCATGTTTTAAAGTCTTCTTTAACCAACCCTTTCTATGTGCATCCCCAGCTTCCCATTTCTGTTCTCTTTTTTCCCTCCTAAACATTTCTTGTCCAATTGGCAGTTTAGTTTCCATTAATAAAATGGAAGGGAAGAGCTGATTTTGCATATATAAACTGTAGCTAATTACACAGCTGTGTGCCAGAATGACATAGGACCTTATTTGTGAAAAACTAAAGCTTACTTCTGCAATCTAAAATCTGTCTCTAGTATCATTTTCATTTATCAAGATGCCCAGAATAATTCTGGTATCAGATTGTCCCAAGGTATTTCTTGAAGCTGTTACTCTCTGTTACTTATTTTTACTGGAAATATCGTCACTTTACTCTTCCCTTGACAGTTCTTGGTCATGTTAGAACGTCCTCTACAATTCCTTGGAACTTATTCACATTCTCAGGAGATGCTTTTGCTAATAAGATTTTTAATTTGTGGTTTTAGATGTATAGTTCAGTTGTACCTGGATTGTGGCCATTTGTATTGTTCATATATCCTGAATCCTGTTTTACATTTCATTGTAGCTCTTTTTGTCCTTATAGTATAATCAATTGTTGTACAATAACCCAGTCGTGTCCGACTCTTTGCAACCCCACGGACTGCAGCACCAGGCCTAGTATAATCAATTAGGGAGAGCCAAATTATTTTTTTTTGAAGTTTTCAAAAATAATTTTTCTGTATGTGGTTAAGCTACTGATACACATAGTTATACTTAAAGTCATAATACACATATGCATAAGCACACACACACATGTAATATGGTGATCACCACTTTTATTTTATGAAAATATGTGTATTCCCATCCCAACATTCACCCTGAGTTGTTCCCTTTGGAGGGGAACACACATTAATATTAGCTTCTCCTCCTAGGGACTGATCACTGCACTCAGGAGCACTTGTCTCTAAACCCAGTATGTGAGGTCTAAAAGATACGGTTAGAACAGCAGATAATATTTGCATTTGCCACTATAAGCTGCCTCATTTCCAAAAAAAAATAACTAAAGTTTACTAAATAAAATGCTTGCAATAAGAAGAAATTCAGCCATTTACTTTGGATTTGGGATTTCATCATAATTAACAGTACCACATTCATACCTTTCCTTCTCATTAGATAAAAGTGACTGGGCTGTATATTTGGACTGGCAGGTATGGATAAATTACACCAAATTAAGTTAAATGGTTATACAAAGAAGCCAGTAAAGACCATCAGAGAATAAGCCACAATTATAGGTGAAAGTGCCTATTTTCACTGTAGATAATGCTGACGTTAGAAGATAGTTGGCAACCAAATGTTTCCACCAGCAGAGTGTGATTCAAAGGGTGTCCCCAGATTAAATTTACATCAATATATGTCAGCCTCAGAGCACCTCTCATCCTTTCCAATACTAAAATTCTTTTCAGCAGGCTTTAACAACACCTGTCTTTCCCAGATAGTTTATTTGTAAATACTGAGATAACTCACCTTAAATTTGACAAAGACATCCATGTTCCTAAGTCATTTTAGGTCAATATTCAAAAACTGTATTAGGTGTTTGTGTCAACCAGCTGGCTGCTCATGGTGCTGCTGTATTTGGGTGAGTCCACTGATCATCACAGCTCATTTGGTAAAGAATCTGCCTGCAGCGCAGGAGACCTGGATTTGATTCCTGGGCCGGGAAGATCCCCTGAAGAAGGAAATGGCAACCCACTACAGTATTCTTGCCTGGAGAATCCCAGGGACAGAGGAGCCTGGCAGGCTACAGTCCATGAGATCGTAAGAGTCGGACACAACTTAGTGAGTAAACCACCACCACTGATCACCATATTACATGTGTGTGTGTGCTTATGCGTATGTGTATTATGACTTTAAGTATAACTATGTGTATCAGTAGCTTAACCACATACAGAAAAATTACTTTTGAAAACTTCAAAAAAAAATAATTTGGCTCTCCCTAATTGATTATACTAGGCCTGGTGCTGCAGTCCGTGGGGTTGCAAGAGTCGGACACGACTGGGTTATTGAACAACAACAACAATCAATTATACTATAAGGACAAAAAGAGCTACAGTGAAATGTAAAACAGGATTCAGTGATGGCATCAATATTTTCAATAACAATATTGATATTGTTATTATGAAGCTATTAAATATACACTGAAGGATGAGGCAAATATGCAGTTATGTTAATGGTATGTGGAACTAGTTTAACATATAAGAAATGTACATAAAATATTTTTAAAAGATAATCAAAAGCCCTATATCTTTACATTTAAATTGATAGTATGGGTACAAACTCTTTATCTGCAGAAAAATCTTTATTGGCTTTAATTGCTGAAAAGGGCCAGTATCCCAACCCACTAGCAATAAATATTTTCAATAACAATATTGATATTGTTATTATGAAGCTATTAAATATACACTGAAGGATGAGGCAAATATGCAGTTATGTTAATGGTATGTGGAACTAGTTTAACATATAAGAAATGTACATAAAATATTTTTAAAAGATAATCAAAAGCCCTATATCTTTACATTTAAATTGATAGTATGGGTACAAACTCTTTATCTGCAGAAAAATCTTTATTGGCTTTAATTGCTGAAAAGGGCCAGTATCCCAACCCACTAGCAATGTTTACCCATCACCCAGAAGTAGATTCAACTTTATTTTCTGCAGAAAGCAAGTAGAGCTTCTCACAGATCTGACTGGTTCTAGATTTGGCTGGGATAGAGAATATATTATATATTGGGATACAGAAAACAAAATATTTATCAAATATTACTGATGCTGTGCTGAAAGGAAATAAGTCTATTTGAAAGGGTGTCTCTGGTTAAAAACGGGATAACTTGAGCATCACAAAAAGCAGTGACTGCAACTGATTGAAACCCATCAAATACATTACAAAAGCCATGATTTCACACTGAAAATAAAAAGAGCTAAATTGGTGAACTTGAAAGTTTTCTAGCACATCAATTTCAATGTATCCTGCCTATCCTATATCAAGTACTCTTCAAGATAATCAAATAGTTGATGGATAGTTGCTCTTAGAAAATAATTCCAGTGAAAGAACTTCAATTTCCATTAAAGTAAGTCAGTAGTAGAGATGAGGAAGTGGAGGAGTGAAATAGAAATAAAACAGATTTGTCTATCCCTGACAATTACGTAGAATTTGTGAGATGGGTGTACATAACTCTTTATTATACTCTTCTCTCTTTTTTTTAGGTATGTTTATATAATGAAATATTTAAAAATGCCAAAACAGAGTGTGAGGGATTTGGAGAAGGGGTATTAATTCTGTCTATGTGGGTGCAAGAAAGTGGAACCACCACTGCATTGTCTAAACAGCAAGGATGGTGTGAAAATGCCAGATCTAGGAGAGACAGTAAACACGAACATTAGAAAGGTCACCACTGTGCTCACCCCATGGGAATGGCTTGCATTTATTTGAGAACTAAATGGATGAAAGATAGAATAAAGACAGAGATTTTTAGCGATTTTGACATTCAGTTCAGTTCAGTCGCGCAGTCGTGTCCGACTCTTTGCGACCCCATGAATCGCAGTACGCCAGGCCTCCCTGTCCATCACCAACTCCCGGAGTTCACTCAGACTCACGTCCACTGAGTCCATGATGCCATCCAGCCATCTCATCCTCGGTCATCCCCTTCTCCTCCTGCCCCCAATCCCTCCCAGCATCAGGGTCTTTTCCAATGAGTCAACTCTTCGCATGAGGTGGCCAAAGTACTGGAGCTTCAGTTTTAGCATCAGTCCTTGCAAAGAACACCCAGGGCTGATCTCCTTCAGAATGGACTGGTTGGATCTCCTTGCAGTCCAAGGGACTCTCAAGAGTCTTCTCCAACACCACAGTTCAAAAGCATCAATTCTTCGGCACTCAGCCTTCTTCACAGTCCAACTCTCACATCCATACATGACCACAGGAAAAACCATAGCCTTGACTAGACGGACCTTAGTCGGCAAAGTAATGTCTCTGCTTTTGAATATACTATCTAGGTTGGTCATAACTTTTCTTCCAAGGAGTAAGCGNTATATATATATATAATATATATATATATATATCTTTTTAAAATCAAGCCCCTACTGTATGCCCAGAATTGAATATTGCAGCAGAGGATACTAGTTTGGAATCTGATTTTGGTAGGTGTCATTCACACTATAAATGAATGTTCTTCAGAGAAAAAGTTCTTTCTGAGCTTAGCTATCTAATTTTTCTTGAGGGAAAAAAATGACAAAGGTGTGCAACCTTTACTAATAGACACTTGAGAATATGTTATGTGCAGGTCACTATAAATGTGTACTTTACCAGGATTCTCTGATTTCTGATTCATAACAACTCTGTGAGGTTGGAAGAAATGTATTCAGTGCACAAATAAGACACCCAAAAATAGAGATGTTAAGTAACTTGTCCAAGGTCACATAGCTGGTGAATGATAGAGCTGAAATCTAGACCAAGTCTATCTGACTCTAAACTCAGGGCCCTTCATCTCTTCTTATAAGCCTTCAAATATGTGTGTTAAAATTAATAGAGTTACAGTTCTGCTCTAGTTCAAAGACTAGTCTTTTCTACTGTGTTGTTTAGATCTTAGCTGCTGGAGTGCATGCATCATGCCAGGCACAAGCTGCAGGCAGCATTCTAAAGGAAAAAATCCCCTCCCCTTTGACAGGCAAACATTTCTCCAGGAAAACCAAGCCTACCACGGGTGAAATGTCCCATGTGCACCGGACATTTTTAAGCACTTTGTGCNAGGAAATGGCAACCCACTCCAGTGTTCTTGCCTGGAGAATCCCAGGGATGGGGGAGCCTGGTGGGCTGCCGTCTATGGGGTTGCACAGAGTTGGACACGAGTGAAGCGACTCAGCAGCAGCAGCAGGGGGTCCGTGCTATAAGACTTGAAGCTCTTATCAGGACAGTTGTGTGTCTGCTACTGGCAGGGAGATATTTGAGGAAAGAGGTTTTGTCTTTTGTTTGCAATGCTTTGAAGGTAACCAGAGCTGTGTCTTGTATGCTAATTGCTGTACTTAGGAAAACCAAAGGATTGGGCTGGACTGCAAGTGAGCAGCAAAAGTCTCCTTGACTTAAAGCACCTGTGGTAGGCAGAAGAGAGGGAGAGAAGGCTTGCATAAGAACTAGAGTGTCTGGGCAGGGGTGGGGTGGAATGAGAGTGTGCAGCTACCTTCTAATTTTATTCTGTCAGGTTCAGAGGAATTGACGAGAACTCTGATCAGAATGATACTGACAGTCGCCAACATACCAGCACTTCATAGCTTTGATCAGATGTTTGAAAATTTTCTTTTCCCATTATAGCTGGTTTTGCAATGAATGTTGATGTTATTTTGTTGGCTTCTCTGTTTTGTTTGCTCTTAATGAGCAAATACAGCTATTTGATGACTAGAGGCACTGAAAACCCTTGCCTGTATTTGCAGTAGAAAAAGCAAGTGGTAAGCTTTGTCCTCACATCAGTGCTCATGCTCTGGGCTCTGACTTCTGTTTCTGCAAAGACTATTACAGTCATTTTTCTTTTCTCAGCTTAAGCCTGGAGCTGCAGGCCTTTTTATGACACATACAAATTTATGGAATGGTAAGAAACAAATGCTTCTGCACAGGGAGGTCATTNTAGAAAAAGCAAATGGTAAGCTTTGTCCTCACGTCAGTGCTCATGCTCTGGGCTCTGACTTCTGTTTCTGCAAAGACTATTACAGTCATTTTTCTTTTCTTAGCTTAAGCCTGGAGCCGCAGGCCTTTTTATGACACATACAAATTTATGGAATGGTAAGAAACAAATGCTTCTGCACAGGGAGGTCATTCTGTTATGGTTCTAACACACTACTTTTCCTAAAGTAATTGACATTGACAGAGATTTGGAATTATGTGTTAATACATATTTGAGAGTTAATACCTGACCAGGTAGCCTGCCTAAGACATACTGCAGTTGCTTCTCTGGTCAGACATTGGGATGCCAAATTGTGTCTGTCTGGCTAGAGTTTGGCTTGCATTTGGAATCAAACAGCCCCTTACCATATACCAACTCTTCACATCCCTCAGACGAAGTGGAAGTAATGAGGAATAGGTTTTGGGGGCAGGGCAGTTTTGCAAGATATCTAAGGTATAAAGCCCTATTATTGATAGCATGTGTTGCTAGCTCATAATGGTCAAAACTTCTCTTTGTCAAAGCACAGTTATTATAATTAACATGCACATTTTCATGTCAACTAGGAGGAAAAGAAAATTGCATCACTTTGTAAGTTGAGCATTTCTATGCTGTTTTAAAATGTTGTTGTTGTGTTGTCGTTCAGTCTCCAAGTCACATCCTACTCTTTGCGACCCCAGCGACTGCAGCAAATCAGGCCTCTCTGTTCCTCACCATCTCCTGAAGTTTGCCCAAGTTCATGTCCATTGAATCAGTGATACCATCCAACCATTTCATCCTCTGTCACCCTCCTTTCCTCCTGCCCTCAATCTTTCCCAGTACCAAAGCTTTTTCTGATGAGTTGGCTCTTTTCATCAGGTGGCCAAATTATTGGAGCTTCAGCTTCAGCATCAGTCTCTCTAATGAGTATTCAAGGTTGATTTCACTTAAGATTGACTGGTTTGATCTTCTTGCTGTCGAAGGGACTCTCAAGAGTCTTCTCCAGCACCAGAACTCAAAGGCATCATTTCTTTGGCACTCAGCCTTATTTATGGTCCAGTTCTCACATTTGTGCACGACTGCTGGAAAGACTTGACTACACAGATCTTTGTTGGAAAAATGATGTCTTCACTTTTTAATATACTGTCTAGGTTTGTTACAGCTTTTCTTCCAAGGAGTATGCATCTTCTAATTTCATGGCTGCAGTCACCATCCACAGTGATTGTAGAACCCAAGAAGAGGAAATCTGTCACTGCTTCCATCTTTTACCTTCCATTTGCATGAAGTTATGGGACTGGATGCCATGACCTTAATTTTTTTTTTTTTTTTTTTTTGCCTGTGGCAGCTCTGCCCCAGTGAGAGTTGAGTGTGAAGATGGCACAACTGCTTAGGTCATGGGGATCCTGGAGGCACCAAGTGTGCAGTGACACAGACTGCCTCAGCTGTAGGAGTTATGGCCCTATCAGTCTGTTTTCAAGCCTCTGGTGGCTGGCAATCAGAAGGCCTCTTTGGCTAGTCTTTCTACATAGCTCCACCCATTTATGTATGCACTTAGAGGGCTTCCTTACCTGGGGTCCTTCTCTGTTGTCCAGTGCATCAGGCACTTAGAGGGGCCCCCTGGTTGGGGTGCTATTCTGTAGATCAGCACATCAGGCACTTAAAGGGGAACACTGGCTGGGGTCCCACAGATCAGCTGTTTCATTCTCAGCCTTAAATATTTCTCCTCTGACTCAGACAGTTCCCCTGATATGGGAATCGGACCCCTACTTCATTTTCCCCTCCAGCCGAGGGCAGGTCCAGTCCTAGTAACACTCCTGTTTTTTCCCCTAGGTCCTTCGTCCTACTAAGTTTTGTGTGGTTCTATATATTCACTTCTGCTGGTCAGGTACTCCTGTACACTCTCAGCTGGTGTTCTGTATGCACTTCTGTGTCTTAAGGTGTATTCCTGATGTATCTGTGGAGAGAGAGATATTCTATATCCACCTACTCCTCTGCCATCTTGTTCTCCCTCTTCAGGTGTATTCTTTACCAGCTGAGCCCCAAGGGAAGCCTTAAAACACTGCAGTGGGTAGGGGTCTCCTACATTTCAGGCAGATTCTTTACTGTCTGAGCCATTGAGGAAGCCCTTACACTTGCAGTGCAGGAGACCCAGGTTTGATCTCTGGGTCAGGAAGATCCCCTGGAGAAGGAAATGGCAACCCACTCCAGTGTTCTTGCCAGGAGAATACCATGGACAGAGGGGCCTGGCAGGCTACAGTCCGCGGGGTCACAAAGAATTGGACATGACTAAGCGACTAACACTTTCATTCACAATGTAAAGATGAGAGTGTCTGTGTTCCTTTGTCCTTTCCCAGTACTGTAGCATGTGTGCTCCTGCTCCAACCAGCAGTTTGGCATTTACAGAAAGAAGAGAGGCAAAAGGTAAAAGGTGATACAAACCATCTACTTATAGGTTGCATGCTCTCCCTCTTTTTAGGGGTTTTGGAAATCAGAGAACATAATTGTCACGACTCATTGTTATGTATATAGTCATGACATAATTGTTATGACTAATATACATTTGAAATCTATCACTCAGAACTGGACACAGTTTCCTGAACAAAATAAAGGTTCTTTTGGCAGAAGGCCACAATGCCACATAGTAAGGAAAGAAAAAGGCTCAAACAGTATATAAGATATATAGATAAAAGTCTTCTGCGTCCTCAATGCTGGCCTTTTACTCTAAACATGGTCACTTACCATTTTCTAGTGTGTGCCTCCAAAATTTGTCTGGGCAGATGGCTGTCTCTTTAAGACAGTTGCTTGCAACACTTTTTTCTGGAATCTGGTGTTCGCTTCTACTTTTGAGTACTTACTACTGTGATCCCACCATCTCTCTAGGTTGCTGTGTAGAAGAGCACTGAAGGTTGGATGATATTGACCCTCTTCCTTATAGTTCCTGCTTACTCTAGGAAACATCCACATCACTTGCTTGAGAATCTTGAGAGTCAGGACAAGATATGCTGACTATTTTGCAGCATTCATTTCAGTTCAGTTGCTCAGTCATGTCCGACTCTTTGAGACCCCATGAACACACCAGACCTCCCTGTCTGTCACCAACTCCCAGAGTTTACCGAAACTCATGTCCATTGAGTCGGTGATGCCATCTAACCATCTCATCCTCTGTTGTCCCCTTCTCCTCCTGCCTTCAATCTCTCCTAACATCAGGGTCTTTTCAAATGAGTCAGCTCTTCGCATCAGGTAGCCAAAATTTTGGAGTTTCAGCTTCAACATTAGTCCTTCTAACGAACACCCAGGACTGATTTTCTTTATGATGGACTGGTTGGATCTCTCTGCAGTCCAAGAGACTCTCAAGAGCTTCTCTAACACCACAGTTCAAAAGCATCAATTCTTCTGCACTCAGCTTTCTTTATAGTCCAACTCTCACATCCATACATGACCACTGGAAAAACCACAGCCTTGACTAGACAGACGTTTATTGACAAAGTAATGTCTCTGCTTTTTAACATGTTGTATAGATTGGTCATAAGTTTCTTTCCAAGGAGTAAGCATCTTTTAATTTCATGGCTGCAATCACCATCTGTAGTGATTTTGGAGCCCCCTAAAATAAAGTCAGCCATTGTTTCCACTGTTTCCCCATTTATTTGCCATGAAGTGATAGGACCAGATGGCATGATCTTAGTTTTCTGAATGTTGAGCTTTAAGCCAACATTTTCCCTCTCCTCTTTCACTTTCACCAAGAGGCTCTTTAGTTCCTCTTTGCTTTCTGCCATAAGGGTGGTGTCATCTGCATATCTGAGGTTATTGATTTTTCTTCTGGCAATCTTGATTCCATCTTGTGCTTCATCCAGCCCAGTGTTTCTCATGATGTACTCTGCATATAAGTTAAATAAGCAGGGTGACAGTATACAGCCTTGATGTACTCCTTTTCCTATTTGGAACCAGTCTGTTGTTCCATGTCCAGTTCTAACTGCTGCTTCCTGACCTGCATGCAGACATTAGGTGGCATTTATCAAATGTGAGTTAGGGACAAATCCTCCATGACCTCAAATATAAACTCTCCAAGTGTTTCCAGACACTTCCTTTCCCCAGGATTGAGTAGCAATAGAAAGTACCCCATGTTCCCTACCAAAAGAGGTGGTGGGGACCTCTTTGGCAAAAATCCCTCCTGAAAGAGTGTGTAGCAAATTCAATCTTCAAATTCTCTGACCACTTTTCCTGTCCACCTGGCCGAGGCTGCAAGAGTCATAAAAGTAGTTCTTGACCATTTCCATTGTACATGTTGCATATGGTAACCTTGGAGTGGAAATGGCAACACACTTCAGTATTCTTGCCTGGAAAATCCCATGGATGGAGGAACCTGGCAGGTTACCATCCATGGGTCTCAGAGTCAGACATGACTGAGCGAATTCACTTCCTTTCTTTCATGATAACGTAATGCTTTAGTGTGCATGCTAAGTCACTTCAGTTGTGTCCAACTCCTTGCGACCCTATGGACAGTAGCCTGACAAGCTCCTCTGTCATGGGATTCTCTAGGCAAGAATATTGGAATGGGTTGCCATGCCCTCCTCAAGGGGATCTTCCCAACCCAGGGATCAAACCTGGGTTTCCTGTTGCTCCTGTATTGTGGGTGGATTCTTTACTGCTGAGCCACTGAGAAAGCCCAATATTTGTTGTATTAGTGTCTCAATTTTTAGTGTCCTTTTACACCATTCAAAAGATTCATCTCCTTAAAGTATTTTTCATTTCTTTGCACAGATCTGTATTTTGGTCTAGGTTCTTTCAGTCTGAAGGACTTCCGTTATACCATTTCTTGACTACAGATCTGCTGGTGATGATTTCTTTCAACAGTTTGATGTCTGAAACATACATTATTCCTCTTTCATGTTTGAAAAATAATTTGACTGTATATAGCATTTTAGGATGATAGATTTTTTTCTTCCCACTTTATAGATACTGCTTCACTATATTTTAGATTGCCTTGCTTCAAATGAAAAACATGCTATCATTCTTTGTTTTCCTAAATTGTGTGCTTTTAAGATTTTCTCACTGTCAATTCTTAAGGAATTTATTCCTTTGGATAGTTTTCTTCATGTTTTTATTACTAGAGGTTTGTTGAAATTTTTGGAGCAGTGAGTTTATAGTTATATAAAATTAGGAATATTTTGGCTATTATTTCTTCAAGTATTTTTTCTTTTCTACTTTTCTCCATTTTCCTTTGGAGAATCCAGTTGCATGGATACTGATAGCCTGAGCTGTCACATAACTTACTGATGCTCTATTCCTTTTAAAAATACTCCTTTTCCCCCTTACTTTGAATTTCAATTTGAATAATATCTATTGCTGTGTCTTTAGGTGAAATAATCTTTTCTTAACTTTGTTTAATCTGCTGCTAATAACATCCATGTGTTTTTCCTTTCAGATTCTATAGTTTTCCTTACCAGAAGTTAGATTTTGGGTGATGGTGTTCAGTCCTTATGTCTGATTCTTTGTGACCCCATGGATTGTAGAGAGCCAGTCTACTCTGTCCTTAACTATTTTCCAAGATTGCTCAAATTCATGTTCATTGAATTGGTGATACCATCGAACCATTTCATCTTCTGTCACCCCCTTCTCCTGCCCTCAGTCTTTCCCAGTGTAATGGTCTTTTCCAAGGAGTCAGCTCTTCACATTAGGTGGCCAAACTATTGAAGCCTCAGCATCAGTCCTTCCAATGAATATTCAGGACTGATTTCCTTTAGGATTGGCTGGTTTGATCTCCATGCAGTCCAAGGGACACTCAAGAGTCTTCTCCAACACCACAGTTTGAAAGCATCAACTCTTTGGTGCTCAGCTTTCTTGGTAGTCCAACTCTCATATCCAATATGACTATTGGAAAAAATCGTAGTTTTGACTACATGGACATTTTTTGGCAAAGTAATATCTCTGCTTTTTCTTACTCTGTCTAGGTTTGTCACTGCTTTTGTCTGAGGAGTAAGGGCCTTTTAATTTCATGCCTGCAGTAACCATTTGCAGTGATTTTGGAGCCCAAGAATATAAAGTCTGTCACTATTTCCATTTTTTCCCCATCCATTTGCCATGAAGTGATGGGGCTAGATGCCATGATCTTAGTTTTTTTGACTCTTTTAAGCTAGATTTTCCACTTACCTCTTTCATATCAAGAAGCTTTTTAGTTACTCTTCACTTTATGCCATTAGAGTGGTTTCATTTGCATATCCGAGTTTGTTGATATTTCTCCCAGTGGCCTTGTTTCCAGCTTGTAATTCATCCATCCTGGCATTTCACATGATGTACTCTGAGTGCATCTTAGTAGGAGTGTATGTCTCTAATTAACATGCTCAGTCTTTCTGCCCTCTAGAATGTATGTAACATAGCTCAAGTGGCTGTTTAATAACTCATTGAATATCTTTGTCTGAAGATTCTTCATGTATAATTTCTGGTTCTGTTTCTATCAATTTATTTCTCTCCTTATTCTGGGCTGTATTTTCTAACTTCTTTGTATGTCTAGTAATTTTTTGGGCATCAACCAAAATTGAAATTTTCCTTTTTAGGTGCTGGATATTTTTGTATTTTTCTGAATATTCTTAGGGATTGACCCAGGACTTCATTAAATTTATTGATTCTTTTGTGTCTTTACAGACTTGTTAGGTGGGACCAGGACCAGATCTTTTCAGATTAGTTAGGTGTTTAGTGTAGATTTAGCCACACTAATGAGCACTCTGACTAGTCTACCTGACATCTTGTAAATTATAAGAATTTTTGTCACTCAGGCTGATGACATTATAAATTATTTCCAGCCCTGTGTAAACTCTGAGGATTATTTCTCTTAATCCTGGCCTGGAGTTGTTTCCTCACATTCATGATTTAATCAGTACTAAGACTGCTTTGATATTCTGCCTTCTTTATGGTCCAGCTCTCATAACCATATTTTGGTCATCTGATACGAACAGCCAACTCATTGGAAAAGTCCCTGATGCTGGAAAGACAGAGGGCAGAAAAAGAAGAGGGCATCAGAGGATGAGATGGCTGAATGTCATCACCAATGCAATGGACATGAGCTTGAGCAAACTTTGGGAGATAGTGAAGTACAGGGAGGCCTGACATGCTGTAGTTCATGGGTCGCACAGAGTTGGACACGACTGGGTGACTGAACAACAAGACCGCTTTGGGGCAGTGTGGAGCTTTGGAGTTTACTGTTTGTGTAGCTCTATTCCTTGAGTCCTCAGTTTTCCAAAACCACCTTGTTTCCCCTGGACTCCAGTTCTGTCTCCTTATTTAAGTGAGACAATTTCACTTTATCAGTTTCCCTTCCAGGTGCTTTAGCAAACTTTATCAAGGAAGTAAGCTAGGGTAATCTTAGAGATCACCTTCTTTGTTTTGTTCCCTCAGGAATCACACTTGTGCACTGTTTAACGTCCAATGGCTAAGAACTATTCTCTCTAGCAAGATTTTTAGTTGTTTTAGTCATTAAGGTATGTGTGGTTCCTCTTAATTTCTATTGGTCAGAGAAGAAGTCTATGTCATGGATTTTCAAAATATAGCACAATTTAGCTATTCAGCCAGGATTGTCTGACAGATGAAATCGTATTTTATGCTGGCTCTGTTGGCAAAGGTATTGTCTCTTCTCCAGGTTGTGACCTTACATATTTTTATCTTTACTTCTTAGAAAAAGATAAGACACACAAAATATGTGACATCCCTAAAATGTGCAGTAGATGACACAAATAGGTTTTCAACCTCAAAATGTATGAGATTTAGAATTTCTTATTTCACTCTTTGGTTATAATCCCATTCTACATAATTGATGGCACATGGTGGTAAAGGTAAGTGCTCACTTTAAATGGAAAAACTAACCATAGCTACTTGGAAAGTGCAATGGAATTGACCCCGTTGATAGATTCAGCTCAACAAGTTCAAAGGCCACCCGACAAAGAAAAGTTTCCTCTTGACTTAAGAAATCTCTTTCTCAGCCTGGGATTTTCTGTGTAAAAATTGAGTTTATCTTAAGAGCTTTAGCTCCAGAAAGAAAAAACAAACTAAAATCAATCTTGTCTTTGGTTAAAATATATACATAAATTTCTCTATCATTTTCCTCTGCTTGCTGCTTTCTTTTGTAATAATTCTTTGTAATTATCTCTTCTGAATAGTCAGGTGATTTTGATCATTACTGTTATAATTCATCACCATGTGAAAGGCTTTTTAAAACTTTTCTGATTAACAATGTTGGGATAGTTTCAGGTGAACAGCTAAGGAACCCAGCCACACGTATCAGTCCAGTTCATTTGCTCAGTTGTGTCTGACTCTTTGTGACCACATGGACTGCAGCATGCCTGACTTCCCTGTCCATCACCAATTCCTGGAGCTTGTTCAAACTCATGTCCATTGAGTCAGTGATGCCATCCAACCATCTCATCCTCTGTTGTCCCCTTCTATACCCGCCTCTAATGTTTCCTAGCATCAGGGTCTTTCCAGTGAGTCAGTTCTTTGCATCAGGTGGCCAAAGTATTAGAGTTTCAGCATCAGTCCTTCCAATGAATATTCATTGACTGGTTTTGATATCCTTGCAGTCCAATGGACTCTCAAGAGTCTTCTCCAACACCACAGTTCAAAAGCATCAATTCTTTGGCACTCAGCTTTCTTTACAATCCAACTCGTACATCCATCAGTCAGTCAGTCAGTTCAGTCTCTCAGTCGTGTCCGGCTCTTTGCGACCCCATGAATCGCAGTACCCCAGGCCTCCCTGTCCATCACCAACTTCCGGAGTTAACTCAGACTCATGTCCATCGAGTCGGTGATACCATCCAGCCATCTCATCCTGTTATCCCCTTCTCATCCTGCCCCCAATCCCTCCCAGCATCAGGGTCTTTTCCAATGAGTCAACTCTTTGCATGAGGTGGCCAAAGTACTGGAGCTTCAGTTTCAGCATCATTCCTTCCTAAGAAATCCCAGGGCTGATCTCCTTCAGAATGGACTGGTTGGATCTCCTTGCAGTCCAAGGGACTCTCAAGAGTCTTCTCCAACACCACAGTTTAAAAGCATCAATTCTTGGGTGCTCAGCCTTCTTCACAGTCCAACTCTCACATCCATACATGACCACAGGAAAAAACATAGCCTTGACTAGACGGACCTTAGTCAGCAAAGTAATGTCTCTGCTTTTGAATATAATGTCTAGGTTGGTCATAACTTTTCTTCCAAGGAGTAAGCTTGGAAAAACCATAGTTTAACTAGGTGGACCTTTCCATTCTCCTCCAACTCCCCTCCTATCCAGGCTGCCTAATTACCACTGAGCAGACTTCCATGCGTTATATAGTAGGTCCTTTTTGGTTATCCATTTGAATTAATTTTTATTTTTTAGTTTTGCTTTACAATACTGTATTCGTTTTGCTATACATTGACATGAATCAGCCACGAGTATACATGAACTCCCAATCCCGACCCCCACCTCCCCCCTCCCGCCCCACACCTTCTCTCTGGATTATCCCCGTGCATCAGTCCCAAGCATCCTGCATCCTGCATCAAACCTGGACTGGCGATTCGTTTCACTTATGTTATCATACATGTTACATTGCCACTCTGCCAACTCATCCCACCCTGTCCCTCTCCCTCTCCCACAGAGTCCAAATAGAATAGTATACACATATCAATCCTCAGTTCCCTAACTATCCCTCCCCTACCCTCATCTTTCAGGCCTTTTAATTTTAAGCTCTTTGAAGTGTGTTATTTTTTAGTTTGTTTTGCTTTACAATACTGTATTCATTTTGCTATACATTGACATGAATCAACCACGAGTATACATGAACTCCCAATCCCGACCCCCACCTCCCTCCTCCCGCCCCACACCTTCTCTCTGGATTATCCCCGTGCATCAGTCCCAAGCATCCTGCATCCTGCATCAAACCTGGACTGGCGATTCGTTTCACTTATGTTATCATACATGTTACATTGCCACTCTGCCAACTCATCCCACCCTGTCCCTCTCCCTCTCCCACAGAGTCCAAATAGAATAGTATACACATATCAATCCTCAGTTCCCTAACTATCCCTCCCCTACCCTCATCTTTCAGGCCTTTTAATTTTAAGCTCTTTGAAGTGTGTGGGGAGAGTTGAGGTTGGACACAAAAGAAGCTGACATGAAGCTTCAGAAAGTAAAACATGGAAAAATGATTCTGAGCATAAATTTCAGTAGCATTTATTTACCCCTGTACCTCTCTATGGCTAATTAATCAGAAGCATTTAAAACCAGCAACTGACAAAAACCTGAACTCTCTGGTCTGGGCACATGCTATGGTTGTGATGGCTCTTAACTGTTTGCATGTTGGTGAAATATTTTGGTTGGTGGAAACAAATCAATGTAATAGAATATTTAAAACTGTGCTGTGAATTTGTGTTTTCCGCTGAGGTCCTACAGAAATGTGTCCTTCTAGACTCTTTCCAGGGTTTACAGAAGGTGGAGTGATGGATTATGGTAATTGTTAGTTACATTTTCCTTTTTGTTTGTTTATTCTTACTCCCTACTGAGCACTTCTGTGTATCAATTTCTTCTATTCATTGCCCTTGTCTTTGCTGTGTACAGTAGGGTGGTAGGTACTAGATAAATATTGGTAAGTAGTTGTTAAATGAAATAGCTGAATATACTTCACTAATAGATTGTTTAATCTGGTTGATTTTGATGTGAAATATGTAGTTCTAAAATTCATTCTTTGATAGTTTTGTGTATCTATGAATATATTTTAGGACAAGATTGTTTGTAATGTATGTAAAATTTTTAAACTTTTTTTTTTCTGGGCACTAAGTTTGTTTATGACTGTACTAAATTTAGTGGCTCTTTACCCTAAATATTAAGGAATTAGTTTAAATAACCTGAAGTGTGGCACTTTTGTTAGTAGTCCAAGTTTTTTATTGTTCAAATTTCAATATTGTCCTGTATCTTTCCTTCATGATATCTGACAGTAATTACATGAAGAGATCATCTCAAGATATATTTTCATAGAACACTCTTTAGGTTGTCTTTCTCCAACATCAATAATTGCTGTCCTACTATGGTGACCCCTTTTCCTGAAAATAAAAGTAAAAAGTTGTGTCTATGTTATTGTTGATCCACTGGGAATGTATTAGAAACACCTCTTAAAAATCAGAAATAGATTTTTGCCAAGTTAGAAAAGTTTTATCCACTTCAAAGAATTCAGGCTCAGGCAACAGTGGGAGTAATATTTGGATCTATAATAGCATCTCATGGGGCTGTTTTTCTGAATCATCCTAGCATCTGCACAGATATTCAATCCATATCGATAAGAATCAGATTAGGGACTGGCAGCACCTGGACTCGTACTGGTGACTAATAAGGTGAAAAATATAGCTTTTCCCATCACTTTAATGGAAACCATTTCTGCTAGTTTTGAGCAGAATGTCTAGAGTTTGGGGAATTTATCCAATTTGGGAAATAACACACTTGCAGCAGTTTGTTGTGATTGCTTATCTGGCTGAGGAAGGTAATGCCATTGAAACAAGCTTTAAATGCCTTGCAGAATGAATACACTGATAACCTATGCAGGTATTTCTAACATGGGGTGAGTTGTCAGAAAATAAAGTGAATAGAAGGATACAATAGGGCTGTGTTCCAAAGAACAGATGCTATAGATAGCTACATATGAGAACAACAGTGGAATCCCAATATATATATGTATATATATATATACATATATACACACACACACATATATAGATATATCCTATATATATATATAGATAGATAGATAGATAGATAGATATACACACACACTTCCTTTTCTAATGAGGAAGAGCACAGAACCTTTTTTCTTTTCCTTTTTTTTTTTTTTCAGTGAAAAGTTGCTAAAGAAAGAGGCTTACAAGTAGAGACCTAAGGGATGAGTCTGAAATATCCAAGAAGCCTTGGAATGGACTGGGTATAGGAAAGCAAGTGAAGAAAAGCTAACCCCAGCAAAGATTATGGTGCAGCGAGAAGTGACATGGTGATATGGGTAAACTTTCTGGTGAAGTGGTGAAATGGGTAAACTGAATTCTTAGATGGAACATCAGACTATCATTTTTATAGCCTAAAAGTTTCATTATTGACAATTTTGTGCAGCTCCGCACAACATGTTAATGTTGTGTAGCAGAAATAATGAGGGCAAGCAGCAAGAGTTGAGACCAAAGAGATTAGCAGGCACTGGAAACACAGCCTGGAAGCCACGTGGGATGAATGAATTTCACAGATGTTCCAAATGACTCAAAGTGTCAAGTATGAATACTTCCTATTAATATAGAAACTAACATTTAAGGTATTGTTAGAAGGAATGCTGTATTTTTCCACCGTATTAACAACTTCCTCATCTTTTCCTTATTTCACCATGCCCACTATGCATGAAGAAATTTCCCAAATGAGAAGACTGTGGCAGCATTTTCTCTCTGCTTCTCTATGGGATGTGAGTCCAGTTGATTGTATGTATGTGCATCTGTGTGTGTTAGGATAGAGCAGGCAGTGTGGCGTGATGATTCTTTATTTTCATACTTTATACACCTTCACAGTGAAGTGGAGATGGTATTTACTTCTCTTGATTTGTCACCTATCCAGAGTTTTTGCCCAAAACATAGGTCACCAGGCTACGGCAAGCCTTGACACTTACTTTGTGGCACATTATTCTATTGATTTAATTCAGTGATACTGTTTTACCCATACATACAGATTATGTGTGTGCATGTGTGTGTGTGTGTGTGTATGTTTTATTACAGAAATATGTGAATAAATGCTGTGCTATTGGATAAAAATGACTTTCTTCTTCCTGTTCTCATTTCCTTTGGCTCAATAATTTCCAGAGTACAGGCAAGATTTAAAAGATGAGAAAAACTGACCTTAGTAAACGAAGGGCTCTCCAGAGAGCTCAGAGAAAATCAGCACCACAATTAAATGAGAATCTGAGGGGACTGAAATCCAAGACTGTAGGATATCAAGGAGAGAGTTGAAAGGATATTGGCAGCCAACATTTCAATGATATTTTAATAAATGTTGTTAACTCTGTGCATTTAAAGTCAGCTGGAGACTCTCTCTTTGAGGTTGTTTATGAGCTTTTCTGGGCCTGAATGAGAAATATCTTTGTTCTCTTTATATTACTATCATGAATGTTGATTTTGGGGGCAATTTTCTGAGTACATCAAACTAAACAGGCATTTAAAATGTATTATTTGAAAATTTTGTCTGGTTACGCATCACTTCAGCATGTAGCAGTATCCTGTGACACATGTCAACCCTATATGACAAGCAGCATGAAAAATAGATTTGAAATCTGGAAAAAATAAATGCAAGAATCAGTGACTTCTGGTGGCTGCAATGAACTATGTACTGCACGCTTGACAATTTCATGTTTTATGCAGAAGAAAAACACTTGGAGAAGGCATTAGGAAGTCTAGACTAAAGTCACTTGTAATCAATGAAACAAAAGAAGTATAAGCATGTGAAAAACATGATCACATATTATTTCCCAGGGATTTTGGGAGCTGTGTATGTCAGTATCCCCAAAAGGGAGGGACTCTCTTTTTTCCTTAGGAATTTTATAGGTTTATATAGCTCTTGAATGTATCTGTTTCTGATAAACTCACTGTAAGAAAATATCAAGAAAGAAAAATTATAGACCAAAATGTTCCTTGGTAAGAGTGGAAATAGGAGAATTTTAAATTTTATTTACCCTAAACCCTTGATCTGTCCTTCAGCTATGATGCCATTCCTGGCACTTA
The DNA here is from genome assembly GCA_006408695.1 of Aepyceros melampus. NCBI lineage: Eukaryota > Metazoa > Chordata > Mammalia > Artiodactyla > Bovidae > Aepyceros > Aepyceros melampus. The sequence goes on along the minus strand of SJXQ01004862.1, from coordinate 69,200 downwards.
TTCTCACCTACAGATGACGATTCTTCCTGAAGCACTGACTGAATAAAGACATCCACTCCTTGATAGGAACATGGGATATTGTCCACTTAAGGGTGCCTACTTTAGTGGATTCCTGAAAACAGGGGTGTTTTCATAACTCCAAGAGCAAAGAAGAGTGGAGTGGAATAGAGTTCAGATTAAACTGGATTTAATTTCCAGTTCTACCACTATAAAATTGCACATCAATGGTAAAATGTGTATATTCTCATTGAGACACAGCTTCTTCATTTATAAATATTGGATAACTTTCCATTCTTGTTTAATATAAGGCTTAAATAAAATCACTTGTAAAAAGAACTTCTAGTATGGTGCCCAACATATAGTCAGCAAAGTGTGACTTCCTTTCCGTTCTTTAATTTTAGGTAAGATATATGCAGCAGTATTAATCACTAGACAAGAAAAAACTCTGCCTAGTATCTATTAAAATTAGTGTGGTCCAGTACTTTCTAATAGCAGCATTATTTCAGCAGTACCTGGAAAGTAGCAGACCCTTAATAAGTGCTTGTATACTGAATGGTGTGTAGGTGAGCATGTGCTAATGGTAATGCCGTGGTAAAGCTATAGTCACATGATTACTGATGTGAGCTCATCCCTTCAGAATCATGTTTACCAAAATGAGAAATACTATTCCTTTGCTCAAAGAACATACAAATACACTAGCACTCTGTTAACATGAGAAGAAATGGGGCACTGAATTCTTTTGTGACCAGTTCACTTTTTTATTTTATCAAGAAAAATAGATGAAATTAATGATACATTATAATGAACATCTGTTGCTGTTGTTCAGTTTCTAAGTTGTGTCTGACTCTTTGTGACTCCACAAACTCAAGCACTCCAAGCTACTCTGTCCTCCACTATTTGCTGGAGTTTGATTAAATCCATGTCCATTGAGTAGGTGCTGTTGTCTAACCTTCTCATCCTCTGCTGCCCCATTTTCCTTTTGTCTTCAATCTTTCCTAGCATCAGGGTCTTTTCCAATGAGGCAGTTCTTAGCATCAGGTATCCAAAGTATTGGAGCTATAGCTTCAGTATCACTCCTTCCAATAAATATTCAGAGTTGATTTCCTTTAGGATTAACTGCTTTGATCTCCTGAACATCCTAGAACCTGTTAAAATAGAATACTGTAAACTGAGGATAAAAATATATGCAGTATACAGCTCTTGAGAATAGGATAGTTAGAGTTAAGAAAAGGATGATGAAAAACTGACTTGATATGATTTAAGACTCTTTTCTGTCACATACTGACTGGAATGATTGATGATGCTATCACCATTGTCAATGCAAGTTTGAAAAGATGTGAATCACTTTCCATGCAGTGTGTTCAGATCATCTGCAAATGAACTTGTGTTGCTGTTTCTTCATTTTATATATTAAAAATTCAGTTCTAGAAATATAAATTATTTGTACCAGCATTGAATTTCAACTTAAATTCTGTTAGCAGCGGCCTGATAAATCTTTGTTACATGGTTATACTGATGGTCTGAAATCCTTAAACTACAAGGGAAAGTACACACCAGTCATTTTCAGCATGTCTTAAAAAAATATTAGCTTTCTAAAAATCAATATATGGTACTTTTTCAAAATAGTTGTTCTTTCATAGGAAAAAAACCAAGCTAGTGACTTATAATGATATAACTTTGTTCCCATTATTGTCAATGATAACAGGTTAACATGAATATGTTCTCTGACAATTTCCATCTTGCTCTCACATGCATTTCAGCCTATATGAACCCTCAAGGAAGGAGATATGGTCATTATTTAATCTTCACCCTATTTTCCCAGTGTAATCTGTCCAGGAGACCAGGGAAAGTGTGAGAAGATAAATGTGGAAGCAAATACAAGCCAGCATTTCCATTTCCTGTGTAAGCAGAAAGAGCTACAAACATTTGGCTTATAGACAATCCCCACGAAGCTGAAAATAGTCTTGGAAGTGAGTGACTATAATGCATTTGCTTTTTGTACCTGTAGCCTGACAAAGTTAGTATGATGTTAAATTGTTTGCTGAATAAATGAATGAAAGTCACTTAGAACTAACATGACATAAGCAATTTGGAATCAGCGTTTTTGTTCTGGCTTTGGCTTCTTGGACCCTTGCAAATCAACACCTTCATCAGTCTTTGCTGGAGCCTGCCTTCTCTTCATTTTCTTTTTTTAAAATTGGAGTATAGTTGATTTACAATATTATGTTAGTTTCAGGCATACAGTGTAGTGATTCAGTATTTTTTAAATTGAGGTATGGTTGATTTATAGTATTGTGTTAGTTTCAGGTGTACAACAAATTGGTCTAGTTATATATTTATGTCTATACATATTTATGTCTATTCTTTTTAAGATTATTTTCCCTTACAGATTTGTACAAAATACTGAGTATAGTTCTCTGTGCTATACAGTGGGTCATTGTTGGTTATCTATTTTATATATAGTAGTGTGAATATATTAATTTAAAACTCCTAGTTTATCCTCTCCCCGCTTTTCCTTTTGGTAAGCACAAGTTTGTTCTTTATGTACATGGGTCTGTCTTTGTTGTGTAAATAAGTTCATTTGTATCATTTTTTAAAATTTTTTATTCCACATATAAGTGATAGCATACATTTTTCTTTCCCTGATTTACCCAGTTATGGATGTGACTGGTGATAGAAGCAAGATCCGATGCTGTAAAGAGCAGTATTGCATAGGAACCTGGAATGTCAGGTCCATGAATCAAGGCAAATTGGAAGTGGTCAAACAAGAGATGGCAAGGGTGAACGTTGACATTCTAGGAATCAGCGAACTAAAATGGACTGGAATGGGTGAATTTAACTCAGATGACTATTATATCTACTACTGTGGGCAGGAATCCCTCAGAAGAAATGGAGTAGCCATCATGGTCAACAAAAGAGTCCAAAATGCAGTACTTGGATGCAATCTCAAAAAAACATTCTAGGAATCAGCGAACTAAAATGGACTGGAATGGGTGAATTTAACTCAGATGACTATTATATCTACTACTGTGGGCAGGAATCCCTCAGAAGAAATGGAGTAGCCATCATGGTCAACAAAAGAGTCCGAAATGCAGTACTTGGATGCAATCTCAAAAATGACAGAATGATCTCTGTTCGTCTCCAAGGCAAACCATTCAATATCACAATTATCCAAGTCTATGCCCCAACCAGTAATGCTGAAGAAGCTGAAGTTGAACGGTTTTATGAAGACCTACAAGACCTTTTAGAACTAACACCCAAAAAAGATGTCCTTTTCATTATAGGGGACTGGAATGCAAAAGTAGGAAGTCAAGAAACACCTGGAGTAACAGGCAAATTTGGCCTTGGAATGCGGAATGAAGCAGGCCAAAGACTAATAGAGTTTTGCCAAGAAAATGCACTGGTCATAGCAAACACCCGCTTCCAACAACACAAGAGAAGACTCTACACATGGACATCACCAGATGGTCAACACCGAAATCAGATTGATTTTGACTTTACACATTGATTAGCCACAGAAGGTTTTTGAGAACTGGATTAAAACATTTCAGTTGGGTCGCAAAGTTATATTTCTGTTGGTACAGGGAATGATCTGCATTAAGAAGTTGAACACTGCTGAAAGAGGAGTTAGCTGGTATATTAATATATTATTCCAGATAATAGAATGTGAGTGAATAAACTAGAAGAGTTAAAATGAGAGTGCAGAAGAGACAATTCATATGAAGGAAACTGGAGATTTAGAAGCGTGGAAAAGGCATGACACCTGAATGTGGAGGAAGAATGGAGAGAAGGTAAATAAATCTGTATCTGTTTATTGAAACTCCTTAAGAGAAAAGGAATGATTAGCAAATTAGTAAGAGGAGGCTTTTCTCTTTGCTAGACTTAACCAGGCATGTGTGTGTGTGTTTGTATCTGTGCATTGTGTCATGCATTTCATTAATCTTCCTCTTATTTTTATTATTTATCCTTCTCATTCACTGTTATGCTGAATATAGCCAGAAAATGAGGTCAACTCAACATTTGCTTTTGCTCAAGGCTACATCAGGCAAATTAATTCTTTGTCCAATTCAGAAGAGAAATAAATCAATTACCCTTGCTGAAGGGTGGCTATCTTGAGTGCTTTTAGGAAAAACTCAGGTCATTCTAAAGAAATGTCTGAAATATCTGCAAGAGTTAAGAGCAAGATAAGCACTAATTTACCATCTCCTTCATCCCCATAAGGAGGTACTTAAAAGAGGACAAGACGCATCACTAGGTATTGTCAGGGTCAAACTAGTATTTATTTGAATAAAAGTACTATGCTCCACTGCCTAAGATGAAGAGTGTTTTTGTAGAATAGTTCTAAGAATACACTTTCCTAGCAGCTCCACAAGGACAGCAGTATCCATTTTACCCCTGGGAAAGTTGTTTTTCCCCTAAACCTTCCTAGCTCCCCTTCTTCCCGAATTTCTTAATATATATTGTCTTTCACAAATGAGAACTTAAGAGTCAGAAGGACACAGAACTATGGGTTGACCGAGGGTAGAAATATTTTTAAATTTATTTGGGTAGCCTAAATAAATTTAGCCTACTAGTGATTGAAAGTATCCTAGAGTGAATAAAGGAAGCGAGTAATTGTTAGTTTACACACTGAAAGTATAAATAGAGCAAAAAATACAGAGATGAGAGAAGAAACCAATTACATGTACACAGTATGCTTAGATAGGAGACAGAAAGAGTTCATTCATGTACTTGAATGAGGGGTGTATTGGATAGAGTTGACTTGCAGTTAAAAAAGTCTAGATTCAATTGTGGGAAAGCTTAGGTGTCTGTCTTTGTTGGCCAAGCTAAGAGCAGTAGGATTAAATGGCAACCGTCTCCAGTATTCTTGCCTGGAAAATTCCATGGACAGTGGAGCCTGGTGGGCTACAGTCCATGGGGTCACAAAGAGTCTGTCATGACTGAGCGACTGAGCTCACATACACACATTCTAATTCTGACACTCCCTTGGTGACCACTAGGGGCAGCTTGCTTACTGATAAAGTGTTTCACCTGGCGAAACCAGTTACATAACTAACCTAGCTTGATGAAGTGACCATTGAGGCATTAAAGACACCACTGAGAATTCTGCCTTGAACTCTCCCAGAGCCACAGCACATCATAGATCTCTTGCTAGTTGAATTAAGAAATTAAGCAGGTCTGCGTGAGAATTAGAACCCTCTCTTAGACCTCCAGTGCTTGCCTGAACTCTCTCTCTTGCTGCATCTTATCTTTTGCTTTTAAGTAAAATCTTTATGTGAGTATGTCACTGAAGTTTCATGAGTGCTTTCAAATAACAAAACTTGTAAAATCTTTGCAAAGTGAATTTTTGGTAAAAGCACATGAGGCAAGGGAGAAAACGGAGAAACTGGGAAAAGTGGTAAATAAGTTGGGGATTTGAGAAAAGACGGCTTCAGGTTTAGCTATTATTACATCTGTTTGAATGGTCTGTGGATTCACGTGTTTAATCTCAAACCTAAGAGCTATGACCAAAGTCTCTATATAAGTTCCCATTCCGTTCGTTCTGTTCAGTCGCTCAGTCGTGTCCGACTCTTTGCGACCTCATGAATCGCAGCACGCCAGGCCTCCCTGTCCATCACCAACTCCCGGAGTTCACTCAGACTCACGTCCATTGAGTCCATGATGCCATCCAGCCATCTCATCCTCGGTCGTCCCCTTCTCCTCCTGCCCCCAATCCCTCCCAGCATCAGGGTCTTTTCCAATGAGTCAACTCTTCGCATGAGGTGGCCAAAGTACTGGAGCTTCAGTTTTAGCATCATTCCTTCCAAAGAAATCCCAGGGTTGATCTCCTTCAGAATGGACTGGTTGGATCTCCCTGCAGTCCAAGGGACTCTCAAGAGTCTTCTCCAACACCACAGTTCAAAAGCATCAATTCTTTGGTGCTCCCATTAGCATCTCCTATCTGAACTGAACTGATTTTAATTGATTTCTTAGGCTGTACTACAAAAAGATAACCAACCAAGCCATACATTTTGCTGAAAGATGTGGCTGACATGAGCAAAAGTATGCATGTTTTGGGTCTTAGGCTGGGAACTAGCATCCCATCGCTCTCACTCCATTGTATTGGTCAAACCAAGTAAAAGGAACAGTTCAGTCTCAAGGAAAGAGATACTATACTCTGTTTCTTGATATGAGAAACTGCAGAGCCATTTTACAAATGAATGGGAACTGGATTGATTGAAGTATTGTGGTCATTTCCCCCATCTACACAACATTAAAGAAAATTCAAATAAAAATACAGTGACATAGCATTACCGTAAATTAATAGTTTAAGATCTAGTCAAATTTTCTGTTGTCTACATGCAGTAAAACTCTTTTCCAGTTTAAGTAAAAAATATTCACTTTGCAAAAAAAAAAAAAAGTCCTGTGAAGGAAATCTGTTGGGATATTGGTTAATGTTATAGTAGAAATGAACTCAACACTTAGAGATTTATAGAATTATTAAAATATAGGTATAGTTGATAATTTGCCTATTTATTATGTGATGATATCTTTATGATAATCTTTTGTTCTGATTTTTCTGTTATAATCCTGTAGTAATTAAATCATTTCATTATTCCATAAATTCCATTCCATGTCCTCCAAATCTACTCCCCTTTGACAGTTCTCAGGTTCCAATTTTCATTCTAAGAAATGCTATTCTTATATGAATAACTTATCCTGAAATATGCATGTATGTTTATGCACGTTAGTTGAACTTAGTTAACCAAATAATGAGGATGCAGAGGAGGCTGAAATGAAGTTTAAGTTTGCTTTATGAGATGAGAAGTTTCTGTGTTCATACCAGTGGAGAATACAGAAAATTGACAAGTTAATAGGTATCTACTAGGCTGATCAGTGGCTGTTGAGCAGATGTAAATATTAGGGCATATTTAGCAGTGAACTGTGATGCTGTAAAAGACTCTAGAGAATCCCTTGGATTGCAAGGTGATCAAACCAGTCAATCCTAAAGGAAATCAACCCTGAATACTCATTGGAGGACTGATACTGAAGCTGAAGTTCCAGTACTTTAGCCACTTGATGTGAAGAGCTGACTCATTAGAAAAGACCCTGATGCTGGGAAAGATTGAGGGCAGGAGGAGGAGGGGATGGCAGAAGATAAGATGGTTTGATAGCATCACCAACTCAATGGACATGAATCTGAGCAAACTCCAGAAGATAGTGAAGGACAGGAGAGCCTGGCGTACTGCCGTCCATGGGGTTGCAAAGAGTTGGACATGACTGAGCAAGTGAACAACAACAACAAAGCAGTGAAGAGCAATATCTCTCTTCTCTCAGGAGAACTTTGGCAGGCACCAAGCAGGCAGTACCTGGAGAGTCACTAGACATGAGTCATCATAGGCAAGCCTGTGACCTAGGACAGTCCCTGGGAGACACAGCATGTCAGAAATCACAAACTAGATCAAGCGGAGGAGAGAGAGAATGCTCTGGGATGTGAGTGTTGGCCAAAGCATCAGTGACGCGTTGGGCTACCAGTCAGACTCTTTCCTTGCATCAACAGCAAAACTGTAGTGCAAAATGAAGCCCTGGAGAGGAGTCTTCCCAGAGCCTGCCAATAGAAATGGAGGCAGGTGATAGATGAGAAAGTTACACTGAGTCAGCATACCTGGGGAAACTGGTCCAAATCTATTCACAGTTGAATGAAAAAATTATGCACAACCCAAAGGTCAAGAAATGTTTTATTCAAGTGGACTTGCTGAGGACTTAAGTCTGGGAGACAGCCTCTCAGATAACTTTGAGGGGCTGTTCCGAAGAGATAACGGAGGAGCCAGGGTATATAGGAGTTTTGCAAAAGCTAACCACATTGTTGGCCATCAAAAATTTTCTGCTAGCTAAAGAAAAAACAAACATCCCAAGTTAATGAACTTAGCACTTTTTATGTATGGGAAGATGCAAGAGCCTCACGTTATTGAAATAAGCCTTTTAATATGCGCGTTAACTATCTAGGGCCAGTATCCTGCTTTTCTCCATTCCGAACCCAGTCAGGGTGCAAAGTTGGGGGCTGGGGGTGGCAGCAGCGACTGATGACTTGATGGCCACACAATTCTTTGTTTACTGGTATGGTGCATAATGGTTTTTCACATGGTTCTCTTTTTGAATGTCTTTAATAATACAGACATGGGGCATATTGGGCACTTATATTAGCCATTTACTAAATCCTACATAAATATTATTAAGAAAACAGAAACTAAAAAAGGTAAGTAACTTGCTATCTACCACTGGAATAGTCCTTCAAGAAGAAAAGGACTATGTAGGATGTACCCATTTTCCTAACAGCGGCTCCCAGCACTTAGAAGAGAAGGCAGCACCTAGGAGAGAAGGCCATAATTACCTACTGCTGCTAGTGCCTTCCAGCTCACAAGCAGTAGACATGGAAATGGAGTTCTGTAGGTAAATGGATTTATGATCTTAGTCCTTGTGCTAACTTGCTATCAGTCTCATCCAAGTAAAAGACCCATCGGAGGATGGTTTAGAAGTATGTCTCAAGATGTCTGGGGTCTATTGCTGCTGCTGCTGCTAAGTCGCTTCAGTCGTGTCCGACTCTGTGCGACCCCAGAGACGGCAGCCCACCAGGCTCCCCTGTCCCTGGGATTCTCCAGGCAAGAACACTGGAGTGGGTTGCCATTGCCTTCTCCAATGCGTGAAAGTGAAAAGTGAAAGTGAAGTCACTGTCATGTCTGACTCCGCGACCCCATGGACTGCAGCCTACCAGGTTGCTCCGTCCATGGGATTTTCTAAGCAAGAGTACTGGAGTGGGCTGCCATTGCCTTCTCTAGCATTGGTCAAATATAAAAGGATGCCTGGAAACTTGCCATTAATCTATTTGTCTTTGAAGTTGTACTTGTTACAGGGCTAGATTTTATGTTTGTATCTGGCAAGCAGGAAGGTATTTGGTTATAGTTGAGAGGTGTTAAGAAATTTATCTGCACCTCCAACTTGGATCATGGTGCAGCTTAGTATATGTCATGTTGTGTAAGATGCTTTATCCTGTTGTAAGACTCAATTTTGCCTGGTTCCGATCAAATCTTTGTATCAAGCTCTTTATCCTGCTCCCTCAGAAGATAATGGGCGGAGTGTTTCCTTCTTTGTTTTTCTCCAGTCCTTTCTAAAACTAGAGCTAGAAAATCTACTCAAGATACAGTATTTATTACTTTCTTCACTATAGAGAAGCATTCAGATAGGCAGGAAGAGAAGGTTTACAGCAGAATTTTACCATAAGCTAAGAAATTCTAATTGTTTTATTGAGAAAAACCATCCGTTTCAAATTACTAAAAAGTTCCCACTTATTTCTACTCCCCAACCTGGCTTCCTCAAAAAGATAAAGACATTTTCTTATTACTCTTTGGGTGCTATATCTGTTACTTTCTGTCATTCCTTCCCCTGAAGTCATTCTCTCCTTCTTCCACATGGTTTTCATTCTCCCCTTTCACTGGTCAAAGTGTAATATTAATTGAATTATGAAACTGTCATTCACTGATTTCTATGCCTCTCTTTAAAATCACTATGCATCTCAAGTCTCAGAAAGAGGTTTTTAGGAATAAAGTTTTTACCAAAAAAAAAGAAAAAAAAAGATATTTCTTGTAGTTCAATGCTTTTGTTCCAAGATGAAGATGACTAGCATGAATTCTTCAACTTTGCTCTTTTTTCAAGTTTGTCTTGGCTATATAAGTAGCCATTTGCATATGTTTCTAAATTTTAGAATCTTGTCAATTTTGAGACTAAAGCATATACCAAGATTTTGATTGTGATTGCTTTGAATCCATTGCAGTTTTATAGCATTCAGTGTAGAGATTGTATGCTTATATTAATTTTTTTCCTAGATGTTGCTGGAGCTATTATAAATACTGTCATTTAAAAAATTTGTCTTCCTAGTGATTTCTTTTGCTAGATAATTTCTATAAAAATGCAATAGGTTTGCATATTGATCCTATATCCAGTGGTTTTTTTTTTTTTTTTTTTTTTTTTTTACTAAATTCAGTTATTGTTTTTAATACTTTATGATTTTGGGGGGTATTCTACAAGTACAATAGTATCAACTATATACATAACAACAGTTTTATTTTTCTCTTCAAACCTTATGATTTTATTTCTTTCTTCTTCTCTCATTGTCCTAAGACTTCGAGTACAAAGTAGAAAGGAAATCATGGTAGCAGACATCCTTGCGCTGTGCCGAGTCACTCAGTCACGTCCAACTCCTTTCGATCCCATGCACTGTAGCCCGCCAGGCTCCTCTGTCCATGGGGATTCTCCAGGCAAGAATGCTGGAGTGGGTTGCCATTGCCTGCCTCACTTCTAATATTTGGGGAAATGCTTTCAATATTTCTGCTTTGATTGTAATATTTACTGTAGGTATTTTTGTAGATTCTTGCACTGAATTAAGAAAGTTGTATTCACTGATAGTTGAGAGTTTTGAGTACAAATCTGTCTTACATTTTATCAAAAACTTTTTGTATCTATAACCATCATTTTTTTTCTCTCTCACTCTATAAATATGGGTAGAATACATTAATTTATTTTCAAACACTTACTTTTTTCAAACAAATTCAAACTTTATACCATACGATTGTAAATGTGTATGTAACTCTTCTCTATCACATTTGATTTGGCTACCTTTACCCATTTTGCCCAACCCCAGCACTGCCAATAAAAGTAATTATTGATAGGGAAGAACTTACTATTGCCATTTATTAAACATTTTCTGTCTATTGTAGTCCTTTTGATCCTTTTTCTTCACTTCTATCTTCCTTCATATTTCACTTATTTTTTTTTTGTAGTGATATATTTTGATTCCTTTCTCTTCTTATTTTGTGTATATTCTGTACATATTTTGTGTGTGTGGTTACCACGAAACTTACTGTGTGTATATGTATATATGCTATGCTATGCTTAGTCACTCAGTCATGTCTGACTCTTTGCAACCCTATGGACTGTAGCCCACCAGGCTCCTCTGTCCATGATATTCTCTAGGCAAGAATACTGGAGTGGGTTGCCATGCCCTCCTCCAGGGGCTCTTTCTAATCCAAAGATTGAACTTTCATCTCCTGCATCTCTTGCATTGCAGCTGGATTCTTGACCCACTGAGCCATGAGGGAGGCCCTGAGGCTTTTTGTATAGTACATACATCTTAAAAACTCTGTATTTTCCCTGATACCTCACCATGCCCACAGTGTAGTAAAAATCACTACTGACATTGGGTACTTTCATTTATAAAATAAGAATAACAATATTCCCCTTATATAAATCACAAAGATTAATTGAAAGAAAATACTTGTGAAGGTTATTTTACAATGTATTAATACAAATATACAGTTTTAAGAAAAGTATGATATGTCAATGATGTTGCATTATAAGGCTAGAAAGGATTTCAAAGTTCAACTGGTATATGTGTTTTTGCTCAGATATGAGTAATTGTCCTTATATCAGAAGGAAATTTCCTTTAATAAAAGTAGATATTTAATCCTCATAGTCTAATCATTCCCACAATTTTTTTTCAACTTTCATCAACTGATTGTATTTTAGCAGTAAGTCTGTTCCACTCTCTGTATTTTGAGCTATTTAAAAAAGAAAAAAGGAAAGACAAAGATAACCAAGTGACATTAAAGGGAAAACTTAATTAGAATGAGAGGCAAGAACTTGAACAATTTCAACCTCACAATCCAGAGATTTGAATTTTATTAAACTTTGCGGGAAGAAAATATGTGAAAAGTGCTCAGAGCTGACCTGATTGCAAATTTCCCCCTCTAAACAAAAGATTTCCTGTGTATTAACATATTTGAAATCCTCTTTTTTGAAGTTTTCTATTTCAGTGCAAGCTTTAAAAGAAAATCTGATTTCATCAGTCAAGATTCAGTCAGGAAAGATCTACTAGGAGGGTTGTGGGATTAAGGGATTTATTACAGTAAGTAGATATTACACAAGTCTAGGATGAGATGGTGATATATAAGTCCCCAGAATTCTGACAGAATTGGAAGATCAAAGCAAAGGTAAAACTACCTAGCCTTACCAAAAGTGAACAATTGCAGTGAACAATTTAAAGCTTGCAGGGAAATTCTGAGAAACTAAAGACTTTCAGTCTCCAAAGTGGGACCTGACCAGGAGACTTGTGGAGAGGTCTATAGGAAGCTGTGACCTCTGTGGGGCTACTGTTTCTGTACGTCTGTTACCAAGTATCTCAGTACAGGCCTGGGGCTGCCATTTGCCAAGCACTCACAAGGAAAGGCAAGGCCAAGGCCCTGGCCTGACTGATTCGGTTAGTAAAATACAATGAGTCACTTTTAGATTAAAAGAGTTTATTATTAACATAGACAGTAAAAGGAAGAATAGCCAAAAGCATCAGCTCCCTTGTTCCCACACACCCACAAGGACAACACGAAACAAAAGGAGCCGAATGACTGCAAGATAGGCTGTGGGATGTGTCACTGCCCAGGAGCCAATTTCAGACTGTAGCTGAGAAGTCTAGTCTGAGGGGTGCAGGCAGAAAGCCCCCACCCATCATCAAAAGTAGCAAGGCAATGGGAAACTGTCTCATGACTCTCCCAGGGGGGTAGAGAGGTGACTGGGTGATGACGTCGGGTGACTCCTTTTAGGCCCCCATCCTATCATGTTCTGGGAGGACCACAAGATGTTCTGCCAAGACTCCAATAAGCTACTTTTCGAACCTTTCCTTGATTTTTTTTTAGAACCTCCCAGAGTGTGTTACTCTAATTGCCTACATGTTCCAAGTCCTCTGGGATTCATGCCTGGGTCCTAAGGAGAGGAGCCTGCAGTGAAAATTTATAGTGCTCTTTTCTCTGAAATCTCTGTAGGAGTCAGAGGAAAAAACAAACTTACTTTGGGAAGCTTTCATAAGAAAAGAGGATGGTATTCCATAAAGCCAGCATCAAGAGTAGGAGAAAGAAGGTGGTGAATTCTAGAAGCAACTGGAGGGAATGTATTCAACTTAAAGTGAGTTTCTGGAGACTTTGTGAACAAATTTGGAGTTTTGTTAGCACTGCTGAACTCCTCCACCCCAACTGTGATGACTGAAATAAGGAGAATAATAATGTTTTATTGTTATTTTGTGGCTCAGACTGATGTAGTACAGGAATTATCCATTCTCTTCTTTTCCTAAAATAAATTAGGACTTAGAGTAGTGCTTGAAAGCTTAAGTAGACATTTTTATTCAATGTTCACATTATCCATGTAAATTTATGATTATTAATGAGTGGGTAAAAATAAGGGCACAGTTGGTGAGCATGCGTGCAATATGTAAATATTTGCTTGTGATGTAAGTAGGTGCCAATATAGGCCTTTAATTTGAACAAAAAGCTGTGAAGATTAAATAAAAATAAAGTTTATGGTTCAAAACAAATAATTGTCTCAAAGCTAATTAGCTTGAATTCTAACACAGAGCTCAACTTTAAAAAAAATTTTAGGCATTAGCAAATGGATTTTGTAGTAACAGCTTTAGTATCCATGTCCTAACCAGATACTCAGCCACTGCTACTTAGGATCAGTCTTTATTTATTACAACCTTCCCCACTCCTTATGCTGAAAGACTGGATATACAACCAGACAGTGCCCACACTCTAACCCCAAATGTGCAGCAACCAGAGCTGAAGCCAACCTGAAATCTGTTGCGACCAGTTCAGGAAGCCAAATCACAAGCTCTGTAGCACTTGATCCCAAATGACCAGGACTTGTTCAGAAACAGACATCTTCTCCTAAACTTTTATTGGCTTCCCTGATAGCTCAGTTGGTAAAGAATCTGCCTCCAATGCAGGAGACTCTGGTTCAATTCCTGGGTCGGGAAGATCCACTGGAGAAAGAATAGGCTACCCACTCCAGTATTCTTGGGCTTCCCTTGTGGCTCAGCTGGTAAAGGATCCATCTGCAATGCAAAAGACCTGGGTTCAATCCCTGGGTTGGGAAGATCTCCTAGAGAAGGGAAAGGTTACCCACTCCTATATTCTGGCCTGGAGAATTCCATGGTCTTTATAGTCCATGGGGTTGCAAAGAGTCGGACATGAGTGACTGACTTTAACTTTCTTTCTCCTAATTTTCCCCCTACTTTCAACTAACAATCAACCAGAGAAAGCCAAATACACTCCACTAATGAATCATGCGGGGCTACTCGCTTCTTGTTAGCCTGCCTCCAGTTTCTTCTAGTCAAGATCTTTGATTAGAGAATACTGAATCTTTCTCTTTCATCTACTCTATAGCTCAGATATTTGCACACCCAAGTTCATAGCAGCATCTTGACTGCAGTCTGTGGAAGGTCCTGAGGCAGAGGATCTGATTAGCTATATCCAGATTACTGACAAACAGAGATTCCAGATTACTGACAAACAGAGATAGTGAGATAATAATTGAGTATGTTTTATCCCACTGAATTTTGGAGTAATATGTTATGCAGCAGTAAGGTAACAACACAAGTCACTTACTCCTACAAAGGGATAAATCCCAACCTGGGGTCCTGGCCAGGGAGTGAAGATGATATTTGTTTTAATGGGGTTTGCTGGCCCTGACTTAAACAGCTGAATAGTACTCTGATTCTCTAAATAAATCAAATATTTAAAGCCAAAGTGAGAAGACACCTAATGTTTAGCGATAGATTCAATAGTTTTGGCCAGAAAATTTTTGTGTCTTTTCTCCCAACAGAGACATCTTAATCAATGATGTTGCCATTTCTTCATGTTGGTATCTTATCTACTGTTATAAGAAAAAAGTCAAATGTATAGAATTTTATAAATTCTAACCATACACAAGTTCCTGTTTATAATGTTTGAAGGACTGTTTAGTAAAGTCTACAAGTACAAAGATCTGGAAATAAAGGCTATTTTGTTCTCAGCCTGTTTTATACAAGGCAGATAACAGAAGACAATCTTTGGCAATTTGGTAAATTACTGACTGATCTTCAAAAAATTAAGCACATGGGGTTTGTCCTAGGTCTGAATCCCTACTATTGAATTCCACTTCTTTGATTTCTGTGATGCTTTATTAGCAGGGCAGAAAAAAGAAAGAAAAGAAACTCTGCCATCCACATTAAAGGATTGTGCAGCTGAAAGGGGAGCCCATCAAAGTAGTCAGCTCTTAAGTTGACAGAATAAGTGACTTCCATGCGACATTGAGAAATTTCATGGAGGTGATGGAGAGAGTCAGAAAAGTCCTTCTGGCAAATTAGCAGCTGCTACACTCATCCTTTGCTATTTTGGGTGCTTGTTTTTGAATCCTGAAGCCCATTATGGCATCTCCTATTAAAATGTAAATATACTTGGGAGGAGTCTTATTATTATTTGTTATCAATAAAAAGTAGAAAGTAACTGAAATGAATCATCAGAAAATCATCTAGGATGTGTCACCAGAAGCAGCAGATACATAAACGTCTCCGTCCAAGTCATGGCCAAAGGCAAAGGACTATCATCAACTCTAAAAACACACCAAGTGTAATGAGATCCACTAAAACAGTTCTGCTGATAGAGTTTTGCAGCCTGTATAAGCTGAGGCCTACATTCACATTAAATTCACATTTGAATGCTCATGAACAATCCTTTTTGGTTGTCTCATTGCTGTGAATTCATTTACTGCCCCCACACAGAGCAGTTCAGTTTAGTTCAGTCGTTCAGTCATGTCCGACTCTTTGCGACCCCATAAATCAAGCATGCCAGGCCTCCCTGTCCATCTCCAACTCAGAGTTCTTTAAAGGAAGGGGGAAGATTGAAATGTGGCAGCATTGTTTGTTATATCCAGAATTAGTTCTGAGAACTCAGGAAGGCACCTATGAAAGGAAAACACATGTTGCCCCACTTCCAGCTTCCCCAGTCTCAAAACTATGGTAAGTAAACAAATTTCATTACTAATTACTCTTATGGCTAAGAAGTGATTCGTGGCTGTATGGTATAAAACACTAAATTTGAAAGTCACTCAACTGAATGGAAAGCAAGTCCACACGTTCCTTTTTCAAATCCTTAAAGTTCCTACCTGTTAGATGAGTCAGGATTTCTATAACCCAAATGTTTTACAGGTCAGTACTCTATAATTTCCACTGAGTAAAATGACATGATACAAAAAATAATTTCAAGGATTTCCCTGGTGGTCCAGAGGTTAGGACTTCACCTTTTCAATGTAGGGGGTTTGGGTTCCATCCTTGGTCAGGAAGCTAAAATCCCATATGTCTTGAGGCCTAAAAACCAACAAACAAGATATGAAACAAAAGCAATATTGTAACAAATTCAACAAAGACTTTTAAAAATTGTCCACATCCAAAAGATACTTTAAACGAGCTCATAAATGGATCCCCCCTTTTTTCACCAAAATATAATTGACATACAATATTAGGTTAGTTTCAGGTGTATTACGTGGTGATTTGACATTTGCATACATTATGAAATGATCACCACAGCACCTCTAGTAACCATCTGTCCCCATAAAAAGTAATTACAATATAATTGACCATATTCCTTATGCTCTATGATTCATCTCTGCGACATTATATATGTGAAGTTTTGTACCTCTTATCCCCTTTACCTATTTCTCTCACTCACTTCACCTCCTCCCATCTGGCAGGCACCAGTTTGTTATCTGTATCTATGGGTCTGTTTTCATTTCGTTTTGTTTGTTCATTTTGCTTTTTGGATTCTACATATACGTGAGATAATACAGTATTTGTCTTTCTCTGACTATTTCACTTAGCATAGTACCTTGTAGATCCACCCATATTATTATACATCTAATTATTTCAGTTGTGCCAAATTCACTTTTAAATCAACTCAAATAACCAAATGATCCACGGCTGATGCACAATTGTTTGAGCAGCCTGGTTTCCAGCAGGACTGGAATGGCATGATCTCTAATGTCCTGTGCTGTGCTTAGGGCTTAGTTATGTCTGACTCTTTGTGACCACATGGACTGTAGCCCACCAGGCTTCTCTGTCCATGGCGATTCTCCAGGCAAGAATACCTGAGTGGATTGCCATGCCCTCCTCCAGGGGATCTTCCCAACCCAGAGACTGAACCCAGGCCTCCCAAATTGCAGGCAGATTCTTTACCAACTGAGCCACCAGGGAAGCCCAAGAATACTGGAGTGGGTAGCCTACCCCTTCTCCAGGGGAACTTCTCAACCCTGGAATCAGAATGGGGTCTCCTGCATTGCAAGTGGATTGTTTATTGGCTGAGTTACCAGGGAAGCCCCTCTAATGTCCTAACCCCAGGTAATTCTAAGAGCAGGAGAGTGCCTATCATGGTTAACACACAGTTATGATTTCCTCTATCTCATACTCCTAAATGCACACCTTGACAATCAACTTTTGTACAATGTGATTCTGTTTATGAAATAATTTTCTGCAAAGATCTTTACAAATATATATTCATTTAATCTCCATTCCATAAACAAAGAAGACTGATATTCAGCATAGTCAAAGGGCCTCAAGATCATTAGCTAATATGTGGTAGAGCATTTCCCACATAGTCAAGGACATTTTGTGAAAATTCTTAAGTCATATCCACATATCCCTAACTTATTTCCTTAAGTGGGCAGGAAAATTCTTAAAAATGGAGTCCATATCTTTTTCTTTAGTGTCTATCTGCAGCATGTCATAGAGCTGTCAATATGCAGTTGGTAATTAATAAGTGATGCTTGAGTGATGGAAGCATTCTGCAGAATTGCTAGTATTTGAGCATCTAAAAGCACCTCACTCTAAGCAAGACCTGAATGACTTAACATGTCATCACAGTTCCATAAGATGTCTCATGAGCGATCTGTCTTCTTTGTTAAATAAGCTTTTAACTTATTAAAATGAAGGAAGATAGGTGGCATGTAAGTAGACATGATGATAAGTAGATTAATGTTTCTTTCTATTAATGTCCCTGCTTAAAATAGAAGGGAAAGTTCCAATGTCTGTTCCTTTGGTACCAGCAATGATTTTAAATGTCTGTACTGTATAGCTTCAGTGCAATTACTATGCAAACAGACACAACAGAAAATCAGATACAACAATGCACCAAGAAGGCATGTTCTTATCTAATCAATTTCATTATCTTTCAATATGATGCTTTAAAAGATAGGAGCTGACCAAGGACAAAGCTGGTCAGCATTGAAAGGGGATTTTTTTCCAAAGGCGAATTCAAGGACCTCAAAAACTGAAAAGAAATACTGGTATTTTATTACCAGATCTTTTTCCTCTTGAGTATAAAGTGATTTATAAGTACCCTGAAAGTTATTATAGTTAAGAGAATTTTTCTAAGGTGAAAAGTAAAAGGAATAATCCAGATAAGTTGGTCATTAAATTTCATGTGATGTCTTTCTGAAGGGCAAGAAATTAAAAGCTCATTCTCATTAACATTTCATTTTACCCTAAGACCAAGCTATTATAATTGTCATTTTAAAACATTCTTAACATGCCTTCACAATTCTGAGACAGAATCAACGTAAATATCAGTACAGACTATTCCAGATTCTCATCTTCAAAGTTTAGTATCACAACTCAAACACTCATACTTCAGCCATTCTGAGAGTACATAATGTACCTCCATCGTGACCTATAAATTTTTTTCAGGGACAAAAACTGTGGAAAATCTAAGAAGTTTCCCCAGTATAAAATGAAATCATTGTTTAGAAATATTGCACCCCTGCTTCTTCCCTCTACCATTTCCCCTGAAAGCAAAAACACTATTCCCAGTAGAAGCACTTCCAAGAAACAAAGGAACTTAAGAGAATCGTCCAGGAATGTACACACACACACACACAGACATGTACTAACAATCATTGGAAAAGATCCTGATGCTGGGAAAGATTGAAGGCAAAAGGCAAAGAGGGCAGCAGAGGATTAGATGATTGGATAGTATCATCAATTCAATGGACATGAGTTTGTGCAAACTCCAGCAGATAGTGAGGGACAGGGAGGCCCTGGGGTCACAAAGGGTCTGACATGACTTAGCAACTGAATAACAACAATCCTCTGAATTGGTGATCATAAAATGAAAAACAAGTGTTTTCACCCATAGTTCTCAATCGTAAAGTATTGCATTTGTTTTAGAGAACCCCAGACTGTCCAAACATGGTCCAAGAATCGAAAGAACCCAGTACTTCAGAGTAAGCGGCTTCTTCACCTTCCTTGCATCCTAGAAAAAGAGAGGGAAGACCACCGAGAAGGCATGGCATTGAAGCAGGGAGATCCCAGAAGGTGAACAGCCTTTGCAGGAGACAAACCTGACTGCAGTTCAAATGATGAGTAGATTCTTTCCAGGGTCCTATCCAAGACAGATGAGCTATGGTGAAAAGTTCTCACAAAAATGTGGTCCACTGGAGAAGGGAATGGCAAACCACCTCTGTATTCTTGCCTTGAGAACTCCATGAACAGTATGAAAAGCAAAAAGATAGGACACTGAAAGATGAACTCCCCATGTTGGTAAGGGCCCAATATGCTATAGGAAATCAGTGGATAAATAACTTGAGAAAGAATGAAAAGAGGGATCCAAAGCAAAAACAATGCTCAGTTGTGATGTGACTGGTGATAAAGAAAGGTCCAATGCTGTAAAGAGCAATGTTGCATACAAACCTGGATTGTTAGGTCCATGAATCAAGGCAAATTGGAAGTGGTCAAACAGGAGATAGCAAGAGTGAACACCGACATTTTAGGAATCAGTTAACTAAAATGGACTGGAATGGGTAAATTTAACTCAGATGACCATTATATCTACTACTACTGTGGGCAAGAATCCCTTAGAAGAAATGGAGTAGCCATCATAGAAACAAAAGAGTCCTAAATGCAGTACTTGGATGCAATCTCAAAAATGACAGAATTATTTCTATTCATTTCCAAGGTAAACCATTCAATATCAAAGTCTAGGCCCCAACCAGTAATGCTGAAGAAGCTGAAGTTGAAAGGTTCTGTGAAGACTACAAGCTCTTCTAGAACTAACACACAAAAAAGATGTCCTTTTCATTATAGGGGACTGGAATGCAAAAGTAGGAAGTCAAGAAACACCTGGGGTAACAGGCAAATTTGCCCTTGGAGTACAGAATGAAGCAGGGCAATGGCTAATAGAGTTTTGTCAAGAGAATGCACAGACCATAACAAATACCCTCTTCCATAAACACAAGAGAAGACTCTACACATGGACATCACCAGATGGTCAACACCAAAATCAGATTGATTATATTCATTGCAGCCAAAGATGGAGAGGCTCTATATAGTCAGCAAAAACAAGACCGAAAGCTGACTATGGCTCAGATCATGAACTCCTTAATGCCAAATTCAGACTTGAATTGGAGAAAGTAGGCAAAAACCTCTAGACCATTCAGGTGTGACCTAAATCAAATCCCTTACGGTTATACAATATAAGTGAGAAATAGGTTTAAGGAACTAGATCTTATAGACAGAGTGCCTAAAGAACTATGAATAGAGGTTTGTGACATTGTACAGGAGACAGGGATCAAGACCATCCTAAAGAAAAACAAATGCAAAAAAGCAAAACTGCTGTCTGAGGAGGCCTTACAAATAGCTGTGAAAAGTGAAAAACAAAGGAGAAAAGGAAAGATATACCATTTGAATGCAGAGTTCCAAAGAATAGCAAGGAGAGATAAGAAACCTTCCTCAGTGGTCAGTGCAAAGAAACAGAGGGAAACAATGGAATGGGAAAGACTAGAGATCTCTTCAAGAAAATTAGAGATACCAAGGGAACATTTCATGCAAAGATGGGCTCGATAAAGGACAGAAATTTTATGGATCTAACAGAAGCAGAAGACTAAGAAGAGGTGGCAAAAATACAAGAAGAACTAAACAGAAAAGATCTTCACAACCCAGATAATCACGATGGTGTGATCACTTACCTAGAGACACACATCCTGGAGTGTGAAGTCAGATGGGCCTTAGGAAGCATCACCACGAACAAAGCTAGCAGAGGTGATGGAATTCCAGTTGAGCTATTTCAAGTCCGAAAAGATGATGCTGTGAAAGTGCTGTACTCAATATGCGAGTAAATTTGGAACACTCAGCAGTGGTCACAGGACTGGAAAAGGTCAGTTTTCATTTCAATCCCAAAGAAAGGCAATGCCAAAGAAGGCTCAAACTACCGCACAATTGCACTCATCTCACACGCTAGTAAAGTAATGCTCAAAATTCTCCAAGCCAGGCTTCAACAGGACATGAACCATGAACTTCCAGATGTTCAATCTGGATTTAGAAAAGGCAGAGGAACCAAGATCAAATTGCCAACATCCGTTGGATCATAAAAAAAAAAAAAAAACAAGAGAATTCCAGAAAAAAATCTACTTCTGCTTTATTAACTATGCTGAACCCTTTGACTGTGTGAATCACAACAAACTGTGGAAAATTCTGAAAGAGATGGGAATACCAGAACACCTGACCTACCTCATGAGAAACCTGTATGCAGGTCAAAAAGCAACAGTCAGATTGGACAGGGAACAACAGACTGGTTCCAAATCAAGAAAGGAGTATGTCAAGGCTGTGTACTGTCACCCTGCTTATTAACTTGTATGCAGAGTACATCATGAGAAATGCTGGGTTGGATGAGGCATAAGGTGGAATCAAGATTGCCGGGAGAAATATCAATAACCTCAGATATGCAGATGCACCCTTATGGCAGAAAGTGAAGAAGAACTAAAAAGCCTTTGATGAAGATGAAAGAGGAGAGTGAAAATTTTGGCTTAAACCTCAACATTCAGAAAACAAAGATGATGGCATCTGGTCCCATCACTTCATGGGAAATAGATGGGGAAACAGTGGAAACAGTGAGAGACTTTATTTTGGGTGGGGGGTCTCCAAAATCACTGCAGATGGTGATTGCAGCCATGAAATTAAAAGATACTTCCTAGTTGACTCATTGGAAAAGACCCTGATGCTGGGAGGGATTGGGGGCAGGAGGAGAAGGGGACGACCGAGGATGAGATGGCTGGATGGCATCACAGACTCAATGGACATGAGTCTGAGTGAACTCCGGGAGTTGGTGATGGACAGGGAGGCCTGGCGTATTGCGATTCATGGGGTCGCAAAGAGTCGGACACGACTGCGTGACTGAACTGAACTGAACTCCTTGGAAGGAAAGTTATGACCAACCTAGATGGCATATTAAAAAGCAGAGACATTACTTTGCCAACAAAAGTCTGTCTAGTCAAGGCTATGGTTTTTCCAGTAGTCATGTATGGATGTGAGTGTAGTGATTCATGGGGTCGCAAAGAGTCGGACACGACTGCGCGACTGAACTGAACTGAACTCCTTGGAAGGAAAGTTATGACCAACCTAGATGGCATATTAAAAAGCAGAGACATTACTTTGTCAACAAAAGTCTGTCTAGTCAAGGCTATGGTTTTTCCAGTAGTCATGTATGGATGTGAGTGTTGGACTGTGAAGAAAGCTGAGCGCCAAAGAATTGATGTTTTTGAACTGTGGTGTTGGAGAAGACTCTTGAGAGTCCCTTGGACTGCAAGGAGATCCAACCAGTCCATTCTAAAGGAGACCAGTCCTGAGTGTTCATTGGAAGGACTGATGTTGAAGCGGAAACTCCAATACTTTGGCCACCTGATGCAAAAAGCTAACTCCTTTGAAAAGACCCTGATTTGAGGAAAGACTGAAGGTGGGAGGAGAAGGGGACAACAGAGGATGACATGGCTCGATGGCATCACCAACTCAATGGACATGAGTTTGAGTAAACTCCAGGAGTTGGTAATGGACAGGGAGGCCTGGCGTGCTGCAGTCCATGGGATCACAAAGAGTCAGAGATAGCTGTGTGACTGAACTGAGCTTGTATGAGTAATATTAGTTCTATTCCAAAAGCTTATGTTTGCAAATCTCTATCCAGGGAATCCACCTATTTTCTTTATTTTTTCCTTCCTTCCTTCTCTTTTTTTCTCTCTCTAAAATATTTTTTCACCTGGACTCTTTATAAGAGCATTAATTTTTTATGACTTAGTAGACATATTCAGGATCTTCCCTGGTGGCTCAGATGGTAAATAAAGTGTTTGCCTACAATGCAGGAGACCTGGGTTCAATCCCTGGGTCAGGAAGATCTCCTGGAGAAGGAAATGGCAACCCACTCCAGTATTCTTACCTGGAAAATCCCATGGACAGGGGAACTTGGTTAGGCTATAGTCCATGGGGTCGGAAAGAGTCGGACATACTGAGCAACATCACTCAGCCATATTCAAACAGGATAAGGAGCAAGACATTTTCTGCTTTTATCCTCTCATGAAGGTTGTCTACGAGAAAATCAGAAATATAATAAGAGCACATTGGGAAAAATTGAAGAGAATCCTCATAGAATAAAGAGCTCTCAGCCTAGTATGAAGTGATATGCAGAATGGAATAGAATGGGTCGCACATCTGAGCTAACTGAAAAGAGTTCTAAGAGAATCTTGAGTTTCTAAATTGATGAAAATGAATATCTCTCTTCCTATCAAAAGATTGCTGAACTACAAAAACTTAACCCTGCTCTAAACTGAAAGTGGATTTGGGGCCTCTATAGGTAAAAGGATGTGTGTTTAAAGCTCAGACAAGTCTGATATCAAGAAGTAGTAAAGACAAACAAGAAAGCAGGGGTAAGAAAAGAGGGATGTAGACTGTTTATCTCCATTTCATTAATATTTGTTTCTGAAGTTTTGTCTTATTCTTTCATTTGGAGTATATTCCTCTGTCTCCTCATTTTGCCTGACTTTCTCTATTTGTTTCTACATATAGTGAAGTGAAGTGAAATGAAGTGAAGTCGCTCAGTAGTGTCTGACTCTTGGCGACCCTGTGGACTGTAGCCTACCAGGCTCCTCGGTCCATGGGATTCTCCAGGCAAGAATACTGGAGTGGGTTGCCATTTCCTTCTCCAGGGGATATTCCCAACCCAGGGATTGAACCCAGGTCTCCCACATTGCAGGCAGAAGCTTTAACCTCTGAGCCACCAGGGAAGCCCTACATATAGTAAGTAAGTAAGTCTACATATAGTAAGTCCCCTAAATACTAATGAGTTCAGTGAAATGAAGTGAAGTCGCTCAGTAGTGTCTGACTCTTGGCGACCCTGTGGACTGTAGCCTACCAGGCTCCTCGGTCCATGGGATTCTCCAGGCAAGAATACTGGAGTGGGTTGCCATTTCCTTCTCCAGGGGATATTCCCAACCCAGGGATCGAACCCAGGTCTCCCACATTGCAGGCAGAAGCTTTAACCTCTGAGCCACCAGGGAAGCCCTACATATAGTAAGTAAGTAAGTCTACATATAGTAAGTCCCCTAAATACTAATGAGTTCTGTTCCAGGAGCACATTTGTAAGTCCAGCAAGTCACCCTAGGTATCCAACAAACCCAATCAGCTATATAGTACTGCCCCGAGGTTGCTAGCTGGCCAAATCCTACTTCTCTAAATTTTTCAGCTCTGGGGGCCCAGAAATGCAAGCTCCTCTGGCCACTAGATACATGAATATCTGTGTGCATGTGGCCAGGGGGTCTTGCACTCACCTTCTGCATTTCTGGATCTGGTGGTGCAAGAGCCGTGCTGGAGGAATGAGCCTGTGTGCCAGGTCTGGTGCAGTGGGGCCCCAGAGGAACACTGGGGTGGGGAATAGATTGAGGGTGCAAAAATGGTGCTTGTCTCCACCAGGATAGTAAGGCAGAAGGGGAAGAGAATAAGAAAAAGTGGTGCCCATCATTGTCTTTGTCCCTGGAGAGATCCCCAATAAATCACTGCCCCTTGGTATACATTCTAAGAGAACGTATTAGTTACTCAGTCATGTCCAACTCTTTGCGACCCTATGGACTGCAGCCTGTCAGGCTCTTCTGTCCATGGAATTCTCCAGGCAAGAATACCAGAGTGGTTAGCCATTCCTTCTCCAGTGGATATTCCCAATCAAACTAATCAACAAATCTCTCTCACACCTGACCGAAGTGCTTCTCAAGCTAGCCTGTCTACAATGGGACTTGGAGCAAATATAAATATGTGTGTGACCCCTCCAGAGCAGAGTTTTGGTTTCCTATAGCCCTCCAGCTCTCCCAGATGGTCTTCAAAGCCAGTCATTTCAGAGGCTTGCCTTTTGAGCCCACATCCCATAGGTTGTAACACCTAATGTGTGGCTCAAAGCCCTTGCTCCTCAGGGGTTATGTGTTTCTGATATTTTTTTCCACTTTTGGTTTCTGTGTCAGGGGTAGGGGTCATGGCAAAACCATGTCTCTGCCCCTCTTATCCATCACGGTGCAGCTTTTTGTTTCCTTTTGTCTCTCTTGTTGTGTAAGAGCTGTTCTGCTAGGCTTCAGGGTTTTTCAGAAAAACCTGTTCTATATGTTGTTGTTGTTTGATAAGTCTGTGGGAGCAGGTGAGCTCTGGAGGTCAGCTCCTATCAGTTGAGTTGAGTTCAGTTCAGT